>JAWWES010000062.1:5926997-5950017 GCA_035583135.1 Lophotriccus pileatus
ATCCCTGGAAGTGTCCAAGGCCAGGTTGGATGGGGCTTGGAGCAACCTGGGCTAGTGGAAGGTGTCCCTGCCCATGGATGTCCCAATCCCAACCATTCTGTGATAATTCAGGCTGCCTGTCCCCTGCCTGGCACCTCAGAGTGTGTGAGCTGGTTCAGACTCTGCTGTTACCCAGCAAGGGCTGTGAAAGGTGTTTTGTTTGGGCTGGACTTTCATTTGTGGTCCAGACATTACAGCATTGCATTGCATGATCCCAAAAGCAGCAGTGCATCGCTCAGTCAGGGCTGTTTCTCTTGGCCATGTCTTGTTCTGCAAAAGTTTTAAATAAACATCATGAGGAAAGGGAAATGTCAGTTCAGGAAGTTTCCATTTAAAATATTTATCTGTGCTGTTATTTTCTTTTAAACTCTGATAGCTTTGGGGAGGACTGAGCTGCAGAGTGGCTGGGATGTATTTTGGCAACACAGGCATTAGTCTTTAACATGAGAATGACTCAGTGGTGCAGCTCAGGGGCTATGTGGCCCCTGCTAGTCCAGGAGGTGACTCTTTATTGAGTTGGGCCGCTCTGTGTGCCTGTCCTTAGCGCAGACATGCCCACAGCGAGCCTTCAGATGTGTAGATAATCTGCTGCAGCTCCACGCTCTGCTTTGTTCAAGCCCAGAAAGCCCTTTTCAAAGCCTGATGCTTACATGAAAAATGTATTTCTTTTTTCTCCCCCTTGGCAGCCAAGAACGAGGCTGACCGTCAAGCTGAGAAGCGCGAGATCAAGCGCCGGCTCACCAGAAAGGTACTGCGGGCCCCCGTGGTGACGGCCACCTGGCAGGGCCGGTGGCAACGGGCACGGCGTGGGCACCGTGCTGTGGGGGCGGTCACGGGGCCGTTGTGTAAGTGTCCCCAGCGCCCTCGGGCCGCGGGGACTTTGGAACGTGGGCTGTCGCCCGCAGGGAGCCGCCGGCGCCGTTGGCAGCGACAGATCTGAGCTGGCGGCGAGCGTAACGAGAGAGATGAGAACTAAATTTGGCACCTGGCACCTGCCAGGCCAGCAAACCTTTCTGCTCTAACAGAGCTCTTCAACAGCCACGACTCACCCCAGGCTCCCTAAAAACTCATTTCTAAAGCAAGGGCGGTGTGGGAGCTGAGCAGAGCAACAGCTGCTTGTAGCTGTTACGTCCAGGTTTCTTGGGGTTGTTACTCAAGGCTGGGAGAAACTTCCTCGGGCTCTGTGGACGTGAAATGCGAGTGTGGCCATTGCTGGGGTTGAGTCGAGGGGTGTCACGCAGGGCTCACCATTTAATAGCTATTTCCAAACCTTTCGTGTCTTCCTTCTCCATGGCAACGTGTCCTGGGTTCTGCCCTGGCCTGGCCTCGTGATCCAAATGGGAATATCCAGTCTGTAAGAGGGCTTGCCTGCTCCCTTGCAGGATGTGAGCAGGACCTGGCAGTGTCTGTGGCTCAGGCCCAGCGAGAGAACTGGTTTTAGTCTAGCTCAGGGTGCTTAATCCTGATCTGCTTCATGGACAAGGCTCAGACTAACCTCCTTTGTTCTTGCTGGTGTTCAGCTTAGCCAAAGGCCTACGGTGGCAGAACTGCAGGCCAGGAAGATCCTGAGGTTTAATGAATACGTGGAAGTAACAGATGCTCAGGACTATGACCGGCGGGCAGATAAGCCATGGACAAAGCTGACACCAGCTGACAAGGTAACAGGGAGTGTTCCCCTGGGTGGGCAGGGGAGCCACACCAGGGTGGGAGACAAGGAGATTTGCTCTGTTCACCTTTCCCTTGCCCTCCCACCAAGTACCACCAGTGTCCACCAGTCCCAGCTCCACTTTCTTCTGCCTCATGGTGACGTGGAGCTCAGGGGGGCACAGGCTGCAGGCCAGCATGGCCTCTGCATCAGCTTCTGAGTGATGTAGGAATCATAAAATCATGGAATGGTTTAGGTTGGAAAAGCCCTCTGAGATGGATGAGTCCAACTGTTGACCCGCCACCACCACGTGCATCACTAACCCCTGTCCCCAAGTGCCACATCCACGTGTTCTCTGAGCACTTCCAGGGATGGTGACTCCACCACTGCCCTGGGCTGCCTCTTCCAGGGCTTAACAACCCTTTTGGTGAATACATTTTTCTCACTATCCAATCTAAACCTCCCCTGGTGCAACTTGAGGCCATTTCCTTTCATCCTGTCCCTTGTTCCCTGGGAGCAGAGCCCAACCCGCCCTGGTGCCCCCCTCCAGTCAGAGTTGTAGAGCACAAGGAGGTCCCCCCTGAGCCTCCTTTTCTCCAGGCTGAGCCCCCCCAGCTCCCTCCACCACTCCTGGTGCTCCAGACCCTTCCCCAGCTCCATTCCCTTCTCTGGACACACCAACGATTCAGGACATGGGTCAGAGGAATGTTGTTCTTTGCAGGCTCAGGCCAGAAGCTGACAGGGAAATCTGTCCCTCCCTGGCCACCTGTGGGCCTGCCCAGCCCTGAGGTGGAGGAGGTGGAGCAGATTAAATTCAGCTTAGTGTGGGTGAACTGCCAAACCTGGGGTGGCTGCTGCAATCTGAGCCCTTTCCTTTACCAAAAAAATCTCCCTCTCTGTGCAGGCGGCCATCAGGAAGGAGCTGAATGAGTTTAAGAGCTCTGAAATGGAAGTGCATGAGGAGAGCAAGCAGTTCACGAGGTGAGAACATGTTACTCAAGAGTTTTGGTCTTGTAGGAGCTGTTCGAGTTCTGCCCTTGGGGGGCCTGTGCCGAGGGGCATATTAAGACCTCAGAAAAATTATCTGTGCAGAAATGGGAGATTGAATGTCCCCTCCTGCCTTGGTGGTGAGGGGTGACTGGAGACACAAAGTGGGTTGTTTTTCCTTAAACTGGGGCTTCCATCCTGGAAACTCAAAGTGACCAGTGGCTGGTTTGAGATGCATCTGAAACCGGTGTGACCTTGGAGTGGACTTTTCTGGGGCTAGAGAAGCCACAGCCACAAAACACCTTGGTAATGGGCTGGGATATTTTCTGTGAAGTCACCTGTGAATTGTGGCCCCAGTGATTCTCCTCCTTCCAGCTTTGTGAGGTGGAGTTGTTTGCAGAGCACAAGAGGTGACATTGTTTGATGTTTACAGCTTCCCCGAGGGCTGGGAGTTCTGAGATAATTCAATTAACTCTCTTTGGCCATCTAATCATTTAACCCTGACAACACTCGGATGTTTCACTTGGCTTTCAGGTACCATCGACCATAATCTTCCAAGAAAGGGAGCAAGAGACCCGAGAGGCCTGGAAGTTCTCTGCGTCCCTCTCCTAGGCAATACAGCCAGGGTGGAACCCCGGCTCTTCCAAGATTTGCCTTCCAACCATATCCAGAAAAGGGCTTTCAGCCAGGGCAAGGGGAATCCTGTCTGAATGTAGCATTTCACTGGAACAAACACGTCTCTCAGTGCCATCAGGCTGGAACTGACACTATACCTCGTGTGGCTCAGCAATAACCCCCTGCCAGGAGACCATGCCCAGGGGAACGGACTCCTTTTTTGGGATGCAATTCCTCGTTTCCTCCTCTTTTCCATGAGGAAAGGGGAGGAAAAAAAGAAGAAAAAGGCAGCTCTAGTGCTGAGAAGCTGAGGAGAGGATGTGCTTGGAAGCACATGTGTGTATATTAGCTGTGTACAGAGAAACCTGGCACACAACTGACATGTCACTCGTTACTTTTTGGGGGTTTGCTTGTTTCTGTCATGTCTTTAAATGTCCTGAATCACTACTGACCAACGGTTTGTTGTGCTGGAAGGGAACTGTATAGGTATTAACATATGCTGCATCTTTTTTTGTAAAAAAAAAAAACAAAAACAAAACAAAAAACCCAAAACCCACAGATGTATAAAACATTCCTTCCCCATCCTCTCACACTTGCTGTGATGTTAATAACAGATCTTGAGATATCTAGGATTGTTTAATGAATTACAGAACCAGGAAAATGACTGTTGCCTTTTAAAACTTTTTAATTTGGGGAAAAGGTGAGAGTAGTCAATCCTTTTTATTGTGGCTTCCTCTCAGATGTTTTTTACTCTCCCAAATCAGGGTTGGAACTTGCCTTTTTTTCCTCATTTTTACAGCTAAACCTACCGGAAACTTGATAAATTTCACTGTGTGGGTCGAAGGGAGTGGAGGAAGAGGTTTAAAAAGTGACCTTAAAAAGATGATATTTGTCTTCTGAACGAAGTTCTCCCTAAATGTGGGATAAAATCTGGTTATAGGCCACTGCTGTATTATGCACAAAACCTAAACCATGTGTGAGATGCCACTTGTGAGGGAAGGGAGCGCGGGGATGGAGAGAAGGGCTTGGCTTTGTTCACAGGAAGGGGTGGCAACACCCCGGCCACGACCCGGCACCCTCATGGGACACGGCGAGGGCTCTTCCCTCACAGCTCCCCTCTGTACAGCCACCCGTAGACTCAACCCCTTGCGTTGTATATCGGTCTCCTCAGCAACAGATTTTAACTATGGAATAAAAGTATTTTAGGAACCTTTTGTAAAAAAAAAAAAAAAAATTAAACTGCTTTTGTGGTGTTTTTAACCCTGAAGGGGCGGGGGTGGTGCTGGGTGGGGGGGGCGAATCCATCATGGCGGTTCCTCCCTGAGGGGGCGGCTTTTCGCGCCTTCCCAGCCTCCCCCACTGCGCAGGCGCCGCTGGCCCCGCCCCTCCTCCCCGCCCAGGGGGCTTTGGCCCCGCCCCTTGCTGCTCGTGCCCATGTACGGTTTAACTCCGCCCCTGCGTGGCGCGCGTGCGCGTGTTTGCCACGCCCCTTTCGTGCTCTATAAATAACGCGGCTCGAAGCTTCTCGGCCTCTTTTTCGCCGAGGACTGAAGGCTTGAACAGGTAAATCTGATCCTATGTTTCCTGGGTTTATCCATTGTTTCGTTGTGCTGTGGGGTCCACATGGCCATGCAGCCGCCTGCAGGGGCGCCACACCCCTCTTTTCGCGCTGAAACAGGCCGTGAGCTGCCTTGCGCTCAGCCGCCCCCCTCACGGCCTGCTCCTCTTTCCGCAGGTTACCCTGTGGCCAGCCCAGCCCGGCCTGCCCAGCTCAGCGTAAGTATGCTGTGGCAGCGTCTGTTTTTCCGCGGGGGGCTTGGGGGTGTAATCCTAAAAGCACAACCCCAACGTGGATACCCGGAGAAGTCGCTCTCTCTCGGCTCTGTCCGTGTGGCGCACGGGAGCGCAGGCCCTCGGGCCCGTGACGTACAGTCCCCTTCCACGACGTTGGAGAACAAGCCGGGCCTCCGAGCCTGCAGCCTGCATATTCCTACTGCTTCTCTGAGCCCCCGGGCCGTTACAGAGGAGACAAACCATGCAGGAAACAATTCCCACACGTGGGATAGCGCGGGAGACGCGAACGGGGCGGGGGGAGATACAGAAAAGAAGAAACTCCTGAGCAATTCCTTAAAATACTTTTCTTTTTTCCCCGTTTCCAGTTTTACAGCTTAAAAAAATTTTTGAGAGAAGCACGGTTTTGGAAGGTGAGTGCATAAATGTGTTCTGTGCTCTTTAAAACGTCAACTTTAGTTACACTGTTCGCTTAAAAATATAAACGTACTTTTAACTGTCTTTAATCGTCTTTAAGCCTTTTACGGGGACATTTGGATCGGCTTAAAGTGATTGAAGTCCAATCCAGACTATGTGGGTGTTGCTTAACAGAAAGTTTGACTCGGACGTTCTTAGCTTTTAAGATTTTTGTTGGATTTTTTGTTGCATGGGGTGGGGGGGAGGGAGGTGATTCTTAACTCTTTTAAGAGGTGAAAAGCTCCGTTCTTATATTTCTGCATTAAAAAAAATCCTTGCTAAAGTGGGGATGAATAATGGCTCTTGAGGCCTTGGTTGTGTAATGTGAAAACAAAAAAGTTAATAATATTTTTATAAATATTGCAGATAGTGTCTGGAAATAACAGAAGAAAATAACATTTTTAGCGGGAGAGGGTGAGTATTTTGGGAGAATCGGCCCAAATAACTAAAAGGGGTGGTAGCTGAAGGCCAGTTTCTGCACTAATGGGCTGGGAGCGGGGGACACTTCAATTTGGTGGCTTTCCAGAGCATGTGCTTGTGCTGGGAAATGGCCACGTGCGTCGCTTGGTGGGATGAGCAGCTCCTGGATTTGGAGGAGCAGGGCCTGGGTCTGGGCACGTGTGTGTGAGGTGCAGGGGGGGAAAAAACCCGCGGGCTGTGCTGGGATTGGATAAAGGGCGAGTGAAAAGCCAAGGGCTGGGTGACCCAGCAGGAAGGAGCTACTTTGGGGCGCTCTAGAAGTGGGGGAGGGGGGAGGATAGGGTGTAAGGAAAAGCCACGTGCTCTCCTGTGGACCCGGACGTGCCAACCACCCTCCCATCCAGAGGGAGTGCCAGCTGCCAGGGCAGCCACGCTCCGACCTCGTGGGGCATTCCAGGGAAGCTGATCCTGGAAGGGGGGTGGCTCCCGGGGTGTGGGTGGGAGCAGCAGTTTGTGTGTGTGTGCGATCCGAAATCAGCCCTGCTCGGTGCCGGTTCTAACTCTGTACTTAACTGCAGTAGAGAATAAAATAAACTTGATTTGCTTCGGCTTGATTTGTGTTTCCTGGCGAGTGATCTGCTGGTTAATCCCTCAGTGTTAAAGGGAAACCTGGTGCTCCTGTTGGCTGGTTTCTCACTTGGGAAGTGGGATTCTGGTGTGGTGGTGTCCCCTCTCCAAAGGGTGTAGAAAGCCTCTGTTTGGGCTGGATTAGGAGCAGGTAATGCTGTAAATTCAGTTTGGGATCATATCAAGGCACAAAAAAATCTTTATATAATCATTAAGGGCTAAATCCAGATGGGTTAATGGAGTTTGGACTCCAGGGGTGTGGCTTTTGGGGGCAGAAGAAGGGAGGGGGATCTCAAGTTCTGCACCCTGTTCTAAGGGGAGTGATTTAGGGTGGGTTTTGGGGAGGTTCTGCAGGAGTTGGTTAAAATACCCGTCGACAGTTGCCTGGTTATCCTGTCCCCGGACATAAAATCCCCAGGGAAAGGGTCAGCGGGTGGATGTGCCCCTGCTCGCCTGAGGAGATGCAGGAGAGTCTGGGTTAAATATTCCGGGGTTATATCCTTCTGAAAAGGGTTTTCTGAGGGCCTGGGCCCTGCAGGGCACCTCGTGTGTGTAAATGAGCCGGTGAATCAGCCGGGAGTACAATTGGGAGCTTGATTTCATTAAAAAAGGGCCATTAAATGCCAAGCGGAGGGCCCTTGGTCTGGAACGTCCCCAGGGCTGGATTTGCATGTTAACTGGAGCAGAATTAATCGGTGGAATGGGAAAGGAGAGGTTCATCCCATTAGATAAGGGGAGAAACTTGGAAGTTTGCTGTCCTCCGGTCACCCCAAGGCACTCAGTCTGGTTCTGCTTCAACAATGAAAGTGGATTTTCCACATTAAGCATTGGGAAGGTCGAAAATGTGGGAGCAGCTCTGTCGCCTCAGCCCGGGCTGGGGTCACCGCTGGGGTTGAGAGGTAGGATGGGTTATTTACACCAACGGGATTTATCGCCCGGTGGGACACGGATTGTCCGAGGGCAGCAGCTTGCCAGCCCTGCTTGTCCTACCTGGCCTGTCCTACCTCTCCTGCCCGATGTCCTCCTGTCCTACCTGCCTTGCTGTTCCATCTGACCTGCCTGTCTTTCAGTCCTGCCTGTCCTTTTCTGCCCTACCTGTCCCTCTGCCCTTTCTGTCCTACTTGTTCTGTGCCCCTGTTCTTTCTTTGTCCCACCTGTGCTTCTGCCCTGTTTGTCCTTTCTGTCCTGTCCCTCTCATCCTGCCTGTCCTGCCCCGTCTTTCTGTCCTGCCTGCCCAGTCCTACTTGTCCTTCTGCCAAACGTGTCCTTTTGTCCTACTTATCCTTCTGTCCTGTCCCACCTGTCTTTCTGTCTTACCCGTCCTCTTGTCCTGTCCTTCCTGTCCTTCTCCCTTGTCTGTCCTGCCTGTCCTGCCCTGTCTTTTGTCCTCCCTGTCCGCCTGTCCTGTCCCATCCCCCCCGTGTGTCCCTCTGTCCCCCCGGGGTCGGTTTGTCCCCTCCCGGTGCCCGCCCGGCCGCCAGGGGGCGCTGCGGCGCGCGCGTCCCGCCGCACGCGGCGGCGGCGCATGCGCAGGTCGGCGGGCGGCGCGGTGAGGGCGCGGGAGCGGCGCCGGGAACGGGAGCGGGAACCGGGAACGGGAGCGGGAACGGGCGGGCCGGGATGGGCACACGGGCACGGCGCCGGCGGCGCCGGCGGTGCGGGGCGCCGCGCCGGCCCCCGCGCGGTCGGGCGGTTCGAAGGGACAGCGGCGGCCCGCGCAAGGAGAGGCTGGGCCGGGCCGAGGCCTGCGCGGCCCCACGTGAGGCGGCGGCGCGGGGAATTCGAATGGCGGGAAGGGGCTGGGCTGAGGGGGCCTCGGGGGTCGGGATGGGGCGGAAGGGACATGGTCATGGACACGGCTCGGCTCGGGTAAAGGGGAGCTCGCGGGGTGCTGCTGCCTCTGGCTCCTTGCCTCCCCTTCCCTCTTCTCGTTCTCCTTTCCCCTTATCTTCCCCCTTTCTCCTTTCCCCTTATCTTCCCCCTTTCTCCTTTCCCCTTCTCTTCCCTTCCCCCTTCCCGTCCTCCTTTCCCCTTCGTTCTTCCCTTTCCATTCCATTCCCTTTCTCCTTCCCTTCCGCCTTTCCCTTCCCTCCCTGCCTGCCTGGACCTGACAGGGTGAGGACAGGGAGTGTGGGCCAAACCTGCAGGGAACAACCCTCTCCACAGTGGAGGGATCAGTTCCCAGCTCATTCCCCAGGCCCTCAGGTGGGTTTTAGGACAGGAGGGGACACTTCAACCACCACCAGCCCCGTGGGTGACCCCTGTTTGCGGCCTTTAGGTCCCACCATGCCGGGGAAACGCACCACCAAGAACCCGGCGCCGGAGGATGAGCCTCTGGAGAGCAAGAGAATTAAAGGTAAGGAAAACCCTGGGGGGATTTTGCCCTTCCCTTTCCCCAGGGATGAGCTTTGCCAGGAGGGCTGTCCCCCTAACCCCTACACGTCCTCTCTCCCCGCAGTCAGCCACCCGTCGCACCGCACGCAGCCCGGGCTGGTGCTGACCCTGGGCCAGGGCAACGTGGGCCAGCTGGGCCTGGGCGAGGACATCATGGAGAGGAAGAAGCCAGCCCTGGTGACGCTGCCGGAGCTGGTGGTGCAGGCGGAGGCTGGAGGGATGCACACGGTGTGCCTGGACCAGACGGGCCAGGTGGGTGGTGCTGCAGGGGGGGCTGAGCTTTCCCCCTGAGCTCTGGGGGGTGTTCTGGGCTGGGGGGGGGTGGATTGGGCACTGCTCTGCTCGTATCTTGTGGCTCTGGGGTGAGTGTGGTCTCACGTGGACTGTGAAATTTTAGGGGGTCCGAGGGGGTAACTGAAGGGAGCTGGAGAGGGACTTTGGACATCAGAAACAGGACAAGGGGGAATGGCTTCACACTGGCAGAGAGTAGGTTTAGATTGGATACTGGGAAGAAATTCTTCCCTGTGAGGGTGGTGAGGCCCTGGCACAGGTTGCCCCATCCCTGGAAGTGTCCAAGGCCAGGTCGGACGAGGCTTGGAGCAACCTTGGCTAGTGGAAGGTGTCCCTGCCCACGGCAGGGGGTGGAATGTGATGAGCTTTAAGGTCCCTTCCAACCCAAACCAGTGCATGATTCTGTGATAACTCATCCTGGTGGGTCTCTGTCCCCCGACTCCCCACTCAACCTGTTTCCCCTCCCCATCCCGACCCCTTGCTCTCCCTCTGCAGATCTACACCTTCGGCTGCAACGATGAAGGTGCCCTGGGACGCGACACCTCGGAGGAAGGGTCTGAGACCTCCCCGGGGCTGGTGAAGCTGCAGGAGAGGGTGGTGCAGGTGTCAGCAGGGGACAGTCACACGGCTGCACTGACCGAGGACGGCAGGGTCTTCGTGTGGGGCACCTTCCGGGTACGCTGCTCCCTGGGCCGCTGGCAGCTCCCATTTTTGGCAGGTGCTCCGGTGACTCACATCCCTGTGTCTGTCTCTCCACCCAGGATAACAACGGGGTGATCGGCCTGCTGGAGCCCATGAAGACGAGCTCCACTCCTGTGCTGCTCCAGCTGGATGCCCCCGTTGTTAAAATAGCCTCAGGTGAGCCCTGAGGGCTGTGGGATCCAGCAGGGTGTTGCAACCCTCGGGGGAAGGTGAAGGTCCAGAAGGGCTGTGACCTTTTCCACCCTCTTGGCTGTTCCAAGCCTGGTACAAGGCTGTGCTTGCTCTTCTCTTGTGTGTCTTTTAAGCCAAACAGATGGTTTTACCCACCCCGCCCCAGCAGATTAGCATATCAAGTTAATATTTGACCCAATCTGCTGTAAATGCCTTGACCGCAACCCCAGGGCATGAAAGAGTTTGGGGGGTACCTGTGCCCTTAAAACCTTCCCAGAGAAACTGCTTTGAAGTTTCCCGGGATCAGGAAGAGGGAGATCCTGGGGTTTTATGTTGTGCCACAAGCAGTGTCGAGGTGCCATAAACCCCACTGACTTTCAGCAGGCTGGGGTTTGCCTGTGGGATCCAGGCTCTGGGGCTTGCTGAATGTGTCTCCCTGACTCCTCCTTCCCTCCTCTCCCAGGGAATGACCACCTGGTGATGCTGACGGTGGACGGTGACCTGTTCACATGTGGCCGTGGCGAGCAGGGCCAGCTGGGCAGGGTGCCAGCCCGCTCTGCCGACCGAGGAGGACGGACAGGGCTGCGTGAGTAGCTTTGGTTCTTTGAGCTGCATCCATTGGCCCCCGGCTCTGCCCTTTCCAGAGGAGCAAAGGCACCCAGGCCCTGGTGCCTGTGTGTAATCAGGAGCCTGAATGCAGTGAGCTGCGTCCTTGGTTCCAGGGAAAGGGTGTAAATCTTTTAATCCTTGTGTGACACCTTGTCTCCTGTCCCCAGAGAGGCTGCTGGTCCCCCAGCTCGTCTTTGTCAGAGGCAAAGGGAGAAGAACCAAAATGCGCTTCCAGGACGCCTTTTGTGGGGCCTATTTCACATTTGCTGTCACACAGGAGGGACACATCTATGGATTTGGCCTCTCCAACTTCCACCAGCTGGGTGAGTCCCTCCAGATCTCCTGCCAGTCCCGTGCTGCCCTGGGTGCCCCAAATCCTAGACACTAGGGACACATCGGAGCTGGAAATTGGGGTGGGGGGTCACCCTGCGTAGCTCTGGGTTAGATCCCAGCCCCTGCAACCGATGGGTTTGAGCAGAAATTTGCTCTGGGGGCTCGGCAAGGGGGTTGCTGTGTTGGTGTCTGGGGAGTGAGCCTGGCCTGGGCTGTGTGTGCCCTTCCAAACCCTTCCCTGACCCGGCCGGGTTTGTGCGTCCCACCCCGCAGGGACCCAGGACACCAGCTTCTCCCCGCAGAACCTCACCTGCTTCAAGAACTCCACCAAGTCCTGGGTCGGGTTCTCTGGTGGGGAGCACCACACGGTCTGCGTCGACTCCGAGGGTGAGTGGCTCTGGGAATCACATGGAGCAGGACAAGGGGGACTCCTGTGGCCCTTGTCCTGGCTGGGGAGGTGTCGGGGTGAGGGTGATGTGCTGGAGCCCTCCAAGTATTCAAGGCAAGAAGGGTGGTGTGAGGTTGCAGCAAAGGGCAGGGAGGGACCTGGAGTCACCTGTGAACTCTGTGCTTGCACCCACCCACCCTGTTGGTTGTGGGGAGCTCAAGTGTCTGTCCCACCCTGCCCTCCTGGTTGGGTTCTGGGGTGTGTAGAGAGCAGTGATGCTCCTTCAGCAGTCACACCTGGGGAGGGAGGGTCTGGCTGTGTCCTGCTGCAGCTTCTGCCCCCCTCAGGTCACCTGTCCCTTGTGTTCCAGGTAAAGCCTACAGCTTGGGCAGGGCAGAGTACGGCCGGCTGGGCCTGGGGATGGGGACAGAGGACAAGAGCACGCCCACAGTGATCCCAGAGCTCCCCAGCATCATCTCAGTGGCCTGTGGAGCGTCTGTCGGATACGCTGTCAGCAGTGATGGTGAGTGGGGCTTGGGAGTGCCCTCCATCCCGGCCATCCTGCATCCATCCAGCCCCACACGCTGCAGCTGGGTCGGGGCTGCTCCTGGTGCTGGTCTCCTGTGGGCAGCTGGGCTGCTCAGATGTGTCTGCGTGCCCGTGGCAACAGGGTGGGTCATGGGGTGTTTACCAGGAGGGGGTTGTTGGCCTGCCAGTCCCTTCTCTGACTCCCCTGCTGCCAGACCCCTGTGCTCTGGTGCTGCAGCTGCCTGTGCACAGTGTCTGGGAATGAAGTTTGGAAGGGGGCTTTGGGTTTGGTTCCCAATTGGCTGCACGATGGAACATCTGTTTGAGTGGCAAGCGCTGCTCCTCTTGCTCCTGCCTGTGTTTGTGGCACACAGAAACCCACTGCCTGGGGTGCTGAGTGCCCTTGGCTTTGGGTGCTGGGTTCCTGTTGGCTTGGGCCCTGGGTCCCCTTGGGTTTGGGTGCTGGGTCCCCTTGGGTTTGGGCAAGAAGAAGTAGAAAACCCATCCGGGGATCAGTTTAGGACCAAGCCTGGGTCCCCTTGCATTTGGGTCCCCTTGCCAGCCCATCCTGCACTCAAACCTTGCCTTCCCCTCCGCTGCAGGACGAGCGTTTGCCTGGGGAATGGGCACCAACTACCAGCTGGGCACTGGGGAGGAGGACGACGTGTGGAGCCCGGTGGAGATGACGGGGAAGCAGCTGGAGAACCGGCGGGTGCTGGCCGTGTCCAGCGGAGGGCAGCACACGGTGCTGCTGGTCAGGGACAGGGAGCAGAGCTGATGGAGCGACGCTGCAGCCGAGCCCAGCGGGACCCACACACCCCCCACACCTCCCACCCGGCTCAGGGGGGGCTGATTTCCAGCTCTGGGAGGGCAGGAGGCTCCCGGAGCGCCGGGCCCGGCGTGGCTGGAGCAGGGAGTGCTCCCGTGTTCTCCCTGCGAGTGTTGTGTCTGTCTGCCCGTGGTGCTCTGTCAGCTCCCAAGGTCGGCTCGCTCCTAAACTGGTCCCAACTCTGTGCCTGGATGGGTTTTCCACTTCTTCTCGTCTCGGTTTTTTTAGTGTTTCCCAGCCTGGCAAAGCCGAAGTTCCTGTTCTTCACTGCACAATCAGGTTTGGGCGTCTCCCTGATCATGTTCCCCACGGGTGCTCCTCCATCCCCTTCACCCAAACATCTTTTACCTCTCTGGCCTGGGTTTGCCCATTGCTACCCAGCACCCCCCTCTGAGCTCCTTCCAGGGAGATCTCAGCCCATCAGAAACCTTCCCAAGGGAGCTCTATCCTTGCATCCAGATGCAGTGGGAAGATCCTCCCTGGCGAGGGGGAACGCTGCTGGATGATGCCTGGCACACTGTGACTGCTGGAAAAGAATGGGAAGGGGGGCTCCTGCCTCCCACCCTTCACAGTTCTGAGCCAAAACCCACCAGACAACAAGGCTGGGAGCAGATTCCCTGCTCCCTTCATCCTGGAGCAGCCGCCTCCAATGCTGCTTTTTGCAGTCCTGGCCACTCTCCCTCCTTCCCATTCCATTTGGAAACCCAACAGAATCCATCCCACGGGTGGGAACTTAAGTTAGTTTATTTTTTTTCTCTTTCCCTTGCCGAGGAAGGAGTTTTTATTTGCTGTCAGGGCCTCGCTGAGCAGACACCCAACCCCCAGCTATGCATCAAGTGGCTCGAAACAACGGGACTCCTCTCCCCCATCACCCCCCTGATCCGACTGGTCTTGCTCCATGTGCCCAGCCTGCCCCATCCTCTCCTTCCAGGAGGTGCCTTCCTGGAGTACCTGGAGTGAGGAGGGGTGTGCAAAGAGCTGAATTACAGCAATAGGAGGGGGTGTGTGGGCTGTGTGTGTGTGGGACACACACTGGGATTGTACAACGATTCAGAAGGGGTCGGACTTTTTTGCTTTTTTTTGTTTTTCTAAAAAGAAAATGTAAAGTATTTTGGTCGATTAATCAAGGCAGAAAGGACAGAAAAACTTGTCATCTTTTAACATTTGGAATAAACTGAGTTTTTATAAGCCCAGGCTTTTCCTGTGGTTTGGGATGGTGGGGCAGCCGTGTCGCGGCGTTCCCCTGCAGTGCTGGGGCACGGCCGCGGGATGGCAGCAGGAGAAGGTGCTGGGAGAAGCGGGAACAGGGAGAGGGGATGGTCCCTGCCATCCCTGTCACCCTCCCTGCAGCTCCCTGCCCGTCTGAGGGCCATTCCCGGGATCTCCGGGTCTCCAGGGACACAGCTGAGCCCACGGCATGGCTGGAGGGTCCTGGCACCGACGGAGCAAATTCCCACATCCTGCTGTGACTGGACCAAATTCCCACATCCTTGGGTGATCCGAGCCCCAGGTCTCTGTTTACACTTAATTACTTTGGGCAGGAGGTGGTTCCTCAACGAGCCTCTGGCCTGGGATGGGCTCTGGGCACCCGGAGGAGCTCGGGCTGCTCCGTGTGGGATGAGCTGGCATTTACAATCAGGGACGGCCTCGTTGGGGTCCAGCACGGGCTGGGGCCTCCCACTTTCCACCACTCAAGGTGTGTTTGTGTTGGTGGTTTCAGTCCTGGGTGTGCAAAAGGCTTTATTTTTCCCTCTAAACTTGGGGTGTGGGGCCCACAGGGAATGTTTTGCTGCCAGGGGATCCAGCCCAGACTTTGCCCTCACTGTGGGCGGTGTTCCCTAATCCTATGGCTAATGCTGTTCCCTGGGGACCATCACCATTTGATTCTCTTCCATGAAATGGGACCTGGATACCTGATGGAGAAACTGCTCCTTGTCTTGGGCCAGATTCCCAGTGACAAACTCAACATTAAAGTCTTCTTTCCAAACCAGCCTCAGCTGCCTGGGAACCAAGACCCCCCATCCCAGTGCTCCCAGTCCCTCCCCATCCCCAGCACGGGCAGGGTTTTGTGTCCATCCCCCAGGTTTGGGCAATTGCCCCTTTTTTGTGGGGGGAGGAAAACATCCCCTTGTGAATGGGGAGCCCGTTGGTATTGTCAAGAATCCGGGAGGGAAAAAAGGGCTGGGGAGAACAATAGGATTTAAAATATTCGGAGTTGATGAATCAGCCACCGTTGTCTTGGGAGCCAGAGTGACACTTCAGTGGGAAGCTGCTGGAAACTGGGGGAAGGATGAGCCCCCACGCAGCAGGGGGAGAGGGGGGGTGAAGGAAAACAACTTAATTGAGGAAAGGGAAATGTCTCATTAACGAGGTTTTGGGCTCACTGAGTGAATTGGGGGCGTTTTGGGGATGAGGAGGAGGAATTTGGGTCCTGGGGGAGGGTTTGGGGGGACCCCTGGCTGTGTCAGGATCCGGCCTCCTCGGTCCATGGTGGAGGTTTTCCACCCTTCCAGACCCTTCCTCATTGCCAGGCAGTCCCGGTCAGCATCTCCAGCCCTGCACTCCCAGTCCCCATCTGCTGCTATTGGAAGTGCATAAAAGGCTTTTAATTTACAGACAAAGGCTGGGAAAGTGGAATTTGGGGGCTTTAGCCTCCCTCAGAGGATCAGCCCTGGCAGTGTGAGGCTCTTCTGACCCCGGAATAAAAGCACTTTGGGTGTTGTTTGAGGCGTTTATGGGGGGTTTTTGTTCTGTGTTTTTTAACACGTTGCTGTTTTGGATGCAGAAACTCTACCTATGCAGTGGTGCTGCAGGATCTGCCAGGAGGGAATTGCATCTTCAGGAGGGTTTGGAGGACGCTGAGTTGTTTTCTTATTCTCCCTTTCCTGCCTGGAAGAGGAAACGAGCTTTAATTATGGCCAAGCTGCCTGTTGTCAGGGTTTAATGATGGGTCTGCAAGCGACAGAGAGAGTTTGGTCCTTGCACTGGGCTGTGTCACCTCCCTGAATCCCATCATTAAGGCTGGAATCTGGCCAGTACATCCCAGGATAACGGGAATAAGTAATGTTCTGCTGTGGTTCCTGGTAGAGGAGCGTGTTGGGTGTCTTGGGGATGGGAACTGGGCTGAAATGAGTGATGTGTGGGTGTCTCTGTCCCCCTCCCAAAACTGCTCAAGTTCTGGTTCATCTCCTGTAACAACAGGGCAGAAAGAAGGAAAACTTTTCACCCTGCTCAGGACATCCCTTGGGTGCTGAGGGAATGGGATTGTGGCTCTATCCCTGCCTGGAGAGGAGCCCCAGTGCTCCCCCTTCCCTTCCTCCCATTCCCGTTTGCTCAGGGAATTAAAATAAAAAAAAAAAAAGCACAAACCAAGAGAATTTGTAACTCTGACAGGAGAAAAAAACCCTCTAGGAATTATTTATAATGTGTTTTTTTCCCCCCCTCCTCTTAAATGATGAATTGCAAGACAAGCGTCCCTGCAGGGCTGACAGCCTGGATGCATCCCTGGCTGCTCCAGAGCGAGGAGGGTGGGAGATGTCACCCCTGCCCTCCCCAGGAAAGCCAAATCCACTCACTGCCACCTGCATTATTAATGCAATCCCAAAGTCAGCCTAAACCTGCAGACAAAGGAACCGGCGTCATCCTAATTAATCACACGTGTAAAAATAAAGCCTGATACATCAGGGCTCATTGTTCGGCGGATTAAGTAAAGAACAAAAAAAAAGGGGGGGAAAGGACGTTTTCTGCAGTGGAAAAAACGTGATGTTGGGCTGGAGGAGTCCCTGGAAATAGCTGGGAGGTGAGTGGCAGCTCCCGTGTGCCGGCACAGGTCGCTGCATTATTCAGCTGCTGGTTTAACTGGGCTGTGAAATCGCTGGAGTTGGGGCCTGGCTCCCTTTTCCAGGTTGTTGGGAGATGGAGAGGGGTCCTGGGGAGGTGCTCCAGCACCCCCAGGCTGGAATTCGGGATTTCACACACCCACCCTGTGCTCTTTACAGTCCCTCCACCCCGCCCTGGGAACTCACGAACAGAAGTGAGAAACACCTTAAAATGCAAAGTCTCATTAAGCCCAAGAGGAGTTTCAGGCTCCAACACTCGATTTTGTTGTTTTTTTCACTAAATCCTCATTTGCATTTAAATTGCAAAAAAAATGTAATTTGGGCCAGAATTCGAGCTGCTGGGCTGTTAAAATAAAATTGTATCTTGATGACCAGCAGCAGCAGAAGCTTTTTATTACCAAGGCTTGGAAATAACTTCAGCTAAAGGGGCCTCAGGGGTTCACAAAGGTGAGTTTTTCCAAGTCCAGGTGAGCTTTTAGAACTTGAATTTAGAATCATGGACCAGTTTGGGTTGGAAGGGACCTTAAAACTCATTTCACTGCACCCCTGCCATGGGCAGGGACACCTTCCACTAGCCCAGGTTGCTCCAAGCCCCGTCCAACCTGGCCTTGGACACTTCCAGGGATGGGGCAGCCACAGTTTATCTGGAAAATCCATTTCAGGGCCTCACCACCCTCATGAGAAAGAGTAAAGAGTAAATTTAGAGGGTGTTTCCTCTCCCATCACTCCCCAAAACACCCCCCTGAGCCAGACCCAGCTCATTTTCAATGCCCGAGAGTCGCGGGAGAGCTGGAAACTGCTCCCTCTCTCCGATTTCATTTTGCTTTATTATTTTATTTTTTAGAAAGCAGGGTTCCTATATGGAAATGCCACCGAAAAGGCCCAAAATCCCGAGGGCTGGAGCTGGAAATGGTGGCTGAAGCACTTTGTGAGGTGCTGTGGACCCGGCAGTTTCAGCTCCACCACACACGGGGCAGCTGCTGTAGCAGGGGGTGGGAAGGGGGGGCTTTGGGGTCACTTTGACTTTATACACCTATAGACACATACACACACAGATATATTTATACAAGTACACACAGAGCTCCCTCCGAGCATCCCAGTGGTGTTTCCCAGGGTCAGGATTCGCCCTCACTTTCCCAGCCCGAACGAGGGGCTGGGGCAGCTGCGTTTTTGAGAGGGGAGAAGCTGGATCAGCCCCCAAGATCCCTGCTGGGCTGCCAGAATGGGATGCTCAAGGTCCATATGTCACCCCCCGTGCTCCAGTGCGGTGCTCTCCGCCTGTGTCCCCTTTTTTTTCCCCAGGAATATTCTGGTTTTCTTGCAGCAAACCCGGAGCTCAGCAGAGCCACGTTTCCTCGCCGTGTCCTGGGCTCAGAGCTCTGCCCGAGCACGGTGGCGTTTTAAAAAGTAATGACTTGGAGCCTCTTAACCCGCTTTAAGGCCACGGCAGGCACGTGGTGTCCCAGCAGGCTGGGAATTTGGCAGGTGGAAAAAAAAGGCCCCGTGGGGATGGGAAATGGGGGGGCTGAGCTGCCTGTGGAGCCTTAGGGCAGCCCACGGGCTCGTGGGGGGCTCACTCGTGCCCCCAGCACGATGACACGTCCTCGGAGGGGCTGCACCAGGGCAGACATGCCCCATCCCTGATGGTGGGGCTCACCTTCCCCGTGTTCCCGTTCCCTCCCTGCGGTGGGAAAAGCCGCTCTCCGCCGTGCCATCCCCAGCCTCGACCGCGGGGTTGGATTTTAGGGAAGACCGAGGCACTGGCGGGTTGAAGAGATCACCGATTTGGGGTCACAACATGTCTTAAGGGTGCCTCCCAAACTGAGATATCAAGCTGGAATTCAGCTTCGTGCTCGAGCCAGGAGAGAACCCCAAGATGTCCCACTCCACAGCGTGGGATATCCAGCCCGGTGGGACATCCCGAAATCCCACCGTGGCCACGTCCTTGCCATCAACCAGCTCCAAACCTTTCCCACCACAGGCTGCTGAGGGTTCTGCCCTGGGGGTGGGTGGGGCTGGACGGCTAAAGGATGGTCTCCAACCCTCTGGACACTTCAGCCTCTCTTCTTCTCAAGATGCTGAAGAATCCCCCTGGTTCCTGCCCTGGAGCTGACCCTGCCTTCCCTCACCCGAAGCTCCACAAGTTGTGGCAGCAGAGGATGAGGAACCCAAGCCAGTGATCCAGGGCTCCATCCGTGCCTGCAAAGGGATCCTGAGGAGCCCTGGGCACGAGCTGCAGGTGTCCAGGTGGATGTAACACTGAGCAAGAGGCTTTTGCCTGTGGCAGGTTGACACGGTGCAGGCAGAGGAAAAGGATCCTCCGGCACAATTGATTCGAGGCCCAAATGGGCAATTTCACCCTATTTGATTCCTTTGAAACAGAAATTGGTTTTGGCTGCCTCGTGCCTTCCTAACAGGGAAGGCTGCAATTTCCACAGGCTCTGGGGAAAGGTGGGGCTGCTGAGGAGAGGTAATGGCCGTTATTAGGCTAAATTGATGCAACTGGAGAAACCAGACACAAGGCAGGCTCTGCCTCCAGCCCACCAGCCCCAGGTGCCCCCAGCGCTCGCCTGCTTCCTCCAGCTGCACCAATTTGTGCACTCACTGCTGTCCCTGCTTCCTCCAAGCAGCCCCCTCCTCCCCCCCGGGCTGTCTGACTGCCTGGCAGTGACGGTGGGGACAGCCAGGACAAGTGGTGGCTCAGGGATGTGGTCCTGAGGCTCCTGGATGGTGGTTCCTGCAGGATGTGGTGGCAGCTGGAGCTCGGCCATGCCTTTGGGGGGATGCTGCTCCACCCAGATGAGAGCTGAAACCCCCAAATCTCTGCCTCTTGCAGGCTGTGGGTCCTTCCTCGGTGCCTGCACACACAGCCTCTGTCCCTGCCTGGGGAATTGTGAAAGAAAGGGGGTAGTTTTTTCATCTTCTCCTAAAAAAGACCAAACCAGCACAACCCCATCCCATCCTTTTTGGCTCTGCTATGGAAATCTGGGCAGTGCTGTTGCTCATCCTTCTCCTGATGGGCAGGGAAGGCAGAGCCCTTGGCACTGCCCGTTGTTCCATCCTAACTGCTTTAGCACTGCGAGAAACTACTCGAGTCCCCGCAAATTACTCCCTTAATGAGGTTCTTCTCGGGCTTAATGTCTTCATCAGTTCCCTGTCACCCTGATGGATGCAGGGCACGGGGAATTTGGCATTGGCACATGGGTACAGGGTCAGCTTCAGGTGTGCCCTGGCTGCATCTGTATTACCAGCATCACACCCATGTCCAGGGCTGCCCTGGATGCAGGCAGAGGTCTCTAAATAACAGAGTAATAACATCAATGGTAGAAAGTTCTTCTCTGGGAGCAGTCCCAGATTGAAGGACTCCAGTCTCTGATTACAGTCTCTGAAGCGATATCGTTTTCTCTTCCCAGCTCTGGTTGTTTCTTGGACACAGCTCAGAGGGGGATGGACCAAGGTCCCATAATCTGGTAGAGGAAATAGCCTCAAGTCGTGCCAGGAGAGCTTTAGGCTGGATATTAGGAAACATTTCTTCACTGAAAAGGCTGTCCAGCCCTGGCACAGCTGCCCAGGGCAGTGGTGGAGCCCCCATCCCTGCAGGGCTTTAAAGCCGTGTGGATGTGGTTGTGGTCAGTGGTGGCCTTGGCAGTGCTGGGGGATTGGTTGGACTCCATGATCTTGGCTTGGCTTTTCCAACCTGAACAAATCCACGGTCCTACAATCACCCCCTGGCACAGTCCCCTTATGCCACGGGAGCGTTCCCCCCTTGCCATGGGCTGTGGTGCCACCTTGGCCCGTGCAGGAGAAGAAGCACAAGGACACTGCAGTCCTGGTGTCCTGGGCTCTGCAGAGAGCCACGTTTGGGAGGGTGACAGCCCTTGCTGGGTGGCCTTGGTCGGGGTGGGAGCAGCAGCAGAGCAGCTCTGCCCAGGTTGCCTCCTGTCCCGATCCTCTCAGCGAGTCCCACTTCCCCCATCCCCGCTCCTCCAGGACTACCAAAGTCTTTGCAGTCACTGCGGGCACAAACCCCGCTGGGGCGTCACCCGGCGGTGCCACCGCCCCGCTCAGAACTCCGTGGTGGTGACCTGGGTGACCTCCGAGCGCAGCTCGTCCCCTCCGCGGCCCCGGCAGCCCCGCTGGGGGCTGCCCACGCCTAGTCATGCCGGCTTGTTGGGGGCTTCCGAGGGCGTGCAGGTGGACACCTGCTCCCTGGTGGTGTTCCGGGCGCGGGAGAAGCTGTTCTGGTCCACGCGGGCGCGGAAGGGCAGGCAGAACTCGCGGAAGCACCGCTTGAAGTTCTCGTCCAGGAAGGCGTAGAGGACGGGGTTGAGGCTGCTGTTGGTGTAGCCCAGGGCGATGCAGAAGTGCAGGCTGGCCACCACGTAGGGGTTCTTCTTGTCGATGTCCACCAGCGTCCAGACGATGACGAAGATGTGGATGGGGGTCCAGCAGATGATGAAGGCGGCCACCACCACCAGCACCATGCGCGTGATGCGCCGCAGGTTCCGGTCCTTCTCCTTGGAGCCCGACAGGAGCCGGACGCTCTTCAGGCGCAGGATCATCAGCCCGTAGCAGATGGTGATGACCAGGATGGGCACCAGGAAGGCGAAGATGAAGACGCAGATCTTGGTGACGGTGTCCCAGTAGATGGGAGGGTCGGGGAACTGCAGGGTGCACAGCACCATCCCGTCTGCGGGAGAGAGGAGGGTCAGGGACGGAGCTGGGGGAGGGCCTGCTGTGGGTACTCGGCCTTCTGGTGGTGGCTGGGCATGTCTGTGCTCGTTGAAACCTCAGGGAGACGCATTCCCACCTGCCAGCTCTTGGCAGAGGCTCCCCAGAGCCACCAGCCCACAGGGTGCTGAGGGGATACATACAGTGGGCGCAGTGACCTGATCCCTGCAGAGCCTCCTGGGCCACCCTCACACTGCCTCCTCCCAACCCCCACGGTGGGCACCTCCCCACATCACCTTCCACTTCCTCGGGATGCCCAGAGCTTTCCCAGCAGCCAAGGGAGCTGCAGATCTCAGTGTGGGCCAGCTGGGGACTTTGCAGCACCGCCAGGGGTGTTTTTAGGAACCTGATTTCAGATATTCATAGAATATTCTGAGTTGGAAGGAATCCACGAAGATCATCAGGTCCAACTCCTAAGTGAAGGGTCAGCATGGAGGTTGAACCCTCGGTTCAGTGGTTGGCTTTATTAGCCCCATGCTCTAACCAATGTGCACCCCAAGAGCGGGGCAGGGGCACTGGTTGGACTGGAGATGGGGGAAGGTGTGGTGTCCCCTTAAGGAGAAGGGAGGACAATTTCTGGGACAGTTTCCAAGATGGAAAAATAGCACCATGACGCCTTTTCCATGACAGGGCACATTTATGGTCCCACGGAGAGGTGCCCACCATGACCCCAAACCCGCCACGGGGCCGGGCGCCAAGTTCACCAGGTCACCCCTGGGACGCACAGACGGGACAGGAGGGGACACCTCCCCAGAAAGCCACTTGCCTTTTGACTTGGTGACCGCCATGATCATGATGGGCACCCCGATGAGGGAGGAGAGCACCCAGATGCAGACGTTGATGATCTTGGCCTTGGCCGGCGTCCGGAAGTCCAGGGCCTTGACCGGGTGGCACACGGCGACATAGCGGTCCACGCTCATCATGGTGAGCGTGAAGATGCTGGTGAACATGTTGTAGTAGTCGATGGAGAGCACGACCTTGCAGAGCAGCTCCCCGAAGGGCCAGGTCTCCATGAGGTACTTGGCGCTCTGGAAGGGCAGCGTGCTGGTGGCCAGCGCGTCGGCCAGCGCCAGGTTGAAGATGTAGATGTTGGTGGCCGTCTTCATCTTGGTGTACCTGGGGAAGGGAGAGGTCATGGGGGGGGGTCAGGGTGCTCGATACGACGAGGAGGGGGCACAGGGGCGTGTTGTGATGGGACCCTTCTGCAGCATCGGGGTGCCCAGAGCCCTTCCAGGTGCCCCAGAGAGCACGCGGAGGAAGGACACTGAGCTGTTGGAGCGAGTCCAGGGGAGACCACCAAGCTGATCAGAGGGATGGAGCAGCTCTGCTGTGAGGAAACACTGAGAGAACTGGGATTGTTCAGCCTGGAGGAGAGAAGGCTCCCAAGTGACCTTCAGGCACCTTGCAGTGGCTGAATGGGCTGACAGAAAAGATGGAGAGGGACTATTTACAGGAGACAGACTATTTATAAGAGCCTGGAGTGACAGCACAAGGGGGAATGGCTTCCCACTGCCAGAGGGCAGGGCTAGATGGGATATTAGGGAGAAGTTGTTCCCTGTGAGGGTGGGGAGGCCCTGGCACAGGTTGCCCAGAGAAGCTGTGGCTGCCCCATCCCTGGAAGTGTC
>JAWWES010000062.1:5967610-5989120 GCA_035583135.1 Lophotriccus pileatus
GAGGGTGGGGAGGCCCTGGCACAGGTTGGGCAGAGAAGCTGTGGCTGCCCCATCCCTGGAAGTGTCCAAGGCCAGGCGGGATGGGGCTTGGAGCAACCTGAGCTAGTGGAAAGTGTCCCTGCCCATGGCAGGGGGTGGAATGAGATGAGCTTTAAGGTCCCTTCCAGCCCAAACCATTCCATAGTTCTATGAAAGGAGGCACAGACATGGCTGGGGGGATGCAGAGCTTGGGACAGCTCCGACCTTCCCTCCTGGGCCGTTTTCCCTCAATAAAATAACTGACCAGGAGCTAGGAGAGGCTGGGACGTTGCAAAGCAGGTGGAAAGGCACTTTGGGGAGGTTACAAGCAGCTCAGGGTTAGAAAACATGCAAAGATCATTTTCCTCCTGCAGCACAAACTCTGCCCCGCTCCGCGCGTTTGGATGCAGAGCAGCAGGGGATGGGGATGAGCCTGAACATCCCACTGAGCCCAGCAGCTCCCTCCCCTCCCCTGGGTGCTCTGCCTGCACTAAACCTGGCCTAAACCACGTTAATCTGGAGAGCAAACCCCCCTCCCTGCTCAGCAGCCCCATCCTCCAGCCGCCCAGCACTTCATTATATTGCTCAAGATTAATCTGCAGCTCCTAATTGCCGAGTGCCCGAGAGCTCCTGGCAGGGAGAAAAATAAGTGTCAGGCGAAAAAGCCAACGTGGGTTTTTGTTTCTTTTTTTTCCCTCTTGTAATATTTAGGTCGACTTACTGACGTGGGAAGAGCAGGGATGGGAATTTGTGTGGTTTGGGGGACTTTGGGGGGGAGTTTTATAGCGATTTTTGGAGGGTTTTTATCTGATATCTCCTCTGTCCTGGCTGTGAGAGGGAAGAGAGTGCAGGATTCCAGATAAGAGTGGGGAGAAATTTCATTTTCTGGGGGGATTTTTGCTTTTCAGTAGGGGATCTTTGCTCAGTTCTCTGCCTGTTCAGCTAAAGGAGGGGAAAAAAAAGGTCGGTGCCAAGCGCTGTGATTTTAGGAAGGCCGAGATCAAAGTGCTCTGCAGACTCAGCAAACCTCTCTAGCCAGGAAACAAAAAGGCACGGGGATTTTTCTTCGGGAAAAGTATATTCTGTAATTTTCCATGAAACACATTCCACTTCAGAAGCAAAAAACTTGAGTCCTTGTTCGGGGTCTTTTGATGCTTTCGACCATCACAAATCCTGGGCTGCAGAATGCCAGCCCTGCACCGCCACGAATCATTTCCCTCCAACGAATTGCAAACATTGCAGGTGAAAACTGATTCCCCCCCCTTTTTTTAATTTTTTTTTCCAAATCAAATACCCAGCCAGCTCAAATCCATGGCTCTGCTCCGAGTATTTTGGCTCGCCTGGAGATCCAGGCTGGATGGTGGGGCTGGCTGGGGCAAGCACTAATTTTTTTCAGAGCGGCTCCAAAGCAGCTGATTCACTCACATCAAGGCAGAACAATGGAGGAGAAAGGAAATTATTCTGTTTGTGTCCCAGCCTGGAGCTGGAGCCAGCAATGAAAGGCTCAGCAATTTCCCCCCTCCCTGTTTTTAGTGCTGTTTGGGTGACATTCAGTGCCTGGGGTGTCCTGCCCGGCTCCTCCAGGTGTTTAGGGACCACCACACACCTCCACATCCTTTGACAGATATGAGATCCATCCCCACATGATCCACCCCCAAATCTTTGCCCCTCCCCTGGAGGCAGCTCGGGAAAACCAGAGTTTTAGGGTTTAATTAAAACAAATAGCTGAATAAAAAGCCCAGAGCTTGGAAGGCTCTGGCTGAGCCACGGCTCAAAGTGGATGCACCAGCTGTGATCTCCCTAAAATATTTAGCTCCCATAGTTCAGCATCAATCCCAGGTTGGCACGGGGTTTGCTTGGCTTTGGGGGCACTGACCATCCCTTTGGGATTTGGGGAATAGCTCTGGGAGTCCCTGTACTGGGGGTAGAGCAGGAGTTAGGGACTTTTCCCAGGGGCTTTTCCCAGGGGCTCGGAATCCTGCCTTTCTGCCGGCGGCAGAGCGAGCCTGCGGCCGTGTCAGCACAGAAACACCGCCCGTGGGCTCGAGGTCTGGGGAGGCAGCGAGCCTATTGATTGGAATTGATGCCTATTGATTGGAATTGATGGCTATTGATTGGAATTGATGCCTATTGATTGGAATTGATGCCTATTGACTGGAAGCAAACAGTGGGAATGGGTATGGGAATCTGCCATGGAGGCTGCCGGTCGTGGAATCATGGTTTGGGTTGGGAAGGGACCTGGATCGTGTCATTCCACCCCACCCTGCCATGGGCAGGGACACCTTCCCCCAGCCCGGGTTGCTCCAAGCCCCCTCCAACCTGGCCTTGGACACCTCCAGGGATCCAGGGGCAGCCACAGCCTCTCTGGGCAACCTGTGCCAGGGCCTCCCCACCCTCCCAGGGAGGAATTTATCCCCATTTAATCCAGGCCCACTCTCTGCCAGTGGGAAGCCATTCCCACTCTGGACAGCAGATGCACAGGGCTTTTACCCCACTCAGAGGGTAAAGGCCGGCTCCAAAACAGCTTTAATTCAGCCCAGTTCAGACACAAACCACCAGCAGCCACTCCATTCCCTTTCCAAGAAGCCCAGGTTCTGGGGAAGCCCTGGCTGAGGGTCCCCCCAGGATCAGGACCCACCACCTCCTGCTCCATCCCTGTGGACAGGGAGCTGTCACTGCGCTTTGGGGGCCGGTGACTGGGGCCAGGAGGGGTTACAGACGCACAAAGCGAGAGGATGGGGAAATGGGGTTGCCAAGGAAACCACTGAGCAGCAAAGTGCCGATTTTTTTGTCAAGGCTGGAAAAAATGCGGGGGAGAAGGGCAGCAGCGAAGCCCCCCGCGCCGCGGGCGAGCCGGGGCGGCTGGAGCACAGGAGGGGCGACCCCTGGGCAAGATGGGGCTGCAAAGCAAAACACAGATGCTGAGGGGACCATCTGCTGCATCCCGTGGGACAGAGTGTCCCTGGGGTGCCTCAGGGCAGTCCACGGGGAGGGGACGCGGTCTGGTGGCACCAGTGGGGGCTGTCCCCTCATGGGGGGCCTGGCTGGGGTGGGACACACCGTGGGGTTGTTTGAAGTGCTGCAGCTTGGAGGTTGAACACAAAACCTCCATCACATGGAGGGACTGAGAGTCTCCTTTATGTCATCATTCCTGCATGTGACACTTGGGGACGTGGTTAGTGGTGGGCAGTGCTGGGGGAACTCCGTTGGTTGGACTCCGTGGTCTTGGAGGTCTTTCCCAACCAAACTGATGCCTTGACTCAGGCAGGGGCAGGCAGAGAGAGGCACCAGCTTCTGCTGAAGCTTTGCAGCATCCAAAACTGGAGGCTCCAGGGGGGCAAATCAAGCCCTGGCAAGGACTGCAGGAGCCTCTCCATCAGTGCATGGTCACGACCAGCCCCGGGAGGGGCCGGAGCTGTGACAGAGCCCCCGAGCTCCTGAGGGCTCTTGTCTGAACCTCCTGCCTGCAGGGCTGTGCAGGAGGAGGGGGGACCAGCCTTAGGTGGCTCCAGAGCTGATGAGAAACGAGAACTGGAGTGCCCAGTTACCCAGAGTTCAAGAGAGCTCCCAGCTGAATGCTGGCAGGACAGGGATCCTCCCTGCTCCTCTTCCCTCACAGGGCTGAGGGCTGGGGAGGGCTCAAATGCCTTTATTGGACTGGATTCCAAAAAAATCCAGGTCCTAATCCCCCATTTCAGCCTTGTCCCACCCAAACATGCCCTGTGGCATCCTGGGGACAGCCAGGAGCCCTGAACTGCCCTTCCTGAGCTCCCCCCACCCAGCTCAAGGTCACACTGATGTTTTATTCATCCCCCACGACCCACTACACTCCTTAATTGCAGCCACACGCACTCTGCAAGCGTAAATAATTGCCTTGGAGGCTTATTAATGACTTTGGCGTGCTAACGAGCACTGCAGCCCAGAGAGCTCACTGGGGGGGCTCAGGGGTGGCCTGGACCCCCAAACACGGAGGGTTTAGCACCCAACTCTGGGTGCAAACAGCCTTGGGCTCTGCCCGGGGAAAAATTCACACCTCAGCCCAAGATTAAAATATTAATGACGGTTAATTAAGAGCTCCACCCTCCTCCTGCCCTCCCGCACATGAGCCGCGGGAGCAGCACCCTACTCCTCCTCCTCCTCCTCCTCCTCCTCCGTGGCCACTTGTGGTCACTGTGACCTTCCTGTGTCTCTGTCACATCTCACTGCCACTGGAAGAGGCTGGTGGTGACAAGGGACGGGCTCGGTGCCACGAGGCTCTGTCCCAAACTTTCTGTAGCCACAGGGATGTGTCCCAGCTGGTCTCTGGTGCCCTTTCCCTGGAAAACCCTCCTGGCTGTTGGTGGAGGTTCTGCCCTGCCATGGGACAGGCCACAGCATCCAGAGCCAGCCAGGGAGCTGCTCCAGCCTTAATTAAATAAAGGTTTTTGATCACCAGGCAGGTGATGGATGAGCATCAAGCCACAGTTACATCCCAAGCTGGGGGCTGGTGGGTGCAGGGGGTGTGTTGGAGCTGGGTGGGGGCTCTCAGAGGACCACAAGGCTCGAGCTGGGGGGGTACAAACAGAGGTCCCAGACGCCCCTCACGAAACAATCTGTGCTCCAGAGACAGTTCACACCTTTATTGCTTTGGCTGGAGGGTTTTTCCTCACTCCTCTCCCCACCATCCCTCCTTCTTTCCTGGGACACAGAGCCCTCAAGCCAGGATGGGTTGTCCTTATGTTTCAGAATAGAGGGACATGGTGGCATCCCAAGAGCATCCAGACACCCTGCAACCACCCTGTCCCCTCCATGTCTTCCCTCTCAGTGTTTAGGGCAGGAAGAAAGTGTTTGGGTTAAAACCTGACCCACTCCCATCCCCAACCCCGGGCACAGCCCCACATCCATGGGATGACATTCCTCCTGCCCCCAAATCACCCAAGTCCAGGTTTCCCACAGGGAAGGGCACGCTGCCCAGGTCACACTAGTCTCCCTTTCTGGGGATGAGTCTGTTCCCAGTGGGATCCCAGCTCAACCCGAGCAAAGGGCAGGGATTTGCAGGGAAGAACCATTGGATTCACTGGGACCTTCTTAAGCAAACCAGACTTAGCTGCAGCCTGGCTGCCTGGGATGTTTGAGGGAGCCCAGTGCAAGGAAACAGGGAGCTAGGGTGCAGGGATTGGTGCCACCCTGCCACCCTCCTCCCCACGTGTGATGGCCATCACAGCATCGCATCTCGCCCCGCGTTCCCTCCAGCCCCGTCGGCGGCACCGTCAGCAGAACTGCAGGAGAGGCAGAGCACAGGGCAGGTGGTGAGCCCTCACCCAGCCACCCCCAGCAGCATTTTGGGAGGCTAGGAAAGGGTTGGTGAGCCACCCTCCCCCCTCCCAGCAGGGCACAGACCTTCCAGCGGTTCCCACACTCGTTGCACAGCACGAATGTCGTCATGGGCTCGTCGGCGCTGCGCGTCTGCACCTGGGGGGGAGCAGGGGGGGTCGGCTCAGGAGAGGCCCCTCTGTTGGGGATCTGGTCAGGAGAGGTACCCCTTGGGGTCCTCCTGGGGGCCAGGGCTGACCTGGTTGTAGGTGCAGTTCTTCTTCTTGCACTTGCCGCACTGGAAGAGGTCGGTGACGGTGCCGCCCGTCTTGGCCATCTGGTGCTCCCGGATGGCCTCCTGGGTCATGGCATTGCGCAGCTGCTTCAGCTCATCGCTGGCCATCTCCTGCCACCAGCATCGGCCCCGGGGTCAGCGTGGCCACAGCTCTGCTCAGGGCCACGTGCCGTGGTCCAGCGCCCTCCCCGTCCGCTCCCGGACCGGGATTGATCCTGCTCTCTGTGCTCGCAGGAGGGATCAGAGCCACCCCGGCGGAAAAATCACCCCATCCTCAATCCCAAACTCCCTGCAGGGGAAACTGGGCTTCCCAGGAGGCTGATTTGTGGACTCCAGTTGAGCAGGAGGAATGGGCACCCTGCAGGACAACTCCTGCCTGTGACAGGCTGGGATGGGCTGCAGGGCTCTGAGGGGCAGTGCCTCCACTTTCTCCCTGTGCCTGTTGCTCCCTGTGGCCCAGCCAACAGTGGGATGGGACAGGGAGGTGTTGGGACAAGCCCAGTGTGGGCACCACCAACCCATGTCCATCCACCATGGAGGAAGGATGGATGTGACCCACGAAGGATGGATGTGACCCACGAAGGGTGGATGTGACCCACGAGCCAGCCCCGTGCCCCCCAGCCCCTGCCCACCTCGGCGGTCATGCGGGCGATGAGGGCGGGCTCGATGGCCCCACCCAGCACGTTCCTCCTCAGCCCCGGGTTCTTGGGGTCCTTCAGGTTGCTGATCCTGCTCCGCACCCGGTTGCGATACTTCATGTCCGTGCTCTTCAGCTCCTGGAAGATATGTGGGGTCTGTCAAGGAATCAAGGGGGCTGCTGGCTGTCCCCAGGGTCGGTGCCCACGTGCAGGGAATTCGCTCCCTGAGTGTCCCCATCCTTGTGTTTAGGACGGTGAAGCACAGCTCTGGGAGGAAAACAGCTTTCCATTGCCTTGGAATGTCTGGCACCCAGGCGAGGCTGTGGGGCTCAGGGACTGTCACCACGCCCTGTGCTGTGACAAGTTCGTGCTGCAGAGGGCTCAGACTGTTCCCCCCTCCCTGGATGGCCAGAATGCCCACGGAGGGCTGAGCGAGCAGTTTCTGGCACAGACTTTGGGATGCACCAAAAATCAAAGGGTACCCAGGAGGGGGAACCACCTTGGGGCTGATTTCAGTCTTGGGGGGCTGCCAAGAGATCCCCAAGTCCTGAACTGGGCATGGGTGGAGGTGGCTCCATTCCTGCCAGCCTGGGCACACGGGCACCCACAGCAGGCTCAAGGAAAAGGCCTTGGCTGGATTTGGGTTTCTTTCCCCAGGGATGAAGGCAGGTCCCTGAGCAGAGCAGCGTGAGGGGAGGAAACACAGACTCCCGGACTAAGGCAGGTGTTCAGTTGATGCTCTGCTCAGCATCAACATCAGCATCAACATCAACATCAGCATCCTCTAACCGTGGTCTGGGCTCCCTCTGCAGGCAACGAGCGCAGCAGAGCCTGTCACACTCTGTCCTTTTCCCTGCCACCCTCTGTCCTGTCCCCACCACCACTCTCGAGCCCACGTGTGCCTCCCCCAGCAGACACTGTCCGGGGACCCCCACCCTCCCCAAAGGATATGGTCTTCAATCTCTGATGCCATCTTCTCACAGTTGACACCGAACTCCTTGTAGTCATCTAAAGGACAGAGAGGTCAAGGGGTGACTTTCAGGTGTGAGACCATTCAAGTCTCACCGTACCCCCCGAATAAAATCTCGCCTCTCCCCCTGTACTTGTCCCAGACGCCCCATCTCCAAAATACCTATTTTTACCCACCTTGAACTGTGCAAAGACCCATCCCCACCACCCCTACCGATCTCCTTTGCTTTCATTTTGGGGCTGAATGCTCCCACTGGGGCTGTCCCACAGGAGAACAGCCCAGGCTGGGGTGCAGCCCCCCCCGAGCCGCTCACCATCCATCCGGAGCGCAGCCGTCAGCATCTCGATGCACTTGTCCCGCACGGAATCCCCTGTGAGGTAACAGGGGGCCAGGAAACAGGGGCTGGGAGAGAAGGAGGGGCTGGTGGGGGTCCGGGGTGTCTCTGCTTTGCCCTTGCTGCTGTTGGCTCTGTGGGGCACACACCAGGGGGACAGGCAGGGGGTGGGGTCCTGGCACAGCCCCAGGGACCCGCCGGGGTCCTGCAGCGGGATGGGTCTCTCCTACCTTTCCTCCTTGCTGTCATTGGAGCTTCTCCGGGAGCCTGTGGGAGCTGGAGAGGGGCTGGAGCCCACAGAGGCTCTCCTGGGGGAGAGGGGACAGTGGGATGACACCAGACATGGGGTGGGCAGGACAGGGGGCAGGGAACGGTGGCAGGATCTCAGGCACCAGCTCATCAATGTGAGCGCTCAGAAGCCAACAGGAATCTCCCCAGGGGAGGATTTGTTCCTCCCAGGGAATGTCCCAGGGCCCATGGCAGGATCAGGGCTCCCAGACATGTCTGCCCACCCAGGATGGGGCTCCCATGGTCAGGGCATCCCCAAAGGGGACTCCCAAAGCATCCCCAGGCTGCTCTTTACCTCTCCCCTGAGAGCCTCTTCTGTGGGGAGGAAGAGGAGGAGGCGGCTGAGGTGGTGGAGGACCTGGAGTCAGCAGAGTCTCTCCTGTCAGGACAAGCCCCAGGTCAGAAGGCAGTGACAGGGAACAGGCTGTGAGTCCAGACCCCCACCCACATCCCAGCAAGGGACTGGGGTCCAACCTCCCCCATCCCATCCCTGCCCAGCCCAGCACCCACCTCTCTTTCTTGCCATCCAGAGGTGACTTCTTAGAGGATGCAGTGGGGCTCCGGCCATCACTGGACTCTCTTCACCATGGAAGCCCAAAGGAAGGGAGAGATGCTCTCAGCAAGCCCAGCCCCAGCATCTCCCAGCGTCCTGTGAGCCAGATCCTGCCCCTCTGCACACCCCATCCCCAGCTGGGTCAGCCCTGAGCCCCACAGCCCCCAGACTGCCAGCAAAGCCTCCCCTGGGCTGGCAGTGCCCAGCAGAGCCCAGTGGGAGCTCAGGGCATCCTTCAGCAGGTACCTCTCGAGGTTGGAGTTGGCAGAGTGGCCCTGGGTGGTGGCAGCATGAGAGCTGGATTTGCTGGGCTTCCTAGGGACAGAGAGAGTGGGACAGGGTCAGATGAGCACCATCCAAACAGCCCTCATCCAAGGAATAATTAGCTCTAGAGAAAGGAAAATGAACAATTCCCAGCTATCCATCCTCCAAAAGCCACCCTGGTGCTGCATCTGCTGCCCTTCCATCTCCAGAGGTGCTGGCATCCGTGGGCAGGCAGAGATGGATAAACTCTTATGCAGAGGGTGGTTCATATATTAGACCCTGGTGCCCCCCAAATGTGGGCAGGAGCTCCCACCTCTCCTTGTGCTTCTCCTTGTGCTTCTCAGCAGGGTTCTTGGGGTACTTCACCCCTTCGTTGGGGCAGCTGGAAACATCCAGCCCCTTCTTCTTCTCCTTGTCCCCATCTGTGTCCTTCTCCTTCTTCCCATCCGCGTCCTTTTCCTTCTTTGGGGTGGTGGACTCTGGGGGGAAGGATTTGGGTATCACAGCCACAGCCCAAACCAGCACAGGGCACCTGGGAAGCCCTTGGAAAACCCAAGTCCATTAATTGCCTGACAGGGTTGGGTTACAGGTTATGGAGCCTGCATGGGCTGGAGCTGATCCCAGTGCAGCCTCCCTGGGGTATGGGGACAGGGTTTTGGGGTTTGGGGATGGCTCAGGGAGGGTTGAGGCTTTGGGGGGTTCCTTCCCCCTCTGGGATTGCTCACCCAGAAGCCGCTTCCAGTTCTTGATGAGGATTTTGGCCGAGGCCACCACCTCTTCATCCGAGCAGTGCTTCCTCACCGAGTTCACGGCCACCCCGATCCGCGTGGTCTGGGGACACGCGGCAGGGACACATCCTTAAGGATGTGCTGGCTGGCAGGGGGGCACTCCAGGAGAAGCCACTGTCCCCCCACCCACACCCCCTCACCTGGAGCAGCTGGATGGTCATGGTGTAGCCGGTGAGGGATTTGAGCAGATCCAGCACCCCTTCCTAGAGCAGGGAGAAGCCACGGGGGGCCCTTGAGGAGCTGGAGATAAAGGGAGTGGGGGGCTGCATGTCCCCCCTTTCGTCTCGCCAGCACCAGGCAGCACCAGGGAAGGCACCCCAAGGGGACCCAAAGCAACCCTGGGCTGCTCCCTGGGAACACCTGACCCTCTGTGTCAGCACACCACAGAAAAATCCCACACCCAAATCCTGCTGGGCCATCCCAGCACCCAGATCATGCCTCCAGTTGGGGAGCAGGAGCTTAAAACTTGAGAAAACCCCTCCCTAAGGAAACCCTGGGCTGCTGGGAGCTGTGGGACCCCCCTGTGTCCCCACTTAGGGGTAGGACACACCCACCCTGGGATTTCATCCTGACCCCCTGCAGCGTCTCCTGGGCTAAAGATAGTTGTGCTTGGAGTCCTCCTCCTCCTGCTCCTCAGTATTTTTAGAGCCCCAGCAGCAGACCCAGCTCCCAGGTATCTCCCCCACAGGGATCCAGCTCCATGGATGCCCACCACAGGGGCTGGATTAGGCCCCACCCCGGGTGTGGTGGGTGCAGGAATGACCCCATGCTATGGCTGGACCCTGGCTCCATCCCATCCCAAAGTGCAGCAGGAGAGGTGTGGAGCACCCCAGTCCCTTGATCCCGGGGTAACTCCCAGCGGGACGCAGAGCCTGCGTGGCTCCCACGGGATATGCTTTGGTACCAAGCACTGGCACCCCAAAAAGCCACCAGATCCGGGGGGGGACGGGTGAGCTGCCCCCCCTCCACACCCAGGAGCCTGCACCTTGCCGGGGCAAAGGCCGCTGGAAACAGTCAAACATTAACCCCGAGGGCCGGGCTCAGCACAGGTAACCGGCTCACCAGGATCCCCGGGTGGATCCTCACCGGGCACAGGGGTGGCAGGGCTGGATCCCGGATCCCGCCTGGCACCACCGAAACCAGCCGGGAGCCAGCGCTCAGCCCCCTCCCCTCCTTTTGCAACAGGCTGGGGAGAGGGGGGTTGTGTCCCCCAGCCCGGAGCTTTCCCGTGCTGGGATCCCAGCCCCGATCGGGTGTTGGTGGCCGGGCCGGTGGCCAAACACCTGTCACCCGCACTCCGGCACTGCTGAGGGGCACCCGGAGCTGCCACCCGTGCACAGACCCCCTCCTGCCCCCCAAATCCCGCGGTCTGGGAGCAATGGGGCGCAGGAGAGCCTCGAACCGCAGACAAAATTAACTCCCCCCCTCGCCCCGGGGACCCCTCCAATGTGCCGAGGCCGGGTGGGGTGGCACAGGCAGCACCCCCGGTGGCACCCGTGGGGGCTCAGCACGTCCTAAACCCACTCAGCCCCCGCAGGGTGAACAGGAACGGGGGTGAAGGGCACACCCTCAGCCCTTTCCCAATCCACGCCGCCACGTCCAAACACGCAGGTAAACAATGCACGTGTGTAAACACGCACGTGTGTAAACGCACACGTGTGTCCACGCACACGTGTGTAAATACCCACGCACGCACCCCGGGGAGCTCGGCCACCTTACCGTGCTCTTCCTCGCCACCATCTTATCCAGTTTCTTGGCAATCCGGACCAGCTCCTCAGCGGGCCCCATGCCGGGGGCTCGTGGCTCGCCGGGCTCTGGTGGCCCGCGGGGCAGGACGGTGGCCACGGGCACAGCCGGGCACTGCCAGCATGGGGGGCTGGCGGGTGGGAGGGAGCAAAGAAGGGGAAAAAGGGGGAAAAGGGAAGGGAAGGAAAGGGAGAGAAAGCAGAAAGGAGGTGGGGCTGTCCCGGCCAGTTATAAACTCCTGCCAGGAAGGCGAAATAGCACGGGGGAGGGCTAAATATAGCCGGGAGCCACGACTGCAGGAGCGGGGGGAGGCGCACCGGGACGAGCCGCTCTGGCGGGCCTGGGGGGCACGGGGGGCACCGGGACAGGGACAGGGACAGGGATGGGGCTTTGGCAGCGGGATGGCTCAGCCAGGGAATCCCACGGGGGGAAGGGAAGGTGGTGCGTGGCAAACTCTGCTCTTCCCGAAGTTGGTGTCCTGCGGCGGCAAGATGCCTGGGGAGGGCAGGGTGGTGTTGGGAGGTGTTTTTATACTCCGTGTATTGGAATAGTCCAGTATGTGTGGAATTCTTATATATTGGAATGTCCCAACGCATTGGAATATTCCGCATATTAGAATATTCCAACACTGGGAACACCCCACCCCTGGAAGTGTTCAAGGTCAGGTTGGACAGGGCTTGGAGCAACCTGGTCTAGGGGAAGGTGACCCTGCCCGTGGCAGGAGATGATCCTTAAAGTCCCCTCCTGAACAAAGCATTCCAGGATTCTGCGAGGACAAATGACACCCCAACTCCTCCTGCAGGCTTTGATGCCCAGCACAGCCCTGCCGAGCCCCCTCTCCCCTCAAGCACCAGGTCCTTACAAAAATCATGGTTTATTAGAAATCAGAGACAGAAAACATTAAAAAAAAGACTGTTTTTTTTTGAGATGAAACATTTGACACAGAAATGAGAAGGGGGTAATTGGGGGGTGGTACAGAGGCAGGTGGGTCCCAAGGAACACTGGCACAAGGGGATGTTGGTCCCAGAAAAATAATGCAAGAACCCCCTTGGAGAGGCCCCCAGGGCTGGGGCGGTGATCCAGCACCCACTCCAGGTGAGGGACATGGGGCAGGGGCTCTGTGGTGCCACCTCAACTCCCACCCCCCCAAAATCAGGGAGTGGCATTTCATTACCAGTTTTGGGGAAGCTTTGGAGCATCCCCAAGCCCCACCAGCCCAGGCAGCTCCAAGTCTGGGGGTGGAGACACTCCAGCCCCACCAGGTGAGGGCAAAAGCCCTCTCCTACTTCTTGCCCAGCCCAGAGGCTTCACAGTTGGGGTACAGAAAGGAGGCTGGGGGGGAAACAGCTGCCCCCCAACCCTGCTCCCCCCGGGCTGGGGAGGGGCCTCCATGACTACTTGGCAGAGGATGGAGCTCCCCCATCCCCAAGTCCTTGCAGAGGAAGGGAGAAGAAATCCCTGGGGATGAGCAGAGCCCCCAGGAGGGACAGGAGAGCAGCAGGAACAGGGGCTGGCACAGAAGCCTCAGCCCAGCAGTGCAGCGAGCGCGTCCGTTCTCTGCCCCTCCGCGCTGCCTTCCATGGACGGATTTCCCAACGGGTGGTCTCTGAGCCCCCCTGGAGGGCAGTGGTCCCAAGCCAGGGGCCTGGGCACGTGTCCCTCGTGGTCTGGCTCTGCTGAGCCCCCAGCAGGGAGCTGCCTCTGGTCCTGGCCGAGGGGACAGTGACAAACTGCCCGGTCAGTCTTGCAAGAGGTGGACGAAGCTGGCGGGGAAGACTCCGGTGCGGGAGCCATCGCCCTCGATGAAGCCAACCTGGGGGTGCAGAGATGGGGGGTCAAGGGGGTTGGAGTCCCATCTCAGGCATGGGACAAGCTTTGGGGCTGATACCCCAATTCCCAGGGGAATTTAGAGAGGCAAAGCCGTGGTGACACAGCCGCTGGAGCCTTCCCAGCCCTACTCCACGCACAGATGGGTGAAGGATCCCTCATCCATGCCCCCCAGGAACATCTCAGCCACCTCCAGAGGGAAAAAAGGACCAGGAGGGGGATCCCAGCACCTGTGCCATGGTGCCACTCACCCAGCTCTGCTCGTCCTCCTCCCGTGTCACCACGATCACCTCCCCCTTGGAGAAGGTCAGCTCCCGGGCCTTGTCCCCCTTGCAGTCAGCCACCGCCTTCACCCGCTTCTGCCTCCCCTTGGCCTGAAACAGGGTGGAAAGGGGGTGATAGAACCCCCAAGGTCACTCCCAAGAGGGGTGCTGGGATGTGACACCCCTGATCCTTCCCTCTGCTGCCCCAGCATGAGGAGAGCAGGGATGCTTGGGGATGCAGAGGGTGACACCCCCCAAGTCGTGGCACCTACCGGAGCAAACCTCCTGGGCATGGGCACGGGGGGCACCTTGCTGAGAGAGGGGTCCTCGGGGCCTCCAGGGCTCTGGGGGGACACGGCCGGGCCCGCTTTGCCCACCCCGCCGCCGATGCGCCGGTACGAGCGGGTGCTCTCGGAGCTGTGGGGGACAGCGGGGACAGTGTCACCCCCTCCCTCCTGGTGCCCTCCCTGTCCTTCTCCCTGTGAGGTCTCAGTAGGGGCAGGGCTCCCCCATGGGACCCAAGGCAGCAGGGTCCCACCCACATCCCCCTGGATGCTGATGGAGAGGAACCCCAGCACCCAAACTCCCTCTAACCATCCCATCCCATCCCATCCCATCCCATTTTCCCGAAAGAGAAAACCCCCATATAATATTTTATATAATATATAATTATTATCATATATAAAATATATTTATACTATTACATAAATTTTTATATAATAATGTAATTTGTGGGGGGGAGGTCTTGGTGTCACGCCCAAACAACCTGCATCACCTTTTCCAGGGACAACCCATCGCCCCCATGGGCTGCCCTTATCCCATCCCGCATCCCAGTGGCAGCATCGACTCCTTTGGGGTCTCCAGGGGGGTGGGGACCCCTTTGCTCCACAGGGACAATCGAAACTGAGCCACCAGCACCACACGACGACCCCCCAACACCCAGAGCACCCCCAGCCCGGCGGTGTGGGGGGGTCCCTACCCAAACTTGACGGGGGGGATGTCGGGGGCTGCGCTGCCCGGCGGGGGCTGCCCGGGCGGGGGGCTCAGCTCCGGCCCCCTCCGGGTGCTGCCGGTGTCGCTCTCGGAGCGGGTCTCCCAGTAGGCCGCCCGCCGGCTCTCGGTGGGGCTGCGGCTGCCGGGGGGGCCGGGGGTGCCATCCAGGGCACCGGTGCTGCCGGCAGAGGGGAGGCTGCGCGGTGCCGGAGCCTCCGCCGGCCCGGGGAAGTGCGGCTCCGACGCCTGCCGGGGCAGCTCGGGGCGCTCTGGGGGACACACACACAACGAATTGGTGTCCTGCTGAAAGGAGAACCCGCCACGGGTGACCCCCTGCCCACCCCAACTCACCGGTGGGGCTGTGGCCGGGTTTGGAGCGGGGGCCTCCCCGCGTGGGGTTTTTGAGGGGCAGCGGCGGGGGGATCTCCTCGCTGTGGGCCCGGCGGGGCGCAGGGCGGGAGGGCACCAGGATGCTCTCGTAGGTCTTGTTGGTGATGTCCATGCCCCCCACGCAGCTCCAGCGGGTCTGGGGGCAGGCGGGCGGGGGGCTGGCGGCCAGCGGGGATGTGCCCTTGAAGGAGCGCTGGAGGGGACTCACCTGGGGGCAGGCACGTGGGTCCAGGGATGCCCCACGGCCACCAGCCCCACAAAAGGGTCTGCCATCCCCCAGCCCCCCTCACTGGGGATGTGGGATCTCCGTCACAGGATGTGCTGTCCCCTCCCAGAGGTACCTTCTCCTCCAGCTCGTCCTCACTGTCGTAAGGGAATTCTGAGGGTGGCTCCCAGTCGTAATCCACGTGGATCTGCAGGGAGAGCTTCCCTGCCTGCGCCTGCTCCAGCTGCCAGATGGACGGGACAGGTCAGAGAGGTCTCAGGATGGGGCAGGTCAGAGGGGTCTTGACAGAGAGGGGACAGGCCCCAGCAGCCCCCCACCTCCATGCCATCCTTCCCCAGGTGCTTTGGTCCCCTCTCCCCATCCCGAGCATCTCCCCCATCCCTCCATCCCACCTACCAGCTCTTCACACTCGCTGTGCTTCAGCCTCCTCGCCACGTCCAGAGCCGTCTCACCCGCCGCGTTCACTGCCCAAGGGATGAAAGGGGCTCAGACCCAGGTTACAGCCTTGCCCCTCCCACCAGAGACCCCCAAACCCCCTATTCCCAGTACCCGTGGTGAAGGCGGCTTTGCCCTTCAGGAGCAGCTTGAGGCAGTTGGGCTGGTTGTAGAGCGCGCTGTAGTGCAGGGCCGTGTTCCCGTCCTGCGTCACCCTGTCCAGCGTCCCCCTGCGCAGGGCCACGGGCAGGAGAGTCAAGGCCTGACACCACACAGGCCTCCTGCACGCTCCTCCCGTGTGGGGAAGGGCAGGAGCACCGGGAGCACTTGGGGACGCACCCGTTCTGGATGATGAAGTCCACCAAGGGCAGGGAGGATCTGTCGGCGTGGCGCACGGCCGTGTGCAGCGCCAGCTCACCCGCGTCCTGCCACGAGAGAGGGGAGCAGAGATGAGCTTCAGGGTGCCCATCTCCCCCAGGAGGGAGGGGAGAGGAGAGCTGGACCCAAGGATGCTCTCATCTCCCATAGCTTGAAGGATGGAAGAAAGCTGGACCTGAGGGATGCTCGTCTTGCCAAGGGCACATCACCACGCAGAGCCCAAGAAAAGCCCCAAGCACAGACACCCAGAGGGTAAAAATCCATCCACACTGCCAGGTGTGGGATTCACCTGGCCCTCGGGGCTGGCCAGGGGCTTGGCCAGGTCGTGGCCCTCAGCAAAGGCCTGGAGCAGGGCCAGGAGGTCCCGGGCACGAATGGCTTCCCAGAGGCGGTGGGGATCATCCCGGCTGCTTTTCTGGACGTAGCGACGCTCCATGTACTTGGCCACGATGTATTCCTTGCGGGCAGCCCTGGGGGAAGGGGGGCTTGGGTGGGCATGGAGAGCAGAACCCTCCAGTTCCCACCACAGCCAGGGGCACCCGGAGCTCCTCCCTTCTCCTGAAGACCTGGGATCAAGGGGAGACCTCCAAGGAGGTGCAGATCCCCCACCAAAATCCAGGTGATGACACCAGGATCCTCCTTTCTCACATCCCTGGGCTGTCTCAGAGCTGAGGGGCATGGAAGCAAGGGCAGACCACACACCATGCACTCCTCCTTCTCCTCCTCTTCCTCCTCCCAGCCCACCCTGAGCCCACATCCTGCACCCAACTCACATATCACTGCCAGCTGAGGGCTTGGGACACTCCTGTGTGGGCAGCGTGGCCTCCATGATCTCGTTGAAACGGGTGTTCCCAATGCTGACAGCCAGCTATGGAGAGAGAAGGATGGGGGAGACAAGCCCTCCTGACCACGCTCCCCCTGCCCCAGCCGGATCCCACCCTGGATCCACCAGGATCCACCCAGGACTCTTCTAGAGCAGCATCTCCCCCAGGGATGATGCAGAGGAAATCTGGTTTAGGAGGGAGCAGTTCCAGCATTCCCCTCCTTAGGAAATAGGTTTGTAAAACCCCTCCACCTTGCCCAAATCACTAAACTGGGGAAACTGGGGCAAGTTTGCGAGCGCTGGAGCAAACTGGGGACGGAGGAGGAGGAATGAACTCTGCATCCCAGCAGGTCTGGGTGATTCCCAGCGGCCACAAGAGCTCCAGGCTCAGGGAGCAGCTTACCAGCAGCTCAGAGGTGCTGAGGACATCCAGGGTGAGGGACTGGATGCGGGAATAATGCACACCCAGCTCCCGATGGATGCCGGAGCACTCGATGCAGGTCAGGATGCCCAGGTTGGTGGAGAGCCATGTGGGGTCTGCGGCGGGAGCGGCACAGGGGGCTCAGCATCGCACAGGATGTACCCCCTGGGTACCAGACCCACACCCGGGGTGGGGGGGACACCCTGACGTACCCGGGGCCCCGCAGTCACAGCACTGCTTGTTCCCTGGCATGTTCTTCACCTCGCTGATCACCAGCCTGGTGAGCTCCTGGACGCCGCCGTCCACCCCGGCGCCCGCCGCCGCCCCGCTGCCCACATCCCCCTTGAAGGCGTTGCTCAGGGCTTCGTCCTTGCTGTTCTGCAGCACTGAGACCCACCTGGGCGGGAGGGAGGAGGAGAAGGAGGAGGAGGAGGAGGATGGGAAAGGCAGAGCAGGATCTGGCGCCTCGAGGAGCGGGGATGGACTGCGGCACTTACACGACGCACTCCTGCTCGTCCTCCGCTTGGAAGTGATATGTCCTGTTGTCTGCAGGGATGGGGAGAGAGGGAAAAGGGGAGAAATTGTGGCTGCCCCTTTCCTTGAAGTGTTCAAGGCCAGGTTGGACTGGGCTTGGAGCAACCTGGGATAGTGGAAGGTGTCCCTACCCATGGCAGGGGGTGGAACGAGATGGGCTTTAAGGTCCTTTCCAACCCAAACCATTCTGGGATTCTGTCATTCAGGGATGCCCAGGACAGCAAGAATCTGCTAAAATCTCTCCACAGGAGCTGCTTAATTAGAAACTATGTCACTGCACATCACTCTCCTACCACCTGAGCCCTGTCACAACCTCTCTTTGCCCGAGCTTTCTGTCTTGGAGAGGTTGGTCCTTCCTCTGTAAAGTCATCCGGGGAGGCACACAGAGCCAGGTTAAAAGGGTTTCAGAGGGAAAACCCACTCCAAAAAGGGAGAGCTCCCACCACAGCCTCTGTCTCAGGGTCAAACCCGCCCCCCAGCCATGGCAGCCTGCCCTGGGCACTCACGTGTCACCAGGTCGAAGCATTTCTTCTCCTCGGCATGGGGCCGCACCTGGCAGGTGAGGAGGTTCAGCTTGACAGGGGGACGGTTGATCTGCAGGGTGAGAGGATGGAGAGGGGTTAAAGGACTGGGAAGGCTGGGATGGGCATCACTGTCTCTGACTGTGGGGGGATAACCACCAGCACAGACAGCTCCTCTTGGGATAACCAGGTGAGTCGGACCCTGTCTGACCTTTTGCAGGGAACAGGGTCCCTCTGCAGAGGAACAGAGTCCCTCTGCAGGGGAAACAGGGCTCTGGGATGTCCCTGACCCAGGTCCTCTGTCCCTCCTGCTGTTTCCAGCCTCCAACACCAGGGGGAAGCACCTCCCTCCCAACCCACCCCAGCCCCTTTGGGCTTGTCTGGACCCTCATCACCCAACTCGCTGCCCCAACCAATCCCCCCTTTCCCTCCCACGGACCCCTATCAGACAGGGGGGATGCCCTTTAGACTTTCCAGTCCCATCCTGTGCTAAATTCTAAGCCAGGCAGATTTGAGACCAGTTTGGGCAAAACTAAACCTGAAAGAAAGGGATCTGAAATCCAACGGACAACAGACACCGAGGTTCCAAGGGTGCACAAAGAAGGGGCAGGGCTGCAGCACCCCCCCTGCTCCTCACCGTGCTGTGGGAAATGGTCAGGCAGCCGTATTTCACACCACACTTCCTCTTCTGCCACACTTTGCGGATCCTGAGGAGGAGGAAGAGGAAGAGTGAGGATTTCACAGCCCAGATCGCCCACATCCACATCCCAAACCTCCCACGGCAGCCCTTGGCACCATCCTGTGGGGCTGTGCTTCCTGTAACTCACAGAGCACAGAACGTCCTGCTGAGCTGTGGGCTGTGGGATCCCACCTCTGGGGCCTCCCATGAGCATCAGCAACAGCGGGATGGAGCTGGGAGCTCTCCGGGATAACGCCCATCCTCACCCATCGCTCTTCTTGTACAGGAATCCCGACTTCTCAGTCCCATACTGCTTGTTCCCTTGGTGCTGGTGGATGCTGTAGCCACTGCCAGAGTTCTTCCTGCTCAGGTTTTCCTGGGAAAAAAAAGGCAGTTAAAAAGCCAAGTGAGAGGTGCAGGGGTGGCTGCTCCAAGTGGCCTCATCCCTATGTGGGTGCAGCGCCCAGAAGGGTGGCAGAGACCCCCCTGCCCTCCCAGCTTCCAAGCAGCTCTCAGGTCTCCTGTTCTGCTCCCACAGATGTCTCCTTTGCTCCCTGGCTTCTCCCCATCCCCATCCTAACCCCAGGATACTCAGCACCCTCCCAATGCTCCTTCCCAGCCCTCCCATGCCCCTCCCGGGGGTCTCACCTCCTTGTTTTCCAGCTGCAGGATGCTGCGCAGGGAATCGCGGGTCTGCGTGAGCTGCTTCACCTCCTCCTCCTGTGCCTGGTGGAGCTGCAAAGGGAGGAGCTGCCACCACTGCTGTGCTGAGCAGGGGCATTCTCAGGGACTGGCATGGGAAGGGGTTTGGCATCCCACGGGACACGCCGGGACGGAGGGCAGCGTGGGGGACTCACCGCGTGGAGGGACACGGCCAGCTTCTCAATGAAGGGGTAGAGGTTCTGGGCAGCCTTCCAGCCGTCTTGGAAGAAACTGGGCGTTTGTTGAGGGTGATTAAGATGCAGACGGGGAGGATGGAGGGAAAAAAAGAGGTTTGTTTTGGGTTTTTTTAGAGGAAACGGGGCAGGAGATCATGGCAACCCCCTGCCTGGGGAGCTGCCCTTGCTTTGTGGTTCTCCAGCTACTGGGAGATGTGGAGAGAGCCCATCAAAGGCCTTGGGATCTGGATACCCCACACATTTGGGAGGTTTGGGATGCGGGATTGGCCTCTTGGTCAATCCCAGTTCATCTCACTGGGGAGCAGCTCTGCTGGAGGTCCCATCCTGGGTCACAGCCCCAGCCTTTACCCAGCAGGACTGTCCTCCCCGCCTCAGTTTCCCCACTCGAGAGCTGCAGGAGATGATGACACCCACTCCAGCCTCATGGAGCAACGGGAAGGGCAAGGGGATGTTAATCCTTGCTCCTTGCCCTCGTTACAAGCCCCACAGCTGATGCTGGAGCTGCTCAGCTGAACTCATCCCTGGAAATCTAATCCAGAAACCAAATCATCAGATATATCCCGAGCCAACCCCCTTTCCCCAGCCCCATGGACACGTTTACAGCTCGTCAAGCCAACAGAAAGCACATTTCAACACCCCAGCACCACCTTTATGGAGCTGGAATGGGAGATGGAGCCCCCAGACCCTCGTGGGACCTTCCAAGGGTGACAACAATCCCACCTTTATATCCAGGTGGCACCTACTTGTGCTGAGCATGGAAAAACTTGATGAGGCTCTGCAGGAAATCTGGTCCCTGTTTCATCTGAGACTCGCTGGCTTTCAGCAGGTACTGGAGGAGGAGAAGACACCCCATTAGGTGATGGAGACAAGGACCAGCTGAAAATATTCCCAGGGGAAAGAGCAAGAGCCTGCCCAGCCCTTGGTTCCCTTCCCAACATGGGGAGGAGGGTTAAAACACTGGCTGGGCTTCAAGGAGTCGAGTCACGATGTTGGATTTGAAGGCAGCTCACAGGGGACCACCCTCAAAAAACCTGGCTCTGGAAGTCCTCCAAGACCTGGAAAGTTCAAGGACTGAGGCCTCCGGGGTTTCCAGCCAAGCACGCTTCTCCTGCTGCTCATTACTTCTGGAGTTAATAAATAACCAAAACTCAAGGCAGCTCGTGAAGGGGAAAGAAAAAAAAAAGGCAAAAGAAAAAAAAAAAAAGCTCAAATGTTTTTTAAGATATGACCCCTTTTATTCCCCAAAAAATCAGATTCCAAGCAGCGAGCACCTGCAGCACACCAGCCCTGGAGGTCTGCCGAGGTGTCCCGTGGGATGGGGAATGTCAGCTTCGTGCACCAAACCCATCCATCAGCTGCAGGCAGGGGAGGGAAGACCCACAGTGTCGCTCACCCTGAGCAAAACGAGGAGGGGAAAAGATTTTCCCCCTGCGAGCTCCTCTCCAGCTGCTGGAATGGTTTGGAGCAGGAGGCGAGGGGAGGGGAGGGGAAGGCAGGGGAGCTCCAGGGGCTTTCCAGGGTGGAATAGAGCCTCTGGAATGGAGTCACCCGGTGCCCTGAGCACTTTGAACACCCTGAGGGGTCACTGGGCTGCGGAGGGTTGTTAAACTGCCCCGTGCAAGCTGGAGATGCTGAGTCAGTGCCACAGCACTGCACTTCCTGAACCAAGTCCCAGTCCCACCTGGGAAAGGCCACACGTGCCCAGCTCCCACGGGATGTCCCTGCCCTGCCACCCACGCCCTGGGGTGCACAGGGATGCTCCCAGCACCCCTGGATCCAGAGCCAGCTGCACCCACAGCCCTGGGAGTGCAAGGTGACGGGGAGACACAACCACCCCGCGGGGTGGAACAGGACCACGTTCCCACCCCAGGAAGCAGCAAAACCCACTTCCCTACAAACCCACATGCATCACGTGCCCCTCAACCCCCCCCAGAA
>JAWWES010000062.1:5989220-5999565 GCA_035583135.1 Lophotriccus pileatus
TGGCTGCCCGCCCCCACCCTTGGGTGCCCCTCCCCCACCCCTGGGTGCCCCCCAGATCGCTCCCCAGACTCGGAGGAGGAGGAGGAGGAGAGTTTCTCTTCGGAGCCCGAGGGCAGCGACGACGCCCTGCCCGGCCAGGTGGGACCAACCCCCCAAAAATGGGACCCCCCCCCTAAAATTTGGGACCCCCCCCACCACAACACACCCCTGGGTGCCCCCCTGCCCCCCCGTCACCCCCCCACACTTGCAGGGCCAGCAGCAGCTCTCACGTGCACGTGCCCCGCTTGCACGCAGCCGCCGTGCCCGGCTCCAGCTCCCGCCTCCCGCCTCTCCATGTGCTGTTATTTATCCCACAGTGGAGCTATTCAAGGCACTGACTCATCTGGCCCCGTCCCAGCTCCCCGGCGGGCGCAGCCTCCTCCCAGCACCCCCTGCCCTTTGCTGGGAGGGGAACAGGGCAGCACCGGCCTCTGGCCCTCGGGAACGTGGGAGAGCCCCGGGACAACCCAGTGGGGATTTGTTCCCTGCTCTGTGACACCCCAAAGAGGTTTGTGGGGCTGCTGAGTGTCTGGAGCCAGGATATCTGGGCTCCTCCTCGCTGTTGGGGTCCAAAATCGTGTCTCCATCCTTCACCTCTCCCCTGAGCATGGACTGCCAGCACCCAGGACTGGCAGGATCAGGGACTGCCAGAGGGATCTGGGGAGACTCATGAGCCCCCCCACCAAACAAAACCAGGAGCAGTTTTGAGGATAGGGCAAAACCACAAAGCCAAGCTGAGGGATCTTAGCCAAAAAGCTCGCTTTTTGCCCCAAAGGGCTGGAAGGACATGGGTGGGACCACTGCAGAGAAGGGTCACCCTCACGGGGGACCTCTCGAGGCACCATGGGTGCTACTTGAAGCTGCATCCCACAGGGACCCCAATCTGGGGATGGGATGAGGATCCCTGAGCTGGGACCAGGCAGGGATGGGATGGGAACAGCTGAACAGCACCCACATGGGGCTGTTCTGGTGGTGGGGACAGGGACAGGCTCCCGTGTCCCCACAGAGGTGCAGCTGAGCGGTCAGCGAACAATCCCTGGAGATGAACAATCCCTGTATCCCCCAGGACAGCCCCTACCTCGCACATGTGGAGCTGGAAGAGCCGCCGCTCCCTCTGCATGTCCTCGGCCACCTCCGCGGCCGCCGGCTCGGCCGGGCTGACCCCGGCCAGGCGGGATCGCTCCTTCTCCTTCTCCATCTTCCCCCTGTGGAGTGGGATGGACGTGGGTTGGGGACGTCCCTGCGCTGAGGGGTGTCCTGTGCTGCAGGCTACGGTGGGAATGGCATCAGCAGACACATCTCCAGCCCCTCTCCTTGCCCTTTCCCCTTTGGCAAAGGCTGGACCAGAGCCTTCCCAGTGGCAAACTGGCACCACTGGTGCCCGGCTCCAGCCCGGGGACAAAACACCTTTGTGCAGAGCAGGATTTAGGTGGATTTTGCTGGAGGCAGCGTGTTCCTTACACTTTGGTCTCATAATCCTTCCAGGCCTTTTCAATCTGCTTCTTGGAGTCCTGTGGCAAAGGAGAGAGGGGAGGAAGGTCAGGGGAGGTGACAGAGCTGGTGGCACTGAAGTGGCTAAAGGCTTTGCTCTGCATTACTGCACCCCTTGGGGGACAAGGGATGTCCCCAGTGGGTCTTGACTCCTCACTCCCATCACCCCCAACCCTCACTGCTCCCTTCCAGCTGTTGGTATTTACTCCTTCCTTCTGCCCACGAGCTGAGCCCATACCAGGGGTCTCACTGCAGCATGTCCCCAGGTGGGTGACCCTGGGGACAGGGCTGGGGGGGACTCACCAGGCGGCCATCCCTCAGCTGCCCCTTCAGCAGGCTGTCCAGGGGGAAGGACACGATGTTGTTCAGGTTCTGCACCTGCAAAAGGCAGAGGTGGGGTTACCCCACAGGGGGGGATGTCGGGGAGCTGGAACCCCAGGTCCTTCCCGGTGCCAGGGACCTCCTTCCAGCTCCATCACTGCCCTGGGAAGGGTTAAAGAGGCTGGAAGCAGGGCTGGATGCAGGATCCAGGCACGGGGCAGGCTGGGGCTTGTTGGAGCTGGCTGCAAGATGTCTGACGCAGGGCCCTTCCCACAAACCACATCAGCACCGCGGCTGCCAAATCCCAAACTGTTCCCCCTCCATCGACACCTCGTCCCTGTCCCCCTCCCTGTCCCCACACCCAGGAATGCCACCAGCCCCTCCACAGCCCCCTGATGCAAGGAGCACCCCCAATGTCAAAGGGGCTTCCCAAAATGTCCCCCTTTCCCGGGATTTGGGGACAGCAGAGCAGCCACCACCAACCCCAGCAGTGCCGTGCAGGGGTCCGTGGTGGGGACACAGGACCCCACTCCAGAGATTCCAGAGCCCTGGAATCCCTCTGTGCATCCCATTGTAAAGCTGTGAGAGCAGATCCAGCCCCCAGCAGACCTGCCCACTGCATCCAGGTTTTTTTTTTGGTCCCCTGCAGCACCTGGGGAGAAACCCAGCCCTGGGGCACAGGACTGGCCCCAAACGAGGGGGAATGGGGCAGCCCACTTCTTACAGCTCCAGGGAGACTCCAGGAGGGAAACACAGCTTTTGGGATCTGATTGAGGGTCCTGGCACAGAACTGAGCTCGGCAGCATGTAGGGCAGGAGTGGGGGCCCCCAAAACTGGTCTGCCCCCTCCACCAGCACAGTTCTGCAGAGCCCCACTGGAGCACGGGGGGTCTGGGTGGGCTGGGACAGGCGGGATGGGGAAGGGGAGGAGCAGGGAGGCCCAGATTGGGGTAAGTGGGAGAGAAGACGCCAAAAATCTGAGATTCTTGCTGGGGGAAGGGCAGCAGAAATCAATCTCCTCCTTAAGCAGAGCCAGGGGCCAAAAAACACCCCTCGGAGAGGGGGATTTGAAAGGGAACGGAGAGGGGGCCACGTGGGGCTTTGCTGCTGGGTGTGCACGGACCCAGCTCCGCTCAGGAGCTGCGTTTTCCAGCACAGCCGTTCCTGAGGTGGGGAAGGTGCTGGCGGCTCCGCTCACGGCCGGCTCTGCCCGCTCCCCACGGCCCCGCTGCACGGCCGGCGTGGCTTTGATTTACTCTTGGCAAGAGAGATCAGAGATGCAATTGATGTGAGGGGGAAAAAAAACAAAACAACAAAGCAGAAAAAGAGAAAAAAGGGAAAAAAATGAAAATAGCAGCCCCAGCTGCCCATCGGATCCCAGGGTCGGCGGCCCCAGGGAGCTGGGAATGAGCTGTAAATCCAGTAATGAGGCCATCAGATGGTCTGGGAGCACTGGGAATGCACCTGAGCCCCAGGATGGGAGGTGGGGATCATTGCATGAACGTGGGAGGAAGGGGGGTGCACTGGGGTGGGGTGGAGGGTCCAAATCCAGACATGTTTGGGACGGCTCACCAGGTTCTTGAAGAGCGCGGTGACCTCGCGGGTGAACACGGCCAGGTTGAGGAAACCAGTGGAGAGCTCGTGGTTGTTCTGGGAGAGGTGGTTGTTGCCAAAGTTCTCCAGGGCCTCGCTGTACTGCTCCTCGTTCTCCACGTGGGCTGGAGGGGGAGACACCAGAGAGGGACATGGGGTGGCCCTGCAGCACCCGACACATTGCGGTCACACCGTGAGGTCTCACCAGCACCCAGCACCCACCTCCCCCTCGCTCCATGGCAGAGTTGGGCTGGTCCTGCTGCAGGACAGCAGTGGTGTGCCCCAAACAACCTTCCTAAGGTTCTCAGTTTCCCTTTTTTACGTATAGTTCAGACGTTTTCTGGCACCTTAGCATGTGAGGTCCCACCAGCACCCAGCACTCATCTCCCCATCCCTCTGCAGGATGTCCTGCTGCAGGACAGCACTGGAATGTCCAAAACAACCTTCCTGAGGTTCTCAGTTTCCCTTTTTATATTGTCTTAAGGCAATTTTTGGCACCTTAGTGTGCAGCCATGTCACCTTTCAGTGGCCAGCACCCATGGCCACCCCACTGCCCGGCGTGACCAGTGTTGGTGCAGAATGGGACTGTCCCAGCCCCCTCCCAGCCCCCTGGTCCAGGGATGCCCTGCTGAAGCCCAACTCACTGAGCCCTGAGATGTGAATGGCTTTCACGTATTTCCTGATCCTCTGGAGCACGGCTTGGTCCCCATCCAGGCTCTGCGAAAGCAAAGGGAGAAAACAAACGGAGCTCGTTACGCAGCTCCCCCAGCCCAGCTGGCCCTTGGAAAGGCTGCAGCTCTGCCATGCAGATGTGTGGGGCAGGATCCAAGCTCCCAGGGCTGGGAAAGGAGCTGGAGGCACCCTGGGGGTGCTGGAGCCACAGCATCCAGCCGGTCCCCGTGGCTTTGCTGCCAGGCAGGGCTTTGGCTGCCCCCGGAGAGGAGGGTTTGAGCAAGACGGTAGCAGGGGGTGAGAGGCTCCTTGGATCCCAGCAGCTTCCAGAAACCGCAGAAAATGCCTCCCTGGCTCTTGCAGGGGCTGTTTCCACCAAGGAGGAGGAGGTGAAGCATCACATCAGCCCAGCCCCACAGCTCAGGACCAGGCACAGCACAAGCCCAGCTTCCCACAGAGCCAAAACCAGGATTCACCTCCTGCTGACGGGGACCTAAACCCCATAACCCCCCGTGCTAGTTGTGTGCTAAACCACAACAACCCCACAACCAGGGATGTGGCTTTCCACAACCCCCCCTGCCCCGAGCTCAGGCAGGGTCTTGCTTGTGGCTCCCAGCACCGTGAGCCTCCCTGCAGCCCCATCAGCCACATCCTGCACTGGTTTGGAGCCCTTCCCAACCCCAACCTGGTGCCCCCATCCTCCCCTACCTGGACAGCCCCCGTTTGCACCCCAAGCACCACAGCAAACTCAACCCCAGCCCAACCCCAGGCCAAGGGGCCGCAGCATCACAGCCAAACACAGCAACAGGAAAGGGTTAAGAGTGGCTTGGCTGCAGGTACCAGAGCCATGATAACAGGCTGGAAATATTTAGAGGGTGTGAACAGCAAGAAGGGCGAGGGATGAAACCGCGGAGGAATTACAATAAAGAGGCTCTCTCTCTGCTCTGAGCTCTGCCGAAGGTTTTGGGGCTGATGTCAAGGCTGATTTCCTGACAGCAGGGTCAGCCTGGCTCCAGCGCCGCTCTCCCAGGCCCTGCTCGTTGGATGGGACGCTGTGGACGAGCTTTGGCCAGGATGAGCTGGCTGGGAGGGAACTGGGGCTGAGGTTGGAGCCAAACCCCCCGCCCAGAGGGGTCCTGCAATGAATCTACAATGGGGACAACGTTGGGGAGCACCAAAGCCCTCCATGACCCCTCTCTCTGCAGCAAATCCAGGCACACCAAGCCCTCCAGAGCAGAGGGATTCCCTGCCTCGGGGGGGAAGCCGGGGCTGGATGCCTGGATGCTCCAGGGTTGCAAACCTGGCATAGTCACAAGAAGGGGAAACTGAGGCAGCATGAGATGCTCTTTTATGCATCAGTGGGACAAGGGGGGGAAGGAACTGCTCTGAGTGTCCAGGATGGGGCAGCTCATCCTGGTGCCAGCTCACGGCTGCAGGAGGCTGAACGTGGGGCTCGTGTGGAACATGGAGCAGGGATGATCCAGGAAAGCACACAAAGCTTTTGGGAAGGGTCCACGAGCTCACCAGTGAGGACAGGGCAGAAGAACCTGGCACTGGGGTGGTAAATGCAGAGGTAAATCACTTCATGTTGCTGGCCCAGCTGGGGCAGCACTGGCATCCCTGATGTACCAGGCTGGCTGCTGGGAACACAGGCCTTGCCTGCACAGGGACAGCCCTCCAGAGCGGGGGGCAGAGGTGTCTGGAGCCCCCCACAACACCCATCACCCCCTGGCTCCAGGTCATGGGGCAGCTGAGGACAGTGGGGCTGGGAACAGGAGGGATTCCCTGTGGGCTGGAGGAAGGGATGAATCCCCAGGCTCCAGGGATTGGATGCTCAATGGGGGCCATTCTTCTGCATCCCTCCCTGGCGCTGGCTCGTGCCGCCCGGCGAAGGAGCCGCCGCGGGTGCCAGGGCCGGGGTGACAAACTGCCAGGCTGGGAGCAGGATGTGGTGCTGCCCTGGGGAACAGGGTTTGCTGGGAGCTCATCTGCCAGCTCTGCCACTGGGTGCACCAGCAGGCTCTGCCATGTCACCCTGGCCAGGCCTGGAGGTGCCCAGTCCCCTCTGACACATCCCCCCAAACTCAGGGCTGATTATCCCCCTTGCCTGACGCTATCACCCCATCAGGGCTCTGAGGGTGGGGTGGAGCTGGTTTGGTTGGATTTCCCTCTTCCCCTTGTGCTGGGACATGGGGATGCCAAAGGCCTGGCAGCGGTTTGGTCCCCTCCCTGCAGCCTACAGTGGGACGGGGGGCTCAGCCTCGTGCCCCCCATGGCACATGACACCAGTCACGATTCCCAGCTCTCTCACGCTCTCTGGAGCTTTACTAAGCCAACCCCACAGAGACCCCCTGCCATTCCTGGGGCCCTCCTGGCTGGAGCTGCCTCCCCCTTCCCAGCTGGGAGGAAGATCCATGGTAGGAGATCCATGGCAGTGACCAGCATGTACTGCTGGAGACCAGGATGCTCCATGGTGTGTCCTCAGATTTCCAGCCCCAGGACACCCATCCCGCTGCCTCCAGGGATCCCAAAGCCCCAGCACCTGGGGCCCCCCTGCTCCCAGCCAGCCCTGGCTCTCCTTCAAAGCCATTCCTTTGCTAAGAGGAGTTGGCAAAAGCCACAGGACCAGCTGGAAACTGCCTTTATTCCAGGCGGGAGAAGGGGGACGAAGGCACCCCCCGCCACCTCCGCCCTTCCCACAAATGCTGCCGGGGATTTTGGGGGGAGGCTAAAAATACTCCCCTGGCTTTCATCTCAGGGGAGCCCCCCCGAGTCCCATCGGAGCTGACTCCAGCATAGGAACTCGACAGTGGCTGATGCTCTGGGGGGATGCCCTGGCCCCTGGGAGAGGGGGGAGTGTGCCTTGATCCCGGGGGAAAAAGAGGGATGCCCCTTGTCCCTTGTCCCAGGAGGGATGTCCTTCCCATCCTCGGACTGGGGGATGCTCTGGCCCCAGGGAGGCAGGGGGACGCCCTGGCTCCGGGGCCATGGGGGGATGTCCCGGACCCGGGGGGCACGTGGAGCTTTCAAGGAGGCTTTAAAGAAGCCTTTTGCCCATTTCTACAGGATTTGCCCCCCAAAAAACGCACGCTGGAGCAGCTGGACAATGCAAAGAAGCTCCCTACCCGAGGGTCCCAAAGCACCCGCCTTAGGGTGACCAGCGCGGTGTGGGGGGAATCGGGGGGGGGGGAACCCCAAAAGAAACCGAAACCCCAGGGAGGCGCAAGCATCGAGGGAGCAGCACCTCCGGGTGCGGGGCGTGTTCCCAGGAGGGTGCTCAGCCCGACCACTCCCCCCGAGTCCCCCCGGCCCCGCTCACCTCCTCCAGAGCCCCCACCGCCCCCCGGCACTTCTGCATCTTGGAGGCGAAGGCGGCGGCCGGGGAGCTCAGATCCTCGCCGGTCACGGCCAAGAACTCGGCCACGCTGAGCTGCTCGGGCATGGTGCGGGGGGATACCGGGCGCGGGGGGGGGGACACCGGGGAGGGGGCACGGGGAGCGCGCGGGGGGCTCCCCCTGCGGAGCGCCCCGGGGGTGCGGGCTCAGCCCGGCTCAGCGCCCCGCGCCCCGCACCGGGAGCCCCGCACCGGGAGCTGCTCCTTCCCTCCCTCCCTCCGGCCCCGCCGCCCGCTCCCGCCCCGCCGCCGTCACGAGGCGGCCCCGCCCGCCCGCCCGTTAAAGGAGAAGAGCCCCCGGGATCCCAAATAAACCCCCCACGCGACCCCCGCGCCGGGGGATGCGGAGTGCGGGATCTCCCGGTGCGCTGGTGGGAGGAGGGGAAAACCCCGGGGTCTGGCTGGATCCGCACCTCTGGTCTCGCCACAGCACGGCTGGGTGCTTCCCCAGCCACCCAGAGCCAACAGCACCCCGATATCCACCTTTCCCAGGCACCCAGGACCCACCTCACCCCGATATCCACCTTTCCCAGGCACCCAGGACCCACCTCACCCCCGATATCCACCTTTCCCAGGCACCCAGGACCCACCTCACCCCGACTCGGCAGGAGATGGAGACACAGAGAAGGATGGCTTGGGATTAAACCCAGTCCCCCCAGGGCACTGGTTTAACTGGAGGCTGCCCCAACCCTGCCCTTCCTGAGACCCCGAGCAGGGGACAATTCCCAAAGCCCTCGGTTCTTCGTCTCGCCGGAGGGGACCTCTGAACCCACTGTCCCCTCGCTTATCCCACCCCTCACAGGCCCAAGGAGCTGGATTATGATGTCCCATTCCTGGTTATTTGCTCTTCCCGGAGGAACACCCAGGACACCCCGGGAGAAGCGCTGAGGCTGAACAGACACCGAGCCCACAGTTTGGGGGTGCCCACCCTAATTTGGAGGGGACCCCGCATCTGCCGAGCTCCCGGGACATCTCTGCACAGAGCAGGGCACTGGCAGACACAGGGTTAAGAGGCTGCAGGCCAGACAGGAGGGATTTGGGGGTTCCCCACGGGTAAGAGGCCCCCCGACCTTCTCTTCCCCACGCCGCGGGGTCCCTCCGGGTGCGGGGCCGGGGCGGTCCCTTGGGTGGGGTGGCCCTGCCACCTCCTGGCCGGTCCGGGGACTGCGGGGACAGGGTCGTGCCCACAGCACTGTGTGCCTCTCGCTTGGCTTACCTGGCCCGGGGCTCTCCTCCTCCTCCTCTTCCTCTTCTTCTTCCTCCTCCTCATCAGATGAGCTATGTGCCACAAGCTCAGGTACCACTAGATATTGGTGGGTACTGCTGGACATCAGGTACCAGAAACAGTCACCAGTCACTGCCAGGCATCCCTAGGGACCACTGACCATCACCAGGGACCACCAGACATCAGGTACCACCATCCCCTGGTACCACTGATCACCGTGACACCTGCACATCCCCAGGACAGGCAGCACACTGGGGAAGGACCCTCCACGGGCACAGCTGCCCCAGGATCTTGCTCTGCAGCCCCCAAACCTGCCCTGAAATCGGGGTGCACGAGCCCATCCAGCCTCAGTATCCACAAGGACCTGACCCCCATCCCCTGGGCTTTTCCCATGCTCCTGGTTTAAGGGGCTCGAGCTCAGGCAAAGGCTCATCCCAGCTGGATTTGGGCTGGAAATCACCGATCGGAGCAGGTCAGACTTGTTTTCATGGCTTCATCTCAACCCCCTTCTCCACCAGTGCCTTCAGAGCAGGCTGGCCAGTTAAAAAGCCCCAAAACAGGCTTTTTTTATGCTTGAAAACAGGAACAAAACCAGCCCAACGCCTCCCTCCTCCCAAATGTCTCCAGCATTTTGCTGCTTAGAGGAAAACAGCCCCTTCTAAACTCCAACATTTCATTTTATTTCAACCCCTCCCGGGCAGAAAACACCAAGTGCCACGAGTTTTTCCAAGCCAAAACACACACTCACCCACACCACCTCCAAGCCAAACTGCAGGAGCACCAACAACCCGAGGAAGGACAACTTAAATACACCCAAACAAACCCAAACCCCCACCCTGACCCCCACCAGCCCCACACCAAAGGGAGGGCCCAGATAAATACAGTGCAATAATTATGGATATTTTTGCAATTAAAAGCCCTGTGTCCAAGGGCATGTCCCACGCTGCTTCCCAAGCCCCTCTCTGCAGGCCATCACCTCCTCCCAGTACACTCCAGTTTCAATACTCCCAGCACCAGTAGCTCCAAGGGGCTGGAGGAAGCTTGTAAGGATTGGGGGAGAGGAGCTGCAGCCCCCCCAGGGAATATGGCTCAGTGTCCTGGCCAGGGATTTGCTGGAGCCTCGTGAGCTTCATCCTCTCATCACCCAAAGGTGACTTCAGCTTTGCTGCCTGGATGGTTTTTTTAAGGACATTCCAGCCATGGTGGGGGGAAACACCACTGGAAATGACCTGTCATGACCCTGAAGAACCAGTTTAACTGGGGAGCAACTGGAAAACATGACACAGGCCATTCTGGGCAGGGATTTCTCTGCCCCAAACCCTCCTGGGGCACCCAGAGGCACCTCCAGTCCACCAGGACCTCCAGGGTACTGGGGGGGACTATGGTGGGGAGCATCAGCACTGGCACCCCACAGCTTTTTGGGAGGACACTGGGATGGTACCTGGATGGATCTCTGGGACAACCACAGCCCCAGGTGATAACCAGCCCAGCAGAGTGAGCAGAGTCCACACAGGGTGGGCAACACAAGCCCCTCACCAGCACCCCCCGAAAACCCGGTGCTCCCCAACACCCCCCACCCTCCCCAGCCCCCTGCTCAGGACACAAGTGAGC
>JAWWES010000062.1:6000161-6014439 GCA_035583135.1 Lophotriccus pileatus
GTCCCCCAGGTCGTAGGCCTCGAAGAGGTCAGTGACACCCTCGCCCTCGAGCCCCCAGAGATAATCGTCCTGTTCCAGGGGGGGTGAGAAGGCCACGAAGGGTCCCAAGTCCAGGTGGGAGGGGGTGCAGGGCAGCTGGTCCTCTGTCTGCTGCAGGAGGTGGGCAGGAGAGCCCAGGAGCCCGGGCTCCACCTCCAGCAGCGAGCTGGGCCCCCCCGGCATGGTGAGAGGCAGAGATGAGGGTGAGGAGGGGGTTCCCGTGCCCCCCCAGCCCTGGGGGGTGGCGTGGAGCAGCTGTGGGGCTGGTCTGGAGCTGTTTGGCGGGGAAAGGGGGATGGTGTGGTCCCGTGGGGAGGCAGCAGCATAGGGGATGGGGTGGTCCTTGGTGGGGCTGTCCTCTGTGATCTCCTCCGGGCAGAGGTACACCTCGATGGGGCCGTTGGTGCTCTTCAGGTGGAGCTGGAAGGTGTCCTGGAGGGGCAGAGCAAGGCTCAGAGGGGCACCCAGGTCTCCCATACCCCACCCCACAGCCCCCAACCCATGAGGGGGGGTCCACACAGGGCATTGCAACCCCTAAAGGAACCAGCTCAGGGTCAAACAGCCCCATGGGGACACTACAAAACCACCCAGGGTCAGGCTGGGCTGGTTCCCCAGAGGAGCCCACCGAGGACGGCGTGGATCCAGCAGCACCCACTCCCCCCACACACCTCATTGAAGTCTGGCACCTCCAGCTGCGTCTCTGGGGGAGCCTTCACAGCAATCACTGTCTGCTCCTGGAAGCTGCTGATGGCACGGAGGTCCTGGTAGGTGACATATGCCAGCGTGGACAGGGACGAGGTATAGGAAAAAGAGGGGCTGCAAGCAGGACATCAACTCCCCCCCACCCCCCAAGCCCAGGGGAATCCAACTGGAGAAGAGGCTCAGAGGGTTCCCCAAGGCCCTGCCCTCCTTCCCTCCCTCCCATGTCCCCCAGCAAGGATATCTCTGGTTGGCCTCGTCCTCCACCAGCTGCCGGAGCTGCAGGGCGCAGTCCTGCACGAGCTGCTCCAGCGTCCTCTCCGTCCTGGCCAGCTCTGCCAGCTCCCCCCGCAGCACCTGCTGCCTCGCCGTCACCGCCGCGTCCTCGAAGATCCCCGTCCCCCTGCCACGGGGATGGCACCCGAGTGACACCACAGCACGCCCTGCCCCGTCCCCAGGGCCCGTTTCCAGTCCCCCCCCACCATCACCTACATCCACTGGATGTGGTTCTTGGACTTCTTGCGGATGAGCTGGATGCCCTCCAGCACGTTGGTGATGTCGTAGATGCGGCGCTTCTGCACCTCCAGCACCTCGGCCGCCCGGTTCAGGTCCACGACGCCGTCGGGGGACTCGTTCAGCAGGCGGAGGAATTTTTTGGTGAGCAGCCCCAGGGAGGTGTCGTAGCGGGTCTTCTCCCCTGGAGACTTGGGGGCTGTGGGGGAAACAGGAGACACCCCCCCCACAGTCCTCTTCTTAGTTTGGGATGTGGGATGGAGGTGACACAGAGCTGGACACAAGAGGCTCCCCCTTGTCCTCTCCTCAGTGTGGGATGGAGGTGACATTGGGTGGTGCTAGAGGGGACATGGTTCTAAGAGGGGGAGAGAAGTGGGGTGTGTTCCTCTCCCAGCTGCCCCCCTGTCCCGCCTCACCCAGCACCACTTACTCCTGGGGCTGGGGACCTGCGCCAGCGTCCGGCCCTTCCCCTTGGGCGTGCGAAATTCGGGGCCCTCCAGGTCCAGCTTCCTCTTGGCCTGGAGGAGGAGAGAAAACTCAGCATTGGGGCTGAGCCAGACACCCCTGTGACCCCCCCCAGGGTCATCAACAGAGCCCTGGGTGCCACATTCTGTGGTGGGAGGTGTCTGCAAGAGGCTCCTCCAGCTCCAAATCCCTTTTGGGAAGGGGCACAGCAGCACCCGGCAGCACGAGGGGCCACCGGGAGAACTGGGTCGGGAGGGGAGAGGGGGTCCCATCCACCCCCTGTGGCTTCCTGCCTGCCCCCAGAGCTCCCCAGGAACCCGCTGGGATTTCCCCTCACCCCCAGCTCCTGGCAGAGCTCCACGGGGCTGAGCCCTGGGAACGTGGAGGCTCCGGAGCCAGATCCTCACCCTGCCAGCTGGGTTTCACCCCCTGCTCCTCCCGCCCCGGTCACGGCTGCTGAGGCAGCTGAGGACACCCAGCTGCCACCAGCACACCTGGGACCAGCCAGGCTCAGCCCCCACGGGACCTGCGGGTGCCCCCGGCACGTGCACCCAGCTGGAGGGAAACGGGGGCAAGCTGGGAGGGGGGCACTGGGTTCTGGGAGGGACACGGACACACACACACACACAGAGACATCCCCACACGTGTGTCCCCTCGCCAGGACAAGCAGTTCTTTGAAATCACCCCCGAGGGACCCCCCAGCAGCACTTGGGGAGAAGGGAAAAAGGGGTTTGGGGGGGGGGTGTAGCAGAGCAGACACAGAGGGGAGCTGGGGGGGCATCACCAAACCACTCCTGACGCAAACAAATCCCCAAGGATACCCCCACAGCCCCCAGTGTGCGTTGGGGGATTTCGGGGGGACACATCAGCTCAGCAGCAGAAAGCAGCCCCCCAGCCCCACCTCAACCCCATCCCCCAGTACCTGCTCCCAGGCCGGGCTGTCCCACAGGGTCCCTCCCAGCACGTCCCTCATGGCTCCCAGGTCCCAGTGCCGGCCGGGTGCCGCTCCGACGGCTCCCTGGGGAGCACACCCCGCTTTGTGGGGAAGGGTTGGGCACCTCGGCGTGTTCCCACCCGAGGGGGCCGGCGGGAGAGGCGCCCGGGGGCTGTTTTCCGCCCCCCCAGGGAGCCAGGCAGGTCCCGAGCTCCTGTGGGAATCTGTTCCCTCCCACCTTTCCCCGAGCAGGTTTTTCCCAGCCGGCCCCCTGCCCCCGGATCTGCCCCGGAGCCTCCGGCACCCCAACGGTTAACGCCGAGCGCATGGGAAACACCTGCCCCGGATCAGACCCCATCCATCTGCCAGCACGGGGGGAGGCATCACCCTGACCCTCCCACCCCGCTTCTGCTGGCACCCCTTTGCTCCTCCAGCACCGACAGCCGTGGCCGACGTGCGCTCCCCTCGCTGCTGGGGGGGCTCAGTGCACCCCACCTGCCCCAGCCACGGGGAAACCGAGGCAGGGAGCACCCCACGGCAGGTCCTGCTGTTCCCACACACCTCCAACCTCCCCTTGTGCAGGAGGGGAGAAAGAGAGACCCCTGCCCCCCCCAATGTGAAGTTTGGGGGTGTGGGGGCAGCAGGGGCAGGACCCTGAGTGTCCCAGCGAGGGACAATGGACAAGGGGGGCCCTCCTGTGCCCCAGCTGCCACCCCCCCAGCCGGGCAGGATTAGGCACACGACAGCTGAGCGGGGCACAGCGAGGGGCTCCCAGCACCCTGCCAGCACTGGGGGGGTGGGATGAACCAGAGCAGGTGGGGGGGGCAGGGACCAAACATGGCAAGGCCCCCACCACACCATTCACCAGCCCCCAGTATGACATCCCAGGATACGGGGACACCCTGATAGGATGGCGGGGTGGGAAATGACACTCGACTCCAAAATTTATGGGGGGGTTGTAAAGAAGCAGGGAGGGGGGCAGGCTGGGCCCCGGGCCAGCTCTGCCTGCCAAGCAGCCCTGGCGCCAGAGGCTACACCCTGCGCCCAGCCCAAGCATCAGAGCATCCCTCAGCCCCGGGGGGGCCGCGGGGGGCTCCTCCTGCCAACCTTCCCTTTCAACAGCACGCTCTGCCTTCCCCGGGCTTGCCCGGGCTCTGCCCGGCCCTTTTATGGGGCTCTCCCCTCCCTGTCCCCTCCCCTTTTCCAGCCCTGCCGCCCCCACGGGGGCGTGGGAACGCGGCACCCGGAGCTGCCGGGGGGCCAGGGGGCACCCCGGGATCAGGATGGTGCTCATGGCACAGGGTTGCTGTGTCAGAACCGCCCCCAGGCGCAGCCCCCACTGCCTTGGGGTGGCTCGGCTTGTGGGGCACAAGGAGGGGCACAGGGGGATGCTGAGCCCCCCCATGGGGAGGAGGGAGGGCTGGGAGGTTGATCCCAGGCTTGGGAGACGCGGGGACCACCCTGCACTGGAGGGGAAGGCAATAACCCCCACCCCAGGTACTGCTCCCCACTCGGGGGTGCAGCCAGCATCTCCATCCCCTCCCACAGCCCCTTCCCAGGAGACATTCCCCAGTGGAGAGGAGATAGAGGCTGTAAAAGCCAGATCCCCCAAAAAACCCTCCAAAGGCAACAGTACTCACCCATTCCCACCCCCAAAAATTCCCCCCTCCTGCCCATGCAGAAAAACCCCTTGATGGCACCAAGGCGGGACGGGATCACCCTGTGTCACCCCTGTGGAATCCAGGGGTGCTGCTGAGCAGGTTCTCCCGCCAACCCAGCACCCACAGGGGCTGCCACCCTCGGGTGCTCTTTGCACGGGTGGCTTGGCCCTGCCAGGTCATACCGAAACCGTGGTGGACTCTGGACACCCTTGTCCTGGCACGGAGCAAGCAGGGAGAGCTGGGACCTCATGGCACAGACACCCCTCCCTCTGGTGCTCCTGGACAGCTCCAAGCCCCTACAGAGACCCCACAGCTCCTACAGAGACCCCAAACACTCAGGGTAGCGTTGGCGTGGACTAAAAACGCTCCAAAATACCCATTTTCCGTGGAGGAAAACACATGTACCTATCCCAGAACCCTCTGATAGCATAGTATATGAAATTTAGGACATTTTTGGACCACGAGAGACAACCCATCCTGCTTTCCCGTGGGGTGATGGGCTCCTCCAGGTGACCCCAGATCACAAAGCCGGTGCCGGGTGGGAGCGGCCGCGATTGCCCTGCTCAGGAATTGGGAGGAAACGCTCATTATCTGATTGCCTCTGATTGCCTCGGCTCTGCACACAAAGGTTGTGCCATAAACGGGGTGTGTGGGGCAGGAGCCCCAGCTGTCAGGGCTGCAAGTGCCGCAGCGGGGCTGGAAGTGGGATCTCCAGTGCTGGAAATGGGATAATGGCAGCGGGGAATGGGATGGGGACAGAGGGGAACGCCACTTGCAAGACACCAAGGGGGATGGAGGAGCACTGTTGTGTCCCCACGTGTCAAAGAAGCCCCCCCAGACCCCGTTCAGGGGGCAGTTGTGGGCAGGAACACCCTGAGTGTCTTCTGATGTGGATGGTGATGATGATGATGGTGATGACAAAGAGGCCAAAACCTCTTGATGCCAAGTGTCACTTGAGGACAAGCACTTCATGTCCCCAAGTGTCACCCAAGCCCCCTAGACCCCATTCAAGGGACAGCCCCAGGCAGGAGGACCCTGAGCATCTCCTGGGTGATGATGATGATCATCATCATCATGACAGAAGGCCCTAAACCAGCTCCACTGCAATAGGACTGGGAGTTTGTGGGGTGATTTTAGGGGAGGGGTCAGAACTGACGGTGTCTCCTTGAACAACAGCCCCTGGCAGTGCAGGATGTGGCATCTCACACGGTTTAGAGACAAAGAGGCCAGAGAGGAGACAGGTGGTGCTAAAGCCCCCCTGGATGGGGCTTGAAACAGCCCCATCCAGCCCCACAGCCATGGCACAAAGAGGGGGAGCAAAGACACCCCCTCTCCCCCCGCTGTGACCATGTCCCCAGCTGGCACCGAGCATCAGGGATGGGGGAAAAGGGGGGGGAGGAAGAGGGGAATAAATAAATCAAGCCTTGAAAAAACTAAATGGGAGTTAGTGGGGTCTGGGATCCCTCCCAGGGCCCGGGGAGAACAGAGGCTCACAGTGAGGGCTGGACCTGCGCCCGGGCTGGGGCGGGCAGGAATTAAATGCCAGCTGCCAGCGGGGCCGGGGGGCTCTGCGGGGGCCCTCCGGGAGGAGGGACAGGCTGGGCAGAGCCACCCGTGCGCCCCAAAACCGGGCACGGGGCCAGCGCCCGACCTGTGCCTCAGCTTCCCTGTTTTAGGGGCGTGGGGCTTGGCAAGAAAGAGCCGTGACCCCCTCGGGGACTTGGTGACAGGGACATGGGACAGACACCCCCCTACACGGCTCCCAGCAAGGGGGTCCCTGTGAAAGCCTTGGGGTGACCCATGGTGGATGGGACCCCCCCCCAAAAAACCAGCCATCACAAGCCCTGCTGTAGTCACGGGCAGGAACCAAGGATGGGCAGCGATGCCGAACCACCCCTGCCCCGTGTCCCCCCGCCCCGGGGGTCACAGCCCCGAAAGGGGGAGAGCCAGAGGGCAGGGCCGGTGCCCCCCACCCACAGCAGGCAGGGGCTCTGCTGCCTGCACCCATCCCTCCCTTCCCCAGCGCGGAAAGGGGTTCGCGAAGGGCCTGGCAATCCTGGGTGGGTTTTGAGGCACAACCCGGACTTTTCGCCAGCTGGAGAAGGGAAAAAGGGCCGAAAAGGGGCGAAAAGCGGAAGCCGGAGCCGCGGGCACGCAGGGGAGAGGGGAAGTTGGGAAACATCTGAGCCATTTCACTGAGACTCCTGATTTCAGACCTCACCCTCCCCCACCACAAAAAGACACATCTGGGGCTGCAGACCCCCAGTATCAGCTGCAACATTTGGAAGGGAGGGGGCTGCACACGCTGGGGTCACCCACCCCTCGCTCCCCACCCTGCTCGACCCCCAGCCCCCCGTGTCCTCGCAGCGATGCCCGGCGTGGGGAGGGGGCGCAGACACCTTACCGGCAGCCGTCCCGCCGAGGCTGAGCCGAGGGTCCTGAGCTCGGGGCCCTGGGGGGTGTCATAGAAACACCCCCTGCGGGCAGCGGGGACGCTGACAGCCGCCGGCGTGTAGACCTGGGTGAAGCAGCCGCTGGATAACGGGGGGCTGCCCATGCTGGAACCCCCCCGTTCGCAGGAGCCCATCACCGACATGACCTTCTTCGCGTGGTGGTGGGGAGCGGGGGCCGGCAGGGCGGTGCCCCCCCTCCCCGGGGCGGGGGACACTCCCCTGGGGAGCCGCAGCATTGCAAAGTCCTTTCCGAGAAGCCCGGCCCGGGGGAGGGGGCAGGAGCACCCCGCGGTTCCGCACCGGGAAGGGGGGGGGTCACAATCTCAGCCGTGGCATTTTGGGGGAGCGGGGAGAGGGCCCGGCGGGCGATGCCATCGGCCGGTCCCAAAAAAAAACCCGAAAAACCTGCAGAGAAGCAACGCGGCGGGGATGCCGCCAAAACGGGCGGAAGAAAGCGCTTTTAGCCCCAAAAATCGGCCGCGTTGGGGGCCGGATGGGGCCGGGGCGAGGCCCCGCCTTGTGCCGGGACCCCCCGCGCCCGGCTCCGCTGCCGCCCGATCGCGCCGGGGCCCGATCGCTCCTTTTCTTTTTTCTTTTCTTTCTTTTCTTTTTTTTTTTTTTTTTTTCCGGTTTTTTTTTTAAGCGCCAAAACCCGTCCCGCGAAATTCGGATTTCCCGCGGAAAACGCCGCGCGCTGATTGGCTCTCGCCGCCGAGGCCCCGCCCCTTCCCCGCCGCCGGCGGGAGGGGCCTTAAAGGGGCCGCGGGAGATAAGGGAGGGGGCGGGGTCGCTGGCAGGATTATTTTTTTGTCATTTATTTATTTATTTATTTATTTATTTATTATACACACACCCCCCACCCCTCAGTCTGGCGGGTCCTGATCTGGCGGCCCCATCACCCCCCCATCCTCATCCCTCTCATTTCCCATCACCCCCACCCACTCACACCCCCAGCTGCAGCGCCCCAGGGTGGGTCAGAGGGGGCTGCATCTGTTTGGGAGGCAAAAAATGTTGGGGTCCACAAGCCACAAGCTGTCTGGGACCCCCCACCCTGCAGGCAGGGGTCGGTGCTGTTGGGGGGGGGCAGGGACCTCAGAGGGGCTCAGCATGAGCAGATCTAGGCCGCGGTTCACTCTCAGAAGTTCACCCAACCCACCACTCAATGTCCCCTGTGTGTGTCCCCCCAGTACTTCCTTGGTGTGCACCGGGTCTTTCTGGAAAAGGGGAGGGAGAAAGATGGGGTGAAGGGCCCCCAGTTTGGCCCAGGAGGCATTTCAGGGTGCAGCAGTGACAGAAATCACTGAGGCAGTGGCAAACTCTTGAGTGAGGGCAACTCTGACACTTATTAGGACCAGTAAAAGGCCACTGAGACACCCCACAGTTTAATCCTGCTGAGGCCACTGAGCCACAGCAGTTGGTTCCTCTCCATCACTTGATTTCTCTCCATCACCTCATTGCTTCCACCCATTCATTTCTCTCCCTCGTTCTCCTCTCCAGCATGAGCCTGGTCTGGGATGGGGATGACCACGTGCAGAGATGGACTTTCTTGCCAAGAAGCCCCCTGGAAGACAGACAGACGGACACACACGCCGTGCACGGCCTCTGCTGCGGATGAGGACGGACACCAGACCTCCAGACTCCAACTCAGCAGGAAGGGACACCCAAAAACGTGCCAGGAACATCCAAGCCAGGACAGGCATTTGCCTCCCACCGTGCAGGGGCTTTGAGGCACAACAAAAGGCCTGGCAGCAGTGATGCCACCTCGGCTGGGCGCCGTGTCCCTCTGCCAGGAGCACAGCTGAGCTTGGCAGCTCAGCCCACCCAGACCTTCGTTTTCCCCCCTGCAGGAAGGAGGCAACTGCCATCCCCATCTCAGTGCACAAAGACAAGGCCATGCCCAGCAGGGTGGATAAATCCATGGTTTCGGTGGGTGACCCTTGGAACGGGGACACTGGGGTACAGGGAGGGCTCAGGCTGGCAGGTTGTGCCCCCCAACTCCTCCAAAAGCAGAGTGGTGTCCCCCACACATCATCAGTGTGGCCTTGCTGGGGTAAGGATGGCCCTCACCCCCCTCACTGTGCTGAGGGAGGAGGAGACATGAGCATCCTTCCCTCACTCTTCCTAACAAACCTCCTCCAGGCCTTCCAACCAAGGCTTTCCAGCACCAAAGTCCTCTCCCAAGCCAGAAGGCACAGCCTTGTGTCTCTGCCTGTGACACCAGGGCATCCAGAAGGGTGACAGCCACCAGCTTCCACCCTCCAAACTACAGGGGTTTGGGTTGGAAGGGACCTTAGAGAGCGTTTCATTCCATGATGTTCCAGAAGTCCGAGGTGACCCTGAGGATGGCCTGAAGGTGATGGGCCACCAGGTGGCCAGCAAGCCCAGCAGTGCAGTGCCACACATCCCTGTACCTGGGCTGGGGGCAGCACAGGAGGTCCTGGTCCTTCCCGGGGGAGACACTGGAGAAGGTCCAAGTCCTTCCTGAGGGAGACACCAGAGGAGACCCTGGAATTTGCTGGGTGCGGAGAGCAGAGGAGATCCCGATACTTCCCGGAGAAGGCACTGGAGTGGGTCCTGGTCCTCCCTGGGGAAGATCACCCGGGGGGGGGTCCCGGTCCTTGCCAGAGGGACAGCAGAGGAGGTCTCAGTTCTTCCCGAAGGGAACACCAGACGTGCCGGTCCTTCCCGGACAGCCGGGCTTTCCTCCTCTGCCCTGGAGACGGCAGCAGCGAGCCGCGGCTGCGGGGCCCGCACCGCACCGCACCGCTACCGACAGCCGGGGGCCGATGAGAGGCAGGGATGGAGGGACACGGAGTGGAGGGACACGGGATGGAGGGACACGGGATGGAGGGACACTGGAGCACAAGGACAGGGGGATGGAGCCCTGCCATCGGCGCATTTTGGGGGGTGGGTGAAGCCCGCGGTCCCCCCGTGACAGAGCCCCGATGTCACCCATGGGAAAGGGAAGGCGAGGGCTGGCAGGAACACGCAGGGTGGCTGCCAGGACACCGGGTGATCTCCAGAGTGAGTGAGGAGAGAGCAGTAATAGCCCCCCCCCGGAATCCCACGGCACTCTCAGGAACTCCTGAGAGCGTTGCTGAGCTCCCCCCTCAGCTTGGTTTGCGGGATGAGCCCTCCTGGCCTGGCAGTTCGGAGGGTGCCAGAGGAGATTTAGGGGTCTGGAAGGGTGGTGGGGGAGGTGGGAACACCTTTCCTGCACTGGAAACCCCCGTGCCTCAGTTTCCCCACTGTGTGGCTGTTGTAGGTGTGTGGGCCTGTGTGAGTGTGCACAGACACGTGTGTTAGGCAGATGTGTGTGTAAGTGCACGTGTGTGGGTGCAAATGCACGTGTGCACAGGTGTGTGCACACACATGTCAGTGTAGACACGTGTGGAAGTGCATGTAGGAGTGTGTAAATGCACACAGACACGTGTGAGTGTGCAAAAACACGCGTGTCAGTGTCTGCAGGCACGTGTGTAAATGCACATGGACACCCATGCAATGTCCACACGTGTGTGAGTGTGCAAGACGTGTGTCAACGTGTGCAGATGCGTGTCAGCTCAGGCGTGTGTGTAAGAGCACGTATGTTCACAGGCACGTGTGTCAGTCTGTAGGCATGTGTGTAAATGCACACAGACACGTGTGTAAACGTGCACGTGTGTGTCATGTGTAAGTGCACTCGGGTGTGTGTGCATATGACACACGTGTGAGTGTGCCCAGACACGCGTGTGTGCCCAGACACGCGTGTAAGTGCCCAGCCACACGCCCAGCAGCGCACACACGTGTGAGCACATGTGCACACCCCCGCTCAGCCTCCTCCAGCCTCCCCAACCCCCCCCAAATCCCCGCGCCCCCCGCCCCACTCGCGAGCGCGCCCGGCCAAGGTCACGCGTGTGCCGCCTCCGTGTGAGCGCGGCTGGCGCGGAGCCGCCCGGGGGGGCCCGGGGGGGCGGCCAGGCCTTGGCCGGGGCAGCCGCGGGAGGAGGAGGAGGAGGAGGAGGAGGAGGAGGAGGAGGGAAGTGCGGCTCAGACAGAGCGGCGCCAGCAAACACCTGCAAACAGCTCCGGGCACACAATGGCAAATACAGGTGGGAACCGCCGCCTCCGTCAGCGCGGCGATTGCATCAGACTCCAGAGCTTGCCAAGAGGCGAGCGAGCCGGCCCAGGGGCCACCGGCACCGCTCGGCCTTCACCCCCACCCCTCCGGGGTTAGTTTTTGCCCTCCTCATCCTCTTTTCTGTACCCCAGCAGTGGAGGTGGGGGGGTAAAAGCAAAGCCGGGTTTGCTCATCCCGGGGTGCTTTTCCCGTTCCAGCTGCCCCCCCCGAGGTAAATCCCAGCCCTGGTGGTTATTTTTAGTTGTGTTGGGGTTTTTTATTTTTACTTTCTTTCTTTTTTTTTTTTTTTCCTAATCAGGGTTTTCCAGGAAAGCATCAGCATTCCACAAAGGCCAGGGTAAATCTGCCCCGTGAGTTAAATCCCATCTGCCCCCCCGGGGTAAAAACCCATCTGCCCCCGAGGCAAATCCCAGCCCTGCAGTTATTTTTAGTTGTGCTTTTTCCCTTTTTCTTTATTTTTTGTTTTTAAATCAGGGTTTTCCAGGAAAGCCTTGGCATCCCACCACAGCACAGATAAATCTGCCCCATGGGATAAATTCCATTTGCCCCAGGGAGTAGATTCCATCTTCCCCCCAAGATAAATCCCATCTTCCCCCCGAGATAAATCCCATCTTCCCCCTGAGATAAATCCCATCTGCCCCACGAGGTAAATCCCAGCCCTGGCAGTTATTTTTAGTTGTGTTTTTTTTCTCCCTTTTTCTTTATTTTTAATTTTTTTCTTTTTAATCAGGTTTTTCAAGGAAAGCACTGGCATCACGCCACAGCCCAGTCCAGGGAGCCAGTGAGGGTCCGGATAAGGCTTGTTCACCCCCCCCAGGCCATCCCCAGGGCCTGGGAATGTCAGGGTGGCTGTTCCGGGCAAGGCGCCGGGATCCATCCACGGTGGGGGAGGAGGTGCCGGCCCTGGGAGGCTTCCCGGGAAACCAAACCCTCACCCTGCCAAACCCCACAGCCCCTGGCCCAGGGAATCCCCTGCCCTGACCCCCGGGAGGGGAGTGACAGGGGCCACCTCCACTCCCCGGGGGCAGGAGTCACCCCACACACCTCCCCAGTGCCGTTTCCATCCAGAAAGTCCCAGCAGAACTGGTTTCTCCCATCCCACCAGTGCCTGGCCCCACTTCTCCCAGTAACCCCAGCCCCAAACTGGGCTCATTAGTGCTCCCACGGGTCCACTGGGGGACTCACTGGGACCTGGGGGCTCACACTGCAGGAAGCCCCACTTTGCAGCCACCGAGGCCCATCCCCGTCCCCTGGCTCATTCCCAGGGCGCTTTTCCCACCCTTCCCACTTGAATCCCTTTGGCACGACAGCGCTGGCGCAGCTGGAGGGCCACGACAGCGGGGTGAGCGTGGGGACACTCACCCCTAACCCACCCCTCGGCTTTTCCTCCGGAGCCAAGAGCCAGGGGCGATGGCAAAGGCCTATTTTTAGCTCAGCACAGCAGCGGCTCCGTTCCCAGACACCGAGGTTTCCGCATGGACGCCCTCACCTGCCTCCCACCGCGCCCAGACACCCCCTTGCCACCCCATCCCACCCCACCCGTGGGTGCCTGAGGGTGCTGCCCTTGGGGAGCCTGTGGGGACATCAAGCTGGGAGGAGGGAGGAACGTTCCCAGGGGTTGGTGATCCCGTTGGACCAGCTGGTGCTTTTTGGAAGCTCCACGTGCTGCTTTTCTCTGTGGAAATGCCCATGGATGAGGAGGGAGTTTGGCAGATGCCAGCTGCACCCTGGGCTCATGTTGTGGCTGTCAGGGGAAGGAGGTTGAAGCTGATGTGTGTGGGGGAAGCTTTGCACCACCCTGAACCCCAAAACCCCAGAGCCTTCCTCCCCCTCTTCCCATGTTCCCAGCTCCCCACGATGCTGCAGCACCCCGGGGACACCCCAATGCCACGGGGCAGCACCCACACCGTGCCTGGCCCAGCAAAGCCAGAGCCCAGGGCAGGACATGGATGAAGATGATGGTTGCTACAGGTGGGAGGGAAGTCAATTCAACTCCATCCCAGGCAGGCCAGCACCTTCCCCAGGGAGCAGGATCCGGCTCTGCAGCTGAGCCGGCCGGGGGTCACATCTGCTGCCGGGCCAAAGGGAAACCGCAGCATTACCCAAGGGGAGGGAAAGGCATTTCTGCTCCCAACACCCCTTCCCTGGGGTGCTGACCCCGGAGGGGGGACCAGGCCAGGCAGGGGGTGTGCTCTGGATACCACCTGGGGAAGCACAGGCATCCCAGAAACCCCCCTTCCCCTGGGGGTGTATCCTGGGGGAACAGCATCACCCCTTCCAGCCCCAGAGGAGCTCAAATCCAGCCCCAGGGCACCAAGCAGCCCTTTTTTGCAAGGCAGAAAAGTGAGGAAAAAAAAAGGCAAAGCATCTTTCCCCCCCCACCTCCCAGGGCTCCAGCTACACTTCCAGATGGTCCCCGGGGCTCAGCAGCGTCTCCACTCCCTTCCATATCAGATAAGCAGCGCAGCACCCAAAATAGCTGGCAGCCACCTCGGCCCGGAGCCGGCAGCCCAGGGTTAATTCCTCCCATACCTGAGCTGACATTTCAAAGCTATTACACAATTACGGAGATTCCTGCCGTAACCCTAGAAGTTCCCATCAGAGTTCAGGGGGCTCCCACCCACAAGGGGGGGGTTGTTTTCTCGCCCAAGGGTGCACCCCCGGCTCCCTCCAGCCCCCAAGGAGAAAAGAATAGTCAAAACTGATTTTTTTTTTTTATTATGTAAAAATGGTAACTTTTATAAAAAGTTTATAAAGCAAATACAAGGCATGTTCGCAGAAATTCACCTTCCTGCACAAAAGGTACAAAAAGTTATACTCTAGTATAGAGCTCCACAATACACGAGGCCACGGCCCCGGAGAGTTTGGTTCATACTCGAGGATGTGTGTGTGTCCCCCTCCCCAAAACCCCCCTAAAAATCCCGCCCTCCCCATCCCAACACTTGGAACACCCTTTACAAAAAAAGGACTCGCTGCTATAATCCAAAAATATACAGACAACCTCCTCTCTTCTTCATCATCATCATCATCAGTCTATCGTTAAAAAATATCTCGGTTAAAAAAGTTCGGGTCCGAAGGCGGGATGGGCCGCTGAGCTCCGGGGGGGTGGGATGCTGGCGGTGGAGGGCTGGGGGGGTCGGGACCAGCCGCTCCCCGCCCGCGGTGCCCGGGCCCGGGGGAGGCGATGCCGGGGCCGGTAGGTCGCAGACAGCCCGGCGCCACGGAGGAAGCTGCTATTTACCTCCGGCTGATAACGAACCAGGAACCGACACTCGCTGCCTGTTTGCTAATTGGCACCGGGAAGGGAGAGAGAAGAGAGGGGGAGGGAGGAGAAAAATAATACGAGATAATTAGTGTGGTGATAAGCGGGGTTGGGGATGGGGATTTGGGAAGAGGG
>JAWWES010000066.1:0-42748 GCA_035583135.1 Lophotriccus pileatus
TGTTCAATAAATGGAAGCTTCTCCATTCATCATATTGATGTGATGAGACTTCCATTTGGGACCGCACGAGACGAGACATATAAACTATACAGGGGGGCTGCACAGGGCCCATCCCGGCCCTCTGCTTCCCAAATTCCCGCTCTCTCCCTGCCCAGGTGCCCTATGAGGTGGGGGGAAAGGGTTTCAGCCCCCTCTGTGTGCCTGGAGCTGCCCCAACGCTGCTGCTTCCACTGGTTATTCCCAATCCTGACGCAATTTTCCACTTGATGGCTGTTGGGGTTTGATCTGGGGGGGGTTGTTCTGCACAGTTTATTTGGTTTGCCGAGGTGGGACGTGTGCCAGGGACCGTTCCTGGTGCAGCCAGACCCTCGCCAGCCTCCCTGGGAGGGGAGAACGTCCCGCCAAGGACAGCATCGCCGGCTGATTCCCTTCTCCCACCCCTGAACGCTCCGCCAGGGCCGGCCTTGAGCTCTGCCCCGGCAGTTACTGGACCCTCTGCTCCTCCTGCCCCATTCTCACGACATCAAAGGCGGTGCCAAAGCCCTGCAGACTCCGATAAAGGAGTCCCCACCCCAAATCCAAACAGGGACGGGAGGGGTGTGAGCTCTGGAACCACCCTGGCAGGGCAGCAACTCCAGCTGTGCAAACATCAGCAGGTTGTTTGAACCCCTCCAGAGTCTGGATCCATCTGGGGGGGTTCATTAACAAAACCCTTTCCCTGCCAGTCCCAGGGATCCTCTGGGAATTCCCAGGTCTGCCTAGCTCCTTATACGTGAAATACAAGATACAGGAACCAGGCAGGGGCAGTTCCTGAGCCAGTTTGGCAGGATTTCTGTCAAACCTCCGGAATTTAAGGAAGATCTCGCTATTTCCCCGTGGATATCGATTTACACCAAAGGTTTTTTGGAGCAAGAAACGCCCCAGAGCAGGGAGCAGCCACCATTCCAAGGCTCCAGGAGCGTGGAGGGAGGACTGAACTCCTGCAGAAAGCTGTGGGGGAAGGACTGAAGCCCTTCCCTGGAGAAGGGAGGCTGTGAGAGGCCCCTGCTTTACCTCCCGTGGCAGAATTCCTCCTGGAGTGGTGCAGGGCTGGGCTGGCTTCACTCTGTGCAGGGACACTCTCCCAATGGCCCATCTTTCCCCTCGCTCCTCCACAGCCCAGAACGTTCCTCGAGGGCCCCGCGCCGGAGTCAGACAGGACGGATCTGATCCCAGGGAACACAGAAGGGAGGGAGGATGAGGATGGGGAAGGAGGTGGAGGCCATGCCCTGCCTCTCACCCCCTCCAGCCACGGGGGAAAGGAGCTGGAATTTTCTGAAGAGCCTTTGAAACTCTCCAAAAAACGATGGAGAACCTGCGGAGGAACCTCTGAGTGCCCAGAAGGCGCCGATTCCCCCCTGGACACCGCAGGGATGAGGGGTCAAAGGCAGTGGCCAAGCAGAGAATTCCCACTGTATCCCACTGCTCCTTGCCTCCAGGATTCCTAAGTTCAGTGGGAAGGAGGAGGGTCCCTCCAGAACCCCAAACCAGCCCTGCAGAGCCCTCATGGCCCTCCTGAACGGATGCACATCCCTGTCTCCCCGTGGCCTTTGGGAATCCCAACCCCATTCCCAGCTGGATCCACAGGGCAGGGACACAAACACCAGCCCATTGGGCAAAGCCTCAGCTCTGCAGTGACAAAATCCTGCTAAAAATACCGGTTTCCTCAAATCCCACTTAAAAAAAAAAAAAAACACTATCTCCTGACACAAATCCAAGCTTTTTTTTCCTCTCTCTTGCTGTGAAAAATCGACAGAATGGGAAAAACTATTTTGGTTTGAGCTCCTGGTCGTGGCAGCGAGGGGAAAAAGCAGCTCAGGAACAGCCTGGGTGGTGCTGCCACGGGGGTTTGGGCCCCAGAACCTTCGACACCGTTACTACCAAGGCACCAAAATTTCCCTGGTGCTGCTGAATTTTGGGGCATTTTCACGTTTATCACTTAAAATTATGGTAAAAAAAAAAAAGACCCTTCCTGAAAATAAGGCTGAGCTCAGGTGCTGTTTAATTCCTGCCTTCCCTCTGGTTCCCAAACACTGCTGGGCTTTTGTGTGCTCCCCACACCCCCCACATTCCTTGGGATTGTTCCCCAAGTTCCTTTGGATTGTCCACCCACATTCCTTGGGACTGTTCCCACATTCCTTGGGATTGTCCCCCACATTCCTTGCGATTCTCCCCCACATTCCTTGGGATTATTCCCACATTCCTCTCTCCCTCCGCGCCCGCTGCGGTGGGGGCTCCCCCCTCAACCCGGACCCCCCGGCCCGCGCTGTCCTCACTGCAGACGATTCCTCAGGGGAGCCACTTCCAGCCCGCTCCGTGTTCTCGCCCCGGTGGGTCCGGGGCCGGTTCACGCCGCTGATCCGCCCCCGAGACCGGCCCCGCCGAACCCCGGAGGGCGTCGTTTCGCTCCCGGTGTCCAGGAGCGGCACCGACAGCGCGGCCTCGGATTCTTCCCCTCCCACCGGGACCGGACCCCGAGTCCACCCCGGGGACCACTCCCGACCAGGTCCGGCCTCCCCCCCCGGATCGCCCCCCGGTGCTGCCGGGGTCGCCCACGGGTTCCGCTCTCCCCACGGGGCCCCCCTCCCGCGGCCCCACGTACCGCGGCCGCGGGGCCCGGGCCGCTCGGGGGCCGTTCCGGGGCCGCTCCGGGCTCAGGGGCGGCCGCGGCCTCCACCGGGTCCCCCCGCCCGGCCCCGCCGCGCCGGAAGTTGCCGCGCCGGAAGCGCCGCTCTGGCCCCGAGCGAGACGCGACTCGCTGGTCGGGGCGGGGCTTAGCGCAGCTCTCCCCGCGGAGCCCCGCCCTTGCTGCATCGCTATTGGTTGGAGGGGCGGTACGTCACCCGCCCCGCCGCGCGCTGATTGGCTGAGCCGGGCGGTGTCCGGGGGCTGCCGGGAGCGTGCCCGGTGAGCGCGCGCGGCGGGGGCTGCGAGCGCCCCCTGCTGGCGGGGCGGGAGGGAGGGCGGCGCTCCCGGTCCCGATCCCGATCCTGCTCCCGGTCCTGGTCCCGGTCCCGATCCTGCTCACGGTAGCCCCGGAGTCTCGCTCGTGGGTAGTCCCATCCCCGCGGTCCTGTCCCCGGTGTCCCGGCGGCCCCGCTCCCGCGGTCTCGTCCCCCGCGTCCCCGCACGCAGCCCGGTGGTCCCATTCCCAGCGGTGATGCTCCCTCAGTGTCCCGTCCCCGCGGTCCCCGTCCGTAGCAGCGATGTCCCCCGCCCCTGTCGCGTCCCTGCTGTCCTATCCCTGCTCTCCCCGGTGGTCCCGTCTCCACTGTCCCATCCCCGGTGTCCCATCCCCGGTGTCCAATTCCCGATGTCCCGTCCCCGGTGTGCCATTCCCGGTATCCCACTCCTGTGCTCCCCGTCCCAGCAGTGACGTGCCGTGACCCATCCCGGGGGTGCCCCAGCCGGTGTCCCCCCGTGCCCCCCATCCCCGGTGTCCCCCCCCATCCCCGGTACCCCCCGTTCCCCCGCAGGGTCCCGCCGGCACCATGAGCACCGAGACGCTGGTGAAGGACGTGAAACCGGGGCTGAAGAACCTCAACCTCATCTTCATCGTGCTGGAGACGGGTGGGTGTGAGGGCGGGGGGTCCCCCTGGCCCCACGTGCCCCCCCTGACCTCTTGTGCTCCCCCCAGGCCGGGTGACGAAGACCAAGGACGGGCACGAGGTGCGGACGTGCAAAGTGGCCGACAAGACTGGCAGCATCAACATCTCGGTGTGGGACGATGTGGGGAACCTCATCCAGCCCGGGGACATCATCCGCCTCACCAAGGGGTACTGGGGGGGGCTGGGGGGGACCCCCGACCCTGGGGGGACCCTGCCCTGATGTCCCTTCCTCCTCCTCCTCCTCCTCAGCTACGCCTCCGTCTTCAAGGGCTGCCTGACCCTCTACACGGGGCGCGGGGGGGACCTGCAGAAGATCGGCGAGTAAGGACGGGGTGGGGGTCCCACCGGAGCTGGGGGGGGGTTGGGGGGCTCGGGGGGGGGCTGCAGGAGGACCCCACGGCCCCGTCTGCCCTCAGGTTCTGCATGGTGTACTCCGAGGTGCCCAACTTCAGCGAGCCCAACCCCGACTACGTGGCGCAGCAGTCGCAGAGCAAAGGGGTGAGTTTTGGGGTCCCGGGCTGGGGAGGGGGCAAGGCTGGCCCTCGAGGGCAGCCCCCTGGCTCTGCAGCACACGGGGGTCTCCATCTCCACCTCCACAGGCCCAGAACGAGAGTGCGAGTCCTGCTGCTTCCCAGACCGCCCAGGGCCCCCCCGCAGCCCCCCCAGGTAGGTCATGCAGCCCCCTCCCCACCTGGGGCTGCAGAATCACCCCCCTCCTCGTGGAACCCCCAGGCTCGGGAGGGGAGTGGGGTCAGCTCCACCCTCCCCTCCCGGTTCTCCCGCAGCCCCCGACAGCCAGAACGGGAACGGGCTGAGCCCGGGGGGCCCCGCGCACCCCCCCAGCGCCCCCGCCCACCCCCCGAGCGGCCGCATCACCCGCAGCCAGCCCGGCCACCCCGGCCCCGCCTCCGGCCCCGTCAGCAACGGCAAAGAGACGCGGAGGAGCAGCAAGAGATAACGGGGACCCTCCCTCAGACCCTCCTCCCTCCAGCCCCGGCACGGTCGGGGGGGGCTCGGCCCCCCATTCCTGCGCAGCCCAAGGGACGAGGAGGGGGTGCCCAGGCCCCGCTGCCCCCCACTCATGTGCCTCCAGGGGGGTGTGGGGGTGTCCTGGAGCCCCCCCCGTGCTCGGGGGTCGCGGGCAGGCCAGGGCTGAGCGGTGCCTGGGGCTCTGCAGCCCCCACACCTTGTGCCCCCCACGTTCTCACACCGGGGCAGCTCCCGCGACCTTCGGGATGCGCGTTAATAAAGGTCGAGCTCTGCCCACGCCTCGCCTGCTCCTGCCCGGCGTGGGGAGGGTGGGGGGAACCTGAACCCCCCCAATCCCGCCCTCAAGGCCCTCCCCGCGGCCCCTCCCGGCACCGGGGCCGGGCTGGAGCAGCTCCGGGGTGACCCTTGGCCCCCCCGGGTCGGGCGCAGCAGACGCGGGACGGGGACGGGGACGGGCAGGGCCGAGTCCCCCTGGCCCCACCAGCGGTCAGGTGGGCACGGGTGGGCACGGGAGGGGTCCTGGGGGGGCACGGGCGATGCCAGCACCTCACCGGGGAGGGGGGATCCCACGAGGGGATGGTGATGGGGACAATGAGACCCACCCGGTGGGTGGGGATGGCTCCGGTGAGGGTGGGGGACACCCGTGGGGCCGTGGGGGGGTCAGTGGGGTGCTGGTTCCCGGGATTTTCCATCGTGGCCTGGCCCCACGTGGGAGGGGAGGGCGGCCATCCCACCATCCCATCCATCTCCACGTGCGGCTGTCCCGTGTCCCTGCGGGGAAGGGGGGAGCTGGTGGGGAGGCTGTGGGTGGTGGGGAGGGAGCCGGGGGGTGCCGAGAGCTTTATCTCCGGCCCGGTGAAACATTAACTGCCTCACAAAACCTGCCCCAGTTGCAAAACCTCCCCTCAGGGACGAGGGTCACCATGTCCCCCCGCGGCGCTGTCCCCACCACCCCGAGCTCCCACCCTGGGAGCCCTCGGGGGGCGCAGGGGCAGCACCCCCGTCCCAGCCCCGCTGCCCAGGGGTGTCCCTGGTGTGGGACACGTGTCCTGGGAGGTGACCCTGGTGCCGCCTGGCGCTTTCCCTGCGGACGGACAGGCAGGTGGCAGGAAAGCACAGCCACTTGGAAGGGACCCCACGGGCTCCCACCACCCTCACCCCAGCGTCCCCCTCCTCCCCCAGCTCCGTCGCCCCCGGGATCCGGCCCCATGGGCCCCCCCGGGCTCGTCCTGGGGCTCCTCCTGGCTCTGGGGGTCGGGGGGACGCCGGAGCCCCCGGGGGCGCTGCCCGAGGACGCGGCGCAGGAGCACGGCTATTACCTGCAGCAGCTCTTCGGGCAGTACGGGGCCAACGGGACCCTGCCCTTCGAGGGGCTAGCGCGGCTGCTGGGCAGCCTCGGGCTGGGCCGAGTCCAGGTGGTCCAGATCCAGCACGAGGAGCTGGGCCACGGCCACGTCAGTCACCTGGACCTGCTCGAGGTGCAGGAGGAGAAGCACCGGCACCGGCACCCGGTCTGGGAGCACGGCGGGGACGCGACTCCCGGCAACCCAACCACCGACCGACCCCACAGGTACCTGCTTCCCCCACCCCAAACCCCCGGGGGCTGCCCCACACCCCGGTGTGGGGGGCGCTCATCGCCCTGCTCTCCTGCAGCCCCCCGCCCTCCCAGACACAAAGCTGGGCGCAGCCGGTGCCCGCCGAGCCCCCCGGTGCTGGGGGTCCCCCCAGGCAGTACCAGCCCACCCTCAGCCTGCTGGGGAGGGTCCTGGGCTTGGAGCACTCCCGCGCCGACCACCCGCACGACGACGTGAGTGGGGTGGGGGGGGGGTCGCACCGTCCCATTGCCGCATTCCGGGAGCCTCCGGGGACCCCCCGGGACCCCCCGGCACCGCTCACGGCAGCCCCCGGCCCTGCAGTGCCTCAACGTGACCCAGCTGCTCGTGAATTTCGGGCTGGACTCGGTGTCGCAGCTGACGCCGGAGCAGTTCACGCTGCTGTGCCCGGCCCTGCTCTACCAGATCGACAGCCGAGTCTGCATCCAGCACAGCGATGAGGTGACGCTGCCTCCCCCGGGGGGGGGCCTGTGGACAGGTAACCCCAACCCGGGGTAACCCCTCCCTGGCCCCCCAGCCCCAGGTTGTCTGTCCCTGGGTCCCTCGGCCCTGCAGCCCTGTCCCCCCATTGCTGCATCCCCACATACCCCAGTGTCTGATCCCCGTGCCCTGTGGACCCTCTCCGTGCATCCCCATCCCTGCCTCCTCCATCACTGGCCTCCCAGGTCTCCTGTCACTTCAGTCCCATCTCTGGATCCTTCCAACCCCACCCCTACAATGACCAACTGTCCAACCCCAAGTGCCCGCCCTCTCACAATCCCCATCCCCAGATACCCATCACCCCGCACTCCTGGTCCTGGGGTCCCCATCCTGCATCCCTGCATCCCCCAGGACCCCCCTATCCCCACACCCCATCCCTGTGCCCCCCCTGCTCCGGCCATGCCCCCTGACCCTCCCCACAGCGCTGGGCTGGGCTCTCCTGGCCGTGGCCTCCGTGAGCCTCCCGTCCGTCCTGGCCGTCCTCCTGGTCCCGCTGCTGAGCCGCAGCTTCTTCCGCTCCCTCCTGGCCTTCCTGGTGACCCTGGCCATGGGGACGCTCTGTGGGGACGCCCTGCTCCACCTCTGGCCCCACGTAGGTACCCCCACGCCCGCGGAGGGGAGGTGGCACTCTGGGGGACACCGGGGTGTCCGGGTGCCCTGACCCGCCGGGTCACCTGTGTCCAGGCCCAGGGGGGGCACCAGGAGACGCCGTCGGAGCCGGGGCCCGCCGTGCTGCAGGGGCTGGCGGTGCTGGGGGGCATCTACCTGCTCTTCCTGCTGGAGCTGCTCCTGGGGATGCTGCGGCGCCGGCGGGAGGCCAGGGTGAGAGCCACGGGCACGACGAGGTGGGCAGCGGGGCTGCCGCCGGCTCCGCCTTCGTACCCAACACCTCGGTTCTTTTTCACAGGGACACCCCCATGGAGAGCCCCCCGGTGTGGCCACGGGGGTCCTGGCGCCGTCACAGGGAGGTACGACCCCCCACTCGTGCCCCACAGTGTCCACAGCCCCCGGCCCCGCACCCACCGCGTGTCCGTCCCGCCGCAGGGCCCGAGCTGAGACACCTCACAGCACCAGACACGGACCTGGAGCTGGAGCTGAGGCCCCACAGACCCCTCCCTGAATCCCCCCACGGACACTCCCACGGCCCCACACTGCCCCTCAGCCCCAGGGCCACCGACGTGGTGTGGATGGTGGTTTTGGGGGACGGGATCCACAACCTGACAGACGGGCTGGCCATCGGTGAGGGGGGAGAGCTGGGCACGGGCACAGAGGGAGGAGGGACAGGGGACAAGGGGTGCAGAGTGCACCAGGGACAGGGGGACAGGGGGCGCAGGGGGTGAAGGGACAGGCAGGTCCGGGGTGAAGGACCCTCTTCCCGCAGGTGCCGCCTTCTCCCACAGCCTCTCCAGCGGGCTCAGCACGGCACTGGCCGTGCTCTGCCATGAACTGCCCCATGAGCTGGGTAAGTGCTGCTCCCCCTGCCCCAGCAGTGCCAGCCCCGCAGCCCCCCCAGCACCCACCCCTCTCTCTGTCCACAGGTGACCTGGCGGTGCTGCTGCGGGCGGGCACCGCCCCCTGCTCCGTCCTGCTCCTCAACCTGCTCTCGGCCCTGCTCTCCTGCCTGGGGGTGGTCGCGGGGGTGGCCCTGGGGCACAGCGGGACCCCCCTCACCCCCTGGGTCCTCACCGCCACCGCCGGCATCTTCCTCTACGTGGCCCTGGCCGACATGGTAAGGGGTGTCTGGGGGGCGTCTGGGGGGTGTCCAGGGGGTGGGAGCCTCACCCTGAGCCCCCCCTGCTCTGCCCCAGCTCCCCGAGGCGCTGCGTGGGGCCGAGGGCCCCGGCGAGGGCACCTGGAGCCGCTTCCTCCTGCAGAACGTGGGGTTCCTGCTGGGCAGCGGCATCATGTTGGGCATCGCCCTGGCCGAGGGGCACGTCCGCGCCTGGCTGCAGCTCTGAGGGGCGGGAGCGGACGGCAGGACCCCCAAAACGTGCCCCAGGACCGGATCTTTTCACCTCCTGAAGACCCCCAGTGGCATCCGCTGCTTCGGGAGGTGTTCACACGCCCGGCTCTGGGGCTGAATCCAAGCTGGTTCCCCTTCCCATCCTCCCAGACCAGGCAGAGGAAGGACAACAGCCCGTAGGAGCAACAGCATTTTAATAAACATAATTGATTCGAAGCCACAATACGAAGAACAGGACTCGGTCGCAGCTCACGTGGTAGAAAATAGATCAAGTCTGAATGCTTTTGTCTTCTCTTCCCCCCTTTTTCAGTATCTTTTTAGTTCCTTTCCCTCCCCTTCCTTCCCCTCCCTCCTCCCCAAAGGTGATGCAGGATTTCTGAAAATACAGAAATGGAATATCTGAGAAAAAAGTGACTGCTCAGGGGGCTCGGGGGGCTCTGGGGAGCCAGGGGACCTGGGGGGTGGTCTCACACTGGGGCTCTGGAGCTGGGAGAGGAACCAGCTCAGGCCCTTTCCAGGGAATGCTGAGCTCCACTCCCTGCAAAGGTGCAAAACAGCAAAAAACAGGGATTGGAGCGCCCAGGGTCCAGGCACCCTTGGGCAGCCAGAGGGACAATCACCCCACAGGTGGGTGATGCCCCAGCCCAGCCCCACAGGGGGACAGGGTGGGCTTCAGACCCCAAAGGGTGCGCCAGGGGTGCGGGAGGAGCAGCTCTGCCGAGCGCCTGCTCCCCAAATTCGGCACATCTGCAGCTGGGCAGGGACACCCCGAGCCCCTCCGTGTCCCACCCACGTCCCCTGCACCAGAAACCCGCGGGGGCAGGAGCCACCACGGCCTCCCGGGAGCAGGAAGGACCAAATACAGCCCAGGAGGGATGTTCTCAGGGCTGTTACCCAGGATGTTCTCTGGGATGTTCTCAGGAATGTTCTCTGGGATGTTTTCCGCTGTCAGACCTGGAGCACCCATGGGAAGGTGCGAAGGTGGCAGGAAAGGGCCCGAGCCCTTCGTGACTGACCCCGTGCCCTGCTCTGTGTCCCGAGTTCCCGAACTGGTCACGCTCCACACAGTGCAAAATTCAGAAAGATGCTGCCAGGATCGGAATGCCTGGAACCCTTGACCAGTCCCTTTGGGGGGTTGGGACCCTTCTGGGGGGCCGGGACCCTGTCTCGCAGCAGGACTGGGACTGCTCAGTGGTCCCAGACCCCTCACGCCTCTGGCCTCTCCTTCCACCCAACCAACGGCTCCATCCATGTCCTGAGCCGAGGCAGAGCTTGGGAAAGCTCATTCCCAGGGTGAGGGGACCAGCACAGAGCTGTGAGCGGGCAGAGCAGTGTGGTGGGACCCCTGGCACTCCCCAGCTCCGATTCCAACAACCCCTGGAATCCAAGTGCAGAGCCCCAAAAAAACGGCAGTTTCGGCCAAGCCCTCAGGAATCCGCTCCCGATGGGCTCAGAAAAGGAAAAAGAAGGGGCAGGAGGAAGGCCCAGGCCCTTCAGCAGCTCCAGAGGAGCCCGAAAAGCTCAGGAACAGCAGCAGGAGGCCCCTCACCGAAACACCACACCCAGGCCGCGCCGCGGCTCAGCCGGAGGTTTCCATGCGTTTCCTTTATTATTTTCAAGTTGACGAACAATATCGATACGACTGGGTCGAGTAAGGCTATTTTCCTCTTTTTTTTTTTTCTTTTTTTTTTTGTTTTTTTTTTTTTTCTCTTCCCCCTCTTTCTGCCCCCCCCCAGCACGGGAAGAGGGACGAGGCCCCGGAGCCGCGGAGCCGCACGCGGGGAGCGCGCAGTCGGCGGAGGCCAGGACGCGGAGGAGTCGGCTGTACCTGACAGGTGATGAGGTTTGTCCTGTCGCCACCAAAGGAACATTTATGTGCATAAAATACAGAGGTGCAGCATTGACACGGAGGATATTAAAGACACAGAGTTGCTACAGATGCCTTAAGAGACGCGTCCCCCATCCCCGACCGCCCCGCGGGGGCTCCAGCTCCCGTCCCCTCCAGCCTCGCGCCGCAATTCCAAGGATTTCAGGGCAGCTCCGGAGCCGCTGCTCCCCCGGGGGAGCTCCCGCCTCGTGCACAGGTTACCGGAGCTCCTGATGATGCTTCAGTTGAGTCTCGGCTTTTTTTGGGGGGGGTGAGGGGGTTTAATCTCCTTTCACTGCCGAGCCCAGAAAATTCCAGCCAGGAGAAGAGGATTTGAAGAGCTCCTTGTGTCCTTGGAGAAAAAAACACAAAGAAAAGAAAGAAAAGGAGGGGGCGGGGGGGGGGAGGGGGAAGAAAAAAAAAAAGAAAAAAAAAAAGCAAAGAAAAAGAAACAAAAGCCCGAGCCAAGGAACCGGCGTGTCCGCGCCGGGATCCGCTGGAAGGGGCTGGTTTTTCCTTTGGTTTCTCACTGAAGGCAAAGGTGAGCGTGGGCTGCACGGATCCGGCCCCGGCATTCCCACCCGGAGGACCCCGGGGGGGGATGCTGGCAGGGAGCCAGGGGGTTCCTCGAGCCCCAGGGAACATCAGGACAAAATCAAGGAAAAAAAGGTTGTTCCTTCGATCTCTGCGTTCCTTGTTTTGGGTTTTCCTTGTTCCTCCCACCCCGCGCCGGGGACTGGGATCTGCGCAGACCCCACCACGCTCCGGGTGCTCCAAACACCCAAACAGAAAACAAAACCAAAACTTATTCCACGATTTTGGAGATATTTTTTTTTGTTTTTGCTTGGCTTTTAGTGCTACTTTTTAATCTGCCGGATTCCAGCCCCGGGATGGGGCCGATGGGGTTGCTCGTTTGGGTGTGGGGAGGGGGATCCTCGCTCCGTCCGGGAGAGGGATGGGGAAGGGAAGAGAGAGGGGATGGGAAGGGGGTTGGAGAGGGAGGGGAAAGGGATGGGAGAAGGGTAGGAGAGGAATAGGGAAGGGATGGGACAGGGATGGGAGAGGGGACAGGAGCGGGACAGGAGCGGGACAGGGGACACACTTCCCCAAAGAACTAAGTTTCCAAGTGCCTGTGGCTGGGGAACAGCGACAAGAAAGACACCAGCCAGCCTCTCCTCCTCGCTCAGGGACTGTGGCTCCCGGTACATTCAGTGTTTGTCAGAGGGTCTATGGCTCAGGGGGCCGGAGCCCCTCGCTCGGGCAATGGCAGTGCAAAAACACCCGGGGACTTGAAATGTACTTGTGCTGTTGGGTTTTTTTTTTTGTTTCTTTGTTTGTTTTTTTTAGGGTTTTTTTTAGGTTTTTTTTTTTCTCTCTCTCAAAACACAACTTCCCTTTGTCCACTCATTCCCTAGAAACGAACTTTTTTTTTTTTTTCTTTAAAATTCCAACTGAAAAAATAAAGCCAAAGACACTCTCGTATCCCTCGCGCTGCTCTCTCTATCCCGTGGGATGCTAAAGGGAATCCAGACTCATGCTTTAACAAAAGTGCTTATTACTTGAAGCAAGTGCTTTGGACCAAGGGGGCGGAGAGAAACTTCCTTTTTTCCAGAGACTGGGACAGGGAAGGGGATGGAGATCCGGTGCCTGCGTGTTCCAAACCAAGAGATTGATCAGATTGAGGTGGGAAAAGCCAAAAAATTCGCTGCGTGGTGGGGCAGAATTGAGCAGGAATGGTCCAACTTTGGCATAAAGGTCCAGGGGAAGGAGATTTGGGAGCCCCCGAGGGGCTGGGAAGCGGGGAGCGGGCAGGGCAGCGGAAGTTTCCCTCCATCCCTCTTTACAATGCACCAGGGAAACCATCACAAATCTCGTTTAGCAAAATAATGCATTATTACCAAACACTTTGATTATTACTTAAATTGTCAAGCTGTGCTGTCAACGATACGATACAGCGTTAAAGGAGAACAAGACTGGGACCCCCAAAGGCCACACGTCCCCTTCCCACCCCATTCCCTCCCCTCTGCTCCCCGACCACGGATGCGCTGCTGGAACCTCGTTTCCCTCCATTCTCATTATTATTATTATTATTATTATTATTATTATTATCATTATTACTATCTTTAAGAAGACACAGGGGGAGGGGAGAAAAAGCTCCTGGCTAAGAGGGGAGGACACAAAGCGTGGCGTGGCAAAGGATGGAGAAGCCCTTACGGAGATCACATTGATTGTCTCGGCGTCGTTGAGCGGAGGGGACGCGTCGGAGCACGGAAACAAGGCCAAAAAGGAAGGATCAGCTTTCTCCTCTAAGCAAAGGAACTGAAAACCACAATAATACTCCAAAAAACAGGGTGGGGGGGAGCGAAGGAAAAGCAGCATTTTCCGTGTGCTCTACGGAACGGTGGGAAAAGCCACGTTCAAGTGAAATGGTGCCGGATCCCGTCTCCCGACAGCGATGGGGCCACACCGAGGGCCACGGCACGAGGGGCACGGATGGATTCCATGGAGATGGAGCATCACAGCCCCGCTCCAACCAATCTCCGACCCCGGGAATCGCCGCCCGCGCCGGGGCCGGGAGCGCCTCGGCCCCTCCATGTGCCTGGAAAAGCACTTTAGCCCTTGAAGGCAACGGCTCAGGACTTTGGCCCCACTTTCCTGCCCCGCGGGAAGGGGGAGGGAAGCAGCCAGGAGATAAAGTGATGCTTAAATTCCTCCCAGAAAGGGAAAGAGCTGCAAGAGGCGAGTGCGGATTCGCCAGCAATGTAAACAAGTCTCTGTTTCCAGTTCTCCTCCGTAGAATACTGAAAAGGATCTTCCAAAAGGATCTTTTGATTCAAGTTTTGCGAGTTCATTCTGGTTCCAAACTGAGGTATCCGGTGCAGAAAGGTCAACGCTTCCTTCCAAGCTCGAGGGGAGTGAGGAGGGGACATGCTGGGGACACTGTCCTAAAAGGAGGGGATCCAAAGGGAAGATCCCCCTGGAGCAGGCAGAGCTCTGCCCCTCAGAAGTGCCTGGCCCTGGCTCCAAGATCTCACCAAGGGCAGATTTGTTGAGTGCTTTGCTGAGCGAAGTGCGGGATGGGGAGCGGGAGCACCGGGAGGGCCCCGGCCCCGCTCCCCGCTCTGGGACAAACTCCTCCGGGAAACGCCAAGAAAATGTGCTTATCGCCCAAAGGCCAAGACTGAAACTTCATATTTGGTTCTAAGAGTTTGGCTTTGGTAAAAAAGAAAGAAACAGTGCGAGGGGATCCTGCCCGAGGGGCTGGGAGTGTCCCCCGGGAGCTCTCCCGGGAATGATCGGCTCCGGCGCCCGCTCCACAACCTCCACCTGACACTCCTCCCTGACAGGAGCCACCTTCATTTAGAAATTATTTTAAAAAAAAGACAAAAAAAGACGTAATTTTGGTTACAGAAATGCCCTTTTCTCTCTGACACTCAGGGCTCGCTCAGTCCCATCGCAGGCTCGGTGGGAGACAGGGATGCTCTTATCCCTGCTCCCATCCCGGGGGGATCACACTGGGACAGCACATCCCTTGTGCTCCCCACGGGGGCCCGGCTGCAGTGGGAGAGGAGCTCGGGGGGGACGGTGGTTCCTGAAATTCCAGCCCGTTCCCAGTCTCTGCATCCCCGTCTTTGGCTTTGAACAGACTCGTGATATGGAGGAAAACATTGTTTTTTGATACTGTTACAGTAATTCCGAAGGAAAACCAACAAAAAACAAAAAAAAAATCAACGGAAAAAAAAAAACCAAAACAACAGTGCAACATTCTCGAATGCTTCAAACCTGCAGCATAAACAGGATTTCTAAAATTAAAAAAAAAAAGAAAAAGGAAAAAAAGGAAAAACCCAAACCAAAAAACAACGATCCCACCCACATCCACACGTGCCACGAAACCTGCCAGGATGCTGCACCCGAAAAAGCAACACAGACTTACTCAGGGTTGTGAATAAGGACTCAGAAGTGCATTTGTTTCCTTAGTAAAGGCTAAAACATTGATTTCTTTTTTTTTTTTTTATGGTTTTTGTTGTTTTTTAAAGGTAAATGTTCGTTTCTCTATAAATAATTTTCATCTCTTTTTAAAAAAAACAACCAACCAACACTGACTCTCGCATGGAAACAGCCACACAAACCAGGGAAGGGAAACTCAAAGCAGAATCGTTTTAGGATCTGACAATTTGCCAAGGAAAAGAATCAAAACCAACAACCAACAGAATCCCTAAAGTGCCTGGTGTGGGGAGGAGGCTCCAGTGGCGCATCCGCGGCCGGGCTCGGGCAGCAGCACCCGTTTTTCCCTAGAAATCAGCTGCCAAAAGGATAATTTAGTGTCCCAGGTACAGTAGATCTTGGTTCAAGTGTTTGGACTCGAAGGATGAGAGGAGGAAAGAGCGACTCCGAGAGGAGCAGTGACAGCGGCACTTGGCCAGGAGCTGACCCCACCCTGGCCAGCCATTCCCAAATTCCCACCCCTCCCATCCCACCAAGAGTTCAGGCTTCCCCCTCCCAGCCGGATGGCAGCCCCAGGGGCATCCCAGCAGGGTGGGAGGCTGGCACAGGGCACCGGGAAACACCGGGAATGGCTTCACCCCACCCCGCAGGCTGGGGGGAAACCAGCGGTGGGTGGTGGCACCTGCCTTGTCCCAGCCCAAATCCTGCCTCTTCCGCCTCCTGCCCGGCCACTGAGGGGACAGAGAGGATTGGGAAGGGGCAGGGGACGGGAAGGGCACTGCCAGGAACAGCTCTGGCACCGCACCGGCACCGGCACCCGGCGAGAGAGGGGGGGGAAAGCGCCGAACTCTTGGCCGCGCTCGGCCTGCCCAGTCTTGTTCTCCTTTAAAGTGCCCTATATTTATAGAATTTCTAAATAAATATAATAAGATATTAGGTCACCCATAGTTTAAGCTACTCCGAGTAACAGCCGTCCAGGCCGATGGCGTTGTGCCGGTCCTTGGTGTAGGGGCAGGAGCTGCCGTTGGGGAGGGCCCCGCACGCCGCCGTCTTGGCCGCGATGCCGCAGTTCTTGAGGAGGTTGAAGCTGAAAGAGCTGATGGCGTCCTTAGGTGGGAAAGGCTTCATGGTGGAGAGGATAAGTGCCAGGCAGTCGGCAACGTCCTTGTTGGGAGCGCATGCCAAGGCTGGGGTATGACCTGGAACAAAGGAGGCGGGTGAGGAAGGGGCCTGGGAATGACACAGTTGGGGACCAGGACATTGAAATCAAGGAATGGTTTGGGCTGGAAGGGACCTCAAATGTCATCCAGTTCCAAACCCCCTGCCACGGGCAGGGACACCTTGCACTAGACCAGGCTGCTCCAAGATCCATCCAGCCTGACCTGGGACACTTCCCGGGATGGAGCAGCCACAGCTTGATCTCTGTGCCTTTACCAATATCTCAATTATCTGACATCTCAACAGACCCCTCTAGGCATTGTCAACCCCTGTGATTGCAGGAACCACTCTGAAGTGTGGCAGGACCAGCAGGAGATGAGCAAACAGGCTTGGGAGACACTGGGATATTCACCACAGCTTAGAGGGGTTCCTGCTCTGCCAGGAGGAAAAGCTTCTGGCTACAACCAGCAGCTTCTGCCAAGGTGGAAGTGGGATGGGGCTGGGGTCTGGCAGGAGCCAGGGAGCACCAGATGGTGCACAGGGGAGAAAAAAACACATTCCAAACACCTGTGAGACCTGGAAATGCTTTCACAGGGAATGGCGGGTGCTCCCGTCCTCCCCAGGCCGTGTCTGCCACGCCACGAGCTGCTGAGCCACAGGAAGGGCACGTGGAAATCCTGATCCTGGCTGAGAGGTTCCTGGGCATCCCCCACCTCCCAGAGATGCTGAACCCCCCCTGGGACCCCCGAGGACACGCACCTTCTTCATCCACAGCCAGCACGGTGGCCCCGCGGCTCAGCAGGGCCTGCACGACGGAGGCCAGCCCGTTCCGCGCCGCGATGTGGAGCGGCCTGGGGAGAGGGAAAAGGAGGGGGGATGAACCCACCAGCAGAGACACCTGGCCAAAACACAGCCCTGGGAGCGGCCTCAAGGGCAGGCACTTTGCTCTGAGCTCACCTGCTCCCAGAGAGGGAGCTGAGCTCCCTCCACCTTTCCCAAGGTGCTCCCCCCGCTCCCAGCAAAGCCCCGGCCGTCCCACGGGCACCAGCTGAGCAAATACTCACATCTGCAGAGCACTGTTACTTGCATTGATAAGGCCAAGGTCTTGGGTTTCCCCCAGGATCAACAAGGCACACTTTTCATGGCCCTAGGGAGGAGAGAGGAGGGGTTAGTGCAGGATTCCCTGGGATATGGAAATGTTCCCTAAACCCAACCCTCCACCATGGGTCCCTCAGGCAGGGCTGGAGGGCACAAGCTGCTGCCCCCTCCACCTCCTCCTTGGTGTGGACCTGCTGACCACGAGCCTCCTGCTCCCACCATGGAATCATGGAATGGGTTGGGTTGGAAAGGACCTTAAAGATCATCTCGTTCCACCCCCTGCCATGGGCAGGGACACCTTCCACTAGTCCAGGTTGCTCAGAGCCCCATCCAACCTGGCCTTGAGCACTGCCAGGGATGGAGGTGATCCTGGAAATTCAGAGGGGCTCCCCAGGGAAAACACAGATGGGTCTGTGCTACCTGAGCCGCTCAAAACCAACCCAGGGCCCTCAGCTCTGCTCTGTGGGGCACGAGTAGGGGGACAACCCTTCTCGTGACAGTGACAAGGTGACAGTGACAGCAATCCCAGCCATCTCCCTACCTTGCTGCAGGCCAGGTGAAGAGCTGTGTTCTTGTTGACATCCAGCACAGTTATATTTGCTTTTGCTTGGTACAGCAGGAACTCTGAAACAGAGGAGGGGTGCTGGTGAGAGGAAGCCACTGCTCCCACGGGATCTGCTCATGGGGGAGGCACAGGGAGCCTCACAGCCCACCCTGGGGGACCCAGCACGCACCCACTGCCGCCGTGTGCCCGTTCTCAGAAGCCACCATGAGGGGGGTCCTGCCCAGCTTGTCCGCCGTGTCCACCTCGGCCTGGTGCCGCAGCAGCAGCTGTAAACCATGGATGTTGTCTGCAAAGGCAGCAGCGTGAAGGGGTGTCCTGGGAAGACACAAAGAGCAGGTCAAGAGGAGGTGTCTGGGGATGGCAGAGCCCCTCGGAGCCAGGGGGAATCACGTGGAAGTCACCGTGGGAGGTGATGGGGGGTGGGGATGAGTGTGGGCTCACCTTCCTTTGGCATCTCTGCTATTAACAATCTTGGCACCTAATGCTTCCACCAGCATTTCAGCAGTGCCATCCTGGTTGTTAATTCTGGGGGGGGGGGACGAGAAGGGAAGTTAGAACAGGACTGAGCAGCACACTCCTGGCATTCTGGAACTGTTTGGGGTAAAACACCCCAAAACACAGAAATATGTCAGGCAACAGCCCTGCCCATCCCTCTGCTGCTCCAGGTCCCAAAGACACCCCAGGCCCATCTCATTCTCCCCCTTCCTCTCCCCTCCTCAGCTGCTGCTGCCCAGGACAGAGCCCTTGGCAAGGGGGGCAGGGTTTGGAGCTCCTCCACTTGCACCACAAATCCCCAGTCCCACATCACGGGGCAGGGAAGGACCTGGGGCAGGTCCCAGGTGTCACTTACACTGCACAGTGCAATGGAGTAAAGGGGTTTCCTTCTAGGTACGCAAACGGGTTGTGTTCAAGTAACAATTCAAGACAATCTTCGTGCCCTGAGGAGAGAGGGACAGAAATGTGTCAGCACATGGCCTGTGGGTCCTTCCTGGACCCTCCTTCTTATTCTCCAGTCCTTTCCCCAGCTTCATTCCCAGCTCTGGACACGCTCCAGCCCCTCAATGTCTCTCTTGCTGTGAGGGCCCAGAACTGGGCACAGCCCTCGAGGGGCCTCAGCAGTGCAGAAGAGCTGCCCAAAGAGCCAGAGGCTCAGACAAGGCACCCAAACACTCCCAGTCCCCAGCACAGAGGCAACTGCTCTGTTTCCTCACTGGCAGCAAAACAGCTGCACTTCAGGAGGTTTCTAATTCCACACATCTCCTGAAGAAGTCACAGCCACATCCCTGGCTTCCCTCGGGAACAGGGACGTCCCTTCCTGCTGCCGTGTCAGTCCCACCCTCCCCACAGTCACCCTATATATCCAGCAGCCTGGAGGAATCAGCCTCAGCTGTTCTGGAATAGCTCCTTTCCCATTTCAATCCTTTTTTAAGGAGCTTGGCAGGGGGAGAAAAACTCCCTCCCAGCTTTGTGCCATCCTTTCCAGCAGGAAGTCAGCGCTGAGTCGATGGCTCCCAAAGCAGGGGAGGCTCTCCCTGTTCCCCCCCTCCCCTCTGGGGGCAGGCAGGGCCCAGCCCCTCCTCACCACTGTAAGAAGCCCAGTGCATCGGTGAGTAGCCGCTGTAGTCCACCACAGAGTCCAGGGGGTCAGTGGAGAGGGCTGCCTGCAGCAGGGTCCGCAGGATTTCCAGGTGCCCGCACGCCGAGGCGAAGTGGATCGGGGTCCGGCCCTTGAAATCCCGACACAGGACGAAGGCATCGTGGTCCAGCAGAGCAGCCAGGCAATCCTCACAGCCTGTCACAGCCTGTGGCCAGGGGAGAGGACCAGAGGGTCAGATCCCACCCTTGGAATCATTTAACAACATGTGAACACCTTTCTTCCACAGCTTCCTTCTCAAATATTGTGTCTGGAGAGAACACGGGCACTTTCCCTGAGGACTCTTGCAAAAACAAAGAAACCACCTGCCTGGCCTCTGAGCAGCCTCCACACAGGAGGCCAAGCAGCAGCTCCAGGGCCCCCAGGGACACACTCACCCCTCGGTGCAGGGCAGTCCTTCCCCTCTTGTCCGCTGCGTCAGCCGTGGATCCCTTCTCCAGCAGCAGATGGACACAGTCAACGTGGCCGTTCATGATCGCCAGCATCAGCGGGGTTCTGGGGCAGCAGGGAGGAGGGTGGGCTTGGAAATCAGCCAGGTCTGAGTATTCCCTCTCTCCCTTGCCTCAGCCACCTGCAGGGCCCGACCCTGTGCCACACAGATCCCAAAAAAACACCCGGACAGACTCACTGGCCGTGGATGTCCATGACGTCGGTGATGTCCGCCCGCTCCCCGCTGTCTATCAGGAGGTGCAGGGAATCCGTGTTCCCGTTGGCAGCTGGAGACAGGGACGAGGAAAGGAGTCACTCACATGCATAAGTGGGCCCCCAAAACCAAAGGAAGGGGTCCCCATCACGCTCCCCGCCCCGTCTGCCCTCCATCACCTGCAGCGTGGAGAGGGGTCCACTTCCTCTTCCTCTCCTTGACCAGCGCGGACGCGCCGTGGCTGGTGAGCACCTCCACGCAGTCCGTGGAGCCCCGCTCCGTGGCGAGGTACAGCGCGGTCCGGCCCTTGTGGTCCCGCACGTCCAGGTTCACCAGGGTCTCGGCAAGTGTCTTTAGGGCTTCACAGTGACCATTATAGGCCTGGGATAAGGCAGACGGTGTTGGAGCAGCCACTGAAGAGGCAGCGCTCAGGAGTGCCCCCCAGGCAGCCAGAGCTGTCTCACCCAGGCACCCAGAAGTGTCCCCCAGGGGTAATTCCTGCCCCTGAGCCTCTCAGGGCAGAGCTGCTCCTGCCCGGTCACTGGGCCTCCTTTGCATTTGGGTCTCACTCAAAACCCTCGCCCACTCCCACCCCTGCCCACACTCCAAACAGCAGCACTCAGAAAGTCCTGGAAAGATCAAAGAGTTTAACAGACAAATTAAAGGTCTTTGACCTGTGGAGAAGCTGCTCCCCCACCACCAGCACCTTCCCTCCTCCAGCCACCCTGGGCAGCTCTCAAGGACACAGCAGGAGCCTCCCCAGCCATACTTACAGCTAAGTGCAAAGGGCTGACTGGAATGGTGCTTTCCACATCCTCCAGGCAGTTAAAAGACATTTCCAGGAGCTGCAGGAGCAACAACACAAACTCATAACTGATCCATAACTGCTCCTGGAGGCTTTGACATGTACCCTGTTCACCTGCAGCTGCAGAGGGGTCAGAAATCCTGCTCGTCTGCTTGAATTTCAGGATGGGACATTCCCTAATGTGGCTTTGAGTGCTGCATAGGCAGCAGCAAGTCCCTGCTAGTCCAAGATTTCCTGATTTCCTCTGCCCACGGAGTTCCAAGAAATCCCTACGTCTGCCTCTGCCAGGTAACACAGCTCCTTCCTCTCAGGCATCTCCCTCCAGCCCAGGTCTTCCCTCCACGGCATTCCACCAGCTCCCCAAGTCCCCATGACCAACCCCACCTCCCGGACAAACCCTGCCCACAACACACATTCCTCGAGCCACACCTGGACTCCACGGGTGTGAGACATTCTTTGACATGCCTGCCCCTGTTCCTGGGAGCACAGAGGGTGTCCCCAGGCACTCACCAGCTCGAGGTTCTGCCTGTTGCCGTACGCAGCCGCATAGTGGACAGCGGTGTACCCCTGCTTGTCCCGCAGGGATGGGTCGGCACCGTTGTCCAGCAAGAACTCCAAACAACTGCAACGAGCAGGAGAGGGGAGATGAAGGACAAGGAGTGACTGGAGAGGCAGAGCTCTGTGGGGAGCACCCTGATCTGTCTCGGAGCAGGTGCTGTACGAATCCCGGACATGGAGTGCATGCAAAGCCCACTGGAAGCGAGGACCGGGTTTGCCTCGGGAATCACATCAGTAGATGTTTCCTCTCTCCAAGGCATTGCTGCTCCAGAGTGAGGGACTCCCAGCAAAGTGGGAATGGGCAAACACCAAATCACCGTGTCCCAGAGCAAAATAAGACATGGTAAGAGATGGAAGACAGTCAGGTCATAATTCCATGTACTCATCTTCTCATACTCTGTACTGAGCATCTACCTCTGGCTGTTGTGGAAAACAGAACACAAGGCCAGACTGAGCTTTGCTCTGATCCAACACAGTTCTTATGCCTTCTCTTTAAATAAAAGAACTAGGGGAGCAAAGTCAAGAGGAGAAAGAGGTAGTGCTTCCTCATGCAATACATCATTAGCTGCAGAACTACTTGCTGCAAGAAGGCGTGGCTGTTAAAAGTTTAGAAATACTTCGGAAGTTACACAACTATGGACTCACAAGAACGCCTCCTTCAGCCTGGACTCCTTCAGTGGCTCCTCATCAGTGTCATGGCTGTTTCCTGAATGAGTCTCCGCTCTGGAAGGCCACAGACCCCCATCAGGTTGTTGGTTCCCCCCCGTGCTCCTCCTTTTCGTGACCCGCCGAGCACCAGCGGCAGGAGGCAGCCAGGGGACAGCAGTGTCACCACCCAGCACCAGTGCACCCAGTGCCACCCCCAGCTCTCAAAGTCACCTCCTGTATGTGTCCGAGGCAGCAGCGTAGTGTAAGGGGGTGCAGCCTTTACAGTCGGCCTCGTTAATACTGGCTCCCGCCGTCACCAGTGTCACCGTACACTGGTAGCTGCCGTTGGCAGCTGCGTAGTGCAGTGGAGTCCTGGGAAAGGGGCAGGGACAAGGGGGATCAGCACAGGTGGACAGACTCACCCAGCAGCAAGGCAGGACCTGGGGAGCCACCCCCCACCCGCTCCAGGGCTGAGCTTTGTCCAGCTCAGGCTCAAGGGTTTGGAGCTGCAGTTCCTTCTGAGGAAACAGAGCTGAGCCCCTGCGGTTAGAGGGGTGATCCAGACACAGCAAAGCTCTGAGGACATCAAAAGGAATCTCTCCATTGTTAAATACTGGCAGGGGCTGCCCAGGGAGGTGGTGGAGTCCCCATCCCTGGATGTGTCCAAGGAACATCTGGTCCTGGCACTCAGTGCTCTGGGCTGGGGGACAAGGTGGGCATTTGGCACAGGTTGGACTTGATGGTCTTGAAGGGATTTTCCAACCTCAAGGATTCTGGGATTCTCTGAATGTCCCATCCCAAACCTAGGCTTGCTGTGCTCCAGGACCCACACCAGGACACTCACCTCCCGAATTTATCTCTCCTCCTCAAGTCAGCACCGCTGCTCAACAGCAAATTAAGACATTCAACGTTCCTGCAGGAGGGGGGGAGAGGAGTTAGGCACAGATCAGAAGGGAAAACAGCAGGAATGCAAACTCCTCCCTGTGCAGACAAGACAGCCTGGACGTGCCGCAGCTCAGTCGGGGTTGTCACCTCTGGGCAGCTCAGGAGCCGCAGCCGTGGCTGACTCTGCACACACAAAGCTCTTCCCTGCTCCAGTAAATAACCCTCTGTGCTTCCTGCCTGGCATGGAGCTCCCAGCCAACCAGGTAATTAGAGACACCAGCCATGGCATCGGTGCAACTGACAGACTGGATTTATGCTACAAAAAAGCTCCAGGATTCCTCTCTCTGTGTCACTGTCCCCACCACCTGGGCAGGTTGACAGCACTGCAACACCAAAGGACAGCTCTGTGACAGGTTTCCACTTCCACTCCTGCTCTGAGCAGGTCTCTGCCCTCCCTCAGAGCTGGGAGCAGCACCCAGGGGTCCAACTCCCCTCATGCCCTGATCCCCAGCACCGCTCACCCTCCGGAAGCAGCAGCGTGGAGACAAGTCCTCCCGAGGTTGTCAGGCGTGTTGATGTCGAAGCCTGCAGACAGCACGTGCTCGTTGCTCAGCGAGGACACGATGCTGTACAACTGACCTGGGGAGGGCAGGAGGGGCAGGGGGTCAGCAGGGAGCTCAGGGGGTCACCCCAGTGCCCCGGCACAGGAGGGTTTGGGCCACCCACCTGAGGAAAGTAGCTTACGACAACAGTCTGAAAATCCGAAGAGAACAGCTAAGTGCAGAGGGAACATGTCGTGGATCCCACGCCTGCAAGGAGAGGAGAAGGGAGTCAGGGCGAGTCAGGGAATCAATGGCCTTAGAGGTCTTTTCCAGCCCTAATGATTCCATGATTCTGTGATTCTATGGCTGCATCCTCCAGTGTGGAGCAGGGGGAGGGAGGAAGGGACCCGCCTTACCTTGCAGTGTCAGCACCATTCGTCATCAAAGTACTAATTAGCAGCTCGTGGCCGTATCTAGCAGCAACGTGGAGGGGGGTATTGCCGTATTTGTCAGCACAGTCAATCTCACTGCCTGGAAGGGAAAAGCCAAGGGCTTTGCCAGCGCTCCAGCCTCCAGCAGCCCGGGCTGTCCTGACACTGCATTCCCATCTCAGGGACACTGCTGACATCTCGAGTCCACCCAGCACCCTGCAGGAGAACTGGAAGCTGCTCTCAGCTCAGAGCCCACCTGTATCCTGCCAGCCCCGGGCAGCAGATCCCCCCTTCAGCCTGAGGGGATGTTTTCCAGCCCAGAGGGCTCTGCTGAGCCCTGAGGTGTCTGCCAAGTCTGAGCCCTCTTAGAGGAATATTGTCTTTCAGGCTGTGGCAGTGGGAATGTTGTTTGGCTGGAGCAGCTCTGACCTGGCTGGAATTTCAGTCCCCTGGTCTGCATTTTGCTGCCTTTGGACACAACAGTCCCTGCTACCCCCAAGAAGCACAGGGTCACCAGCAACAGCCCCTGGAGAAAAAAAGGCTCAGGGGGGATCTTCTCATTCTCTACAACTCCCTGACAGGAGGGTGGAGCCAGGTAACAAGAGACAGGACAGGAGGGAACAGCCTCAAGCTGTGCCAGGGGAGGTTTAGATTGAATGTCAGGAAGTGGATATTATCCAGGGGCACAGAAGCAGTTTGAGTGATGACTGGAGAGGTCTTAAACCCCCTGAGCAGGTCCTGGAGGCACAAGAAAAGGCTGGGATAACCCAGGGCTGGAGGAGCAAGCACTCACCGTTCTGGATGAGGATCTGCGACCGCGTGAACCGTCCGTGGATCGCAGCCATGTGCAATGGGCTCTTCCCTTCCTTGCTCTGCGAGAGCAGAACCAGCATCACACCACTGCCACCCCACCAGCCTCCCCGAGCTCCTGCCTCGAGCAGTGGGCTCCTGCTCCCCGCTCCCCAAGATTCCAGACCTGAAAGTTGACGTCGGCCCCGTTGTTGACGAGGATCTCCAGGCACAGGGCCCCGTTGGTGGAGACGGCAGCGAAGTGCAGGGGGGTGAAGCCCTTCTCGTTGGGCTGATTGACGTTGGCACCGACATTGACCAGCTCGTTGGCCACGGCGTCTTGGCCCATGTAACAGGCAATGTGAAGTGCAGTGTTACCGAAGGAATTTGGTTCGTCGATCTGCGGGAGCAACCAAGTCCAGAGGATTTGGGGGTTCGGGAAGGAAGAAGGCGGCTGAGAACCACCTCGAGCTCCTGCCACCACCCAGCACCCTCTCCTGCTCCTGAGCACCACCTTGAGCAGCTGTGGGGGTCTTACCTCGACCCCCAACCTCAGGAGGTGACGCACGACCTCGATCTGGCCGCTGGCCGCCGCCGTGTGCAGGAGGGTGTAGCCCTTCTTGTCCTTACACATCACGTCAGCTCCCCGGGCCACCAGCAGCTTCAGAACTTCCAAATGCCCTGTGCAGGAGACAGTGGTAAGAATCAGGGACCCCAGAAAATACAGGTTCTCTGGGGAGCCCCGCCACCCTGAGAGGTGAGTCCGCAGGCAGCAATGGGGGAGATGAAACCAGAGAGATGCCCGTGGGGGAATTTCCCAGCGTTCACCCTTCGGATTCTCTCCCTGATCCCACCGGTGGGGGAGCGGGCGAGCGGCTCAGGGGTGAAACCACGACACCTTACCCAGGAAAGCCGCCCAGTGGATGGGCTGCCGGTCCTTCTTGTCGCAAGTGCTCGGGCTGGCCCCTTTGTTCAGCAGCAGGTTCACCATCTGCACGGGGAGGAGCGGTGAGAGGGGCCGGGCCCTTCCCGCCCCGGCGCGGGGATGGGGGGCACGGGCCGGGCCCTACCTCGAGGTGGCCGCTGTGCACGGCGTGGTGCAGCGCCGTGCGGCCCGTGCGGTCGGCCACGTTGACGGTGCTGAGCAGGGGCACCAGGGCCTCCACGCACTTGGTGGCCCGGTTGGCCGCGGCCACGTGCAGCGGCGTCTGCCAGTGCTTGTCGCGGGCATTGACGTCCGCAGAGTGCTTCAGGAGGAGGTGAAGTGCCTTCTGCGGGGGCAGAGAAGAGAGGGGGGGCTCTAACACGGAGTCCTGGGAGCCCCCCAGGTCCTCCTCGTCCTTCCAGAGCCACACCAGCCCCAGAGCCAGGGCTGGCTGAGCCGTGACTGCTCCGCACGCTCCGGTGCAGTGGCTCTTCCCCACACTTCAAAGGAAAGGATCTGTTTGCTCCCATGTCCCCAGGGACATCCCGAAGCCACATGTGGCTGTTTCAGCACGTTATCACCCAGAGGTAAATCCCACCTCAAGGATTCTGGGATTCTCTGAATCCTCCAGCCCTCACCTGGGCTGCTCCAGCTGCTTGCAGGTGGAGATCCAGGTGGGACCTGAACAAGCCAGGCTCATCCCCCCTGAGCACAGCTGTGAAATGTGGCTCACAGGGACGCCACAGAAAACCCCTGAGCCATGTGATTAACAGGGGGTGAACGTTCACCTGTGACTCACCAGGGGCGAAGCGCCCGGGGATGACAAACATGACCCACTGACCTACATGTCACACTTATTTCCCCGTGTTGCTGAGCAGGCTCTTGGCTGCAGCCCCTCATTTTCGGTTTCAGCTCCCCACGGCATCGGGGCAGCTCCTGCAGCGATCCCAGCCCCACGGATCACTGCCCTGCTCTTTGCTCCCTGCTGGAGCAGCACGTGGAGCCAAGAAACACCAACCCAGCAACCCTGAGAGGAGGCTCCAGGCAGGGAAAGCATTTTGGGAAGGCTCCTCTCAGCAGCTGGGCATGCCAGCGCTGGCAGAGCCCTGTGCCAGGCACCTGGGGAGGAACAGAATGAGGGAGGAGACGCTCCAGCACTTCCCAGGCGGAGAAGCAACGAGTGTGCCCAGATTCTCAAATTCCCAGACAAGCAGCACGAGCTCTGTGTTTTAGGGACTGTCCACACACATTCCCAACAAACACCTTCTGGACAGGTTTACACTCATGTTCCATCCCGCATCTCCTGCCGATCAGAATTCCATGGGTGGTAACTTGCCCCGCCCATCACTCAGGGCTTTGGATCTCCTGGCTCCAACCAACAGTTCCTCACTCTCCAGCAACTCAAAACCAGGGCAAAGTTAAGTGGGATGAAGTTAAACCCACAAAAGATAAACACCGGGAAAACTTTCCACCAGGATCTGTTGGAATCAGATCCCAAGAGACAGGGTGAGAGCCCAAACACCCCCCAAAGGAATGTAAGGAACAGACAAAGCCCTGGGGAAGGGGTGAAGGCAGGGAGGAGGACGTGGAGAAAACCCATGGGTTGACTCCTGCAAGATGGAGGGAAGGGAACCAGGGAGGGTTTTGTTCTGGCTCCCATTTGCAGCCTCTGAACTTTGCATTAGGCCCCTTTCTGCTCTAACGAGACCCCCCCATCTCAGCCCAAGCCAGGCAGGGTGGGAAGGAGGAGGAGAAGCACAGTCCCCTCTTCCCACAGGGAGCAGACAGAGCCAGAGGCCCCTTCCCAGGGCACCCACCTCGTGCCGAGAGGCCGCGGCGCGGTGTAACGGGGTGAGCCAAACCGTGTCCTTTGCGTTCACATTAGCACCTGGGGGACAACAAAAGAGGGGTCAGGGAGGGCCCACCACCCCTGAGGCCCCTCTTCTGCCTCTCTTTGCTGCCCAGAACTCCACACACAGGGCAGGTAAGGGCATCCTGAGCTCTGCAGATGGAGCTGAACATCCCAGATCCTGTTTAACGAGCTCTTGGCACAGAATTTCCTGAGTCTCTCCCTGCCGGGGTCACGCAGGATCACGGCAGCCTCGGGGTTCCCTCACTGTCCCGAGGCTCCACATGGTGAGAAGCAGAAAAGGAGACTCAACACTCAGCACACAGGACCCAAACACTGAGTGTGTCCAGAGGGGAGTGAAGAGCAGCTTCACAGCAAGTGACACAACCCAAAACTGAGCAAAATCCCCTGGATTTTGGCTAATTCTCTCTGGGGGCAAGTGGAATTGCCGCTCTGAGCACCTTGCTGTCCAAGCTGCACATCCCCCTCCTCCACTGCCACACACCCCCCTCCTGGCTCCATTTCCACCTTGGCTATTTCAGTTCCAAGACACTTCTCCGCCTGAACAAACCTCTTAGGATTATGGCAACATTCCCTAATCTTCCCCTGGCTGCAACCCCGCTGGATTAAGCGTGACCACACAGTTGGAGGGTGACCAAACCCCACCTTGCTGCACCCCCGAGGCCAGGGGGGGTCAGGGGTGTCTCCGAGGCAGTGCCTGTGCCAGATCCCAGCCTGCTCCAAGCCCCAGCCCTCACCTGACAGGATTAGGAGCTCGAGGATTGCAACATCTCCTATGTAGGCAGCAGCATGGAGCGGCGTTCGGCGTTCTTGGTCCTTGGGGGAAGAAACAAAAACCACCCGTGAGCTTGGAGGGCAGGGAGAGGGCTGGGAGAACCTCCTCATCCTCTTCCTCCTCCTCCTCTGGAACAAGGAGTGCCAGGTGAGGGATGGGAAGGATTTTGGGAGTGCTGGGCGAGGGCTGGAGCGCGAGCTCTCACCAGTACATTGATGTTCTCCTTCTGATTCAGCAGCGACCGAACCTCCTCCACATCCCGGTTGAAGATGGCTTGGACCAGAGGAGGCTGCAGAGGAGAAGGGAAACGAGTTGTGACGGTGGCACCACACAGAGGGTGTGAAAGGGAGGAGAACCTGCAGTGTTTGATGTGCCAGAGGCTCCACACCAGCCTGACCCAGCTCCAGGGTCAGTCCCATTCCCGGCCCGCCAGCAGCACCCAGCCCAGGTCAGAGCTGCTGGAGCCTCTTTGCTGCTGGGACAGGGCAGTGGGAAGGGGCTGCCCAACCTCCAGGCACCACCTGCGATCCCTGAACCCCATTTCCTCTTTCCAGGCCTAAAAATGCTGTTTTTCTGAAGAAAAACAGGGGGCAGAGGCTGCTCTTGGGCTGTTCAGCACCCGGCATGTCCCCACTCCGGCCTCGGAGCTGCTACAGCTTTTGGGATGGAGGGTCCTGGGTGCTGCGACCCCTGGCAGCCCCCCCAGCTCTGCCCACCCCCCAAAGGGGTGGATTTAATGTGGAAACCATCGAGCCCCACTTTTCTTGGCCTCTCCAGCAGACACGGAGCTCCATTTGGAAGCGACCCCTTCCCATCCCTGCCTCATCCCAAAATAAGGGCACTTAAACCCAGGGAAGACATCCCGGGCCAGGGCAGCGCCTGCGTCATCCCCCTGGAATGCAGCAGCCTCGGCATCACTTGTTAGACAGTAAAAAAGAGGGGTTTTTTTACCAAAAAAAAAAAAAATTAAATAAAAAAAAAGAAGGAAAGGCTGGAAAACCAGGATCTCCGGCGGCGGCGCTGGGTCTGACACGCCCACCCAACCTCGGGAGAGAGGAATGTTTGGGTTATCCCGAAAAATAAAGTTCTGTTTAAATCAGAAAGCGATGTCTTGGGTCAGCCTCCTCCTCCTTCACGCCCTAAGGCTTCCAAAGAGTGGGAAGAGGGGGGATTCCGAGCCCAGGTCGCTCCGGGGTCGCGGCTCCGGTGATGGGACACAACAGAGCGGCCCAGGGAGCAGCCACCAGCCAGGGAGGGTGACCCTGCACCCCAGATGTGTCCCCAAAACCTGAGGAGGATGCCCTGCACCCCAAATATGTCCCTAAAACCTGAGGAGGATGCCCTGAACCCCAGATGCGTCCCCAAAACTGATGGGGATGCGCTGAACCCCAGAATCATCCCTAGAGCATAATAAGCTCACTCTGCACCCCAGGAGTGTCCCTAAAACCTGATGGGGACACTCCCCACCACAGAAGCATCCCTAAAACATGATAGGGGCACTCTGCACACCAGGGGTGCCCCCAAAACCCGATGGGAATGCCCTGCATGCTAGGGGTGCCCCCAAAACATGATAGAGACACTCTGCACCTCAGAGGCGTCCCCCAAGCCTTCTGGGCACACCCTGCACATCAGGAGCATCCCCAAAACCCTGCTGGGGCCATCCTGCACCCAAGAGTGTCCCAAAAAGCTGCTGGGGACTCCCCACAAGCCAGGGCCATCCCCAAACCTGATGGGGACATGCTGCACCCTAGGGGTGTCCCTAAAACTCGACAGGGACCCCAGGATCGTCCCCAAAACCATGATGGGGATTCTCTGCACCCCAAGGGTATCCCAAAACCCGCTGGGGACTCCCTACATGCCAGGAGCCTCCCCAAAACCCCACGAGGACACTCTGTACCCCACAGGTGTGCCCAAAACCCCACGGCGACAACCCAGCGCCCCAAGGGGCGACCCAAAACCCGACGGGGACAACCCGCAACCCAGAGGCGCCCCCCAAAAGCTCTTTGGGGCCGCTCCGCACCCACGGCGTGGCCCCCAAACCCGGCGGGGAACATTCCGCACCCCGGGAGCATCCCAAAAACCCGGCGAGGCCGCGGGTCTCTCCCGGGGGTCCCGAGAGGGGTCCCATCCCCGGGTTTCCCCCACTCTCGAACCGGGGGCTCCGCGGGGCCCGGGATGGGGGGGGGGTCGTTCCCGAGGGTCCCGGCCGGGCGGAGCGGGGCGGGCCGTGACCCCCCGGCCGTGCCGGGGCCCGGGGGCGGCCCGGGGGGAACCGGCGGAGCGGGTCCCGCGGCCTTGGGGCGGCGGCCGGGCCGGGCCCGGTGGCGGAGCCGGACTAGGCCGCGCATCCCCGGGCTGCGGTGGCGGCGCGGCCCGAGCGCGGCGGGAGGGAGGGAGGGAGGAGGGAAGGGAGGGAGGGCGCGGCGGCCGCACCTGGTCCGTGATGCTGAGAACCCCCATGTCGGGGCCGCCCTCAGCGCCCAGCTCCCGGCATCGGGGTCCGGCCGCGGCGGCTCCGGCTCGGCGGCTGCGGGGCGGGGGGAGCGGCGGGGCCGGGCCGCGGGGATGGACCGCCCACCGCCGGGGGAAACGGGGGCAGCGGGCACGGGCGGGCGGCCCGGGGGGCCCCGGGCGGGCGGAGGGGCCCGCGGGGTGATGGGGTGGGTGAGGGTCTCGGGGGTCGCCCATAGGTCAGCACCGTTCCGCTCTGCGGGGTCTGTCCGGTGGGAACTGTGTCAGCGGGTGGTTCCCGGTGGTCCCGGGTGGTCCCTGGGCAGTGGCTCCCTCCAGGCCAGTGCGGCTCCCCCAGTCCAGACCCAGCCCTCCGAGCAGGAGGGTGGTGGGAGAGGGTCCCGGGGGTCACCCCTGTGGCCCCTCTGTCGCGCTCTGGGGTCTGTCCAGCCGGGCCCCCATCCCTGGGTGGCTGTCGGTGGTCCCGGGGCATCAATCGGGTGCTGGCATCACCCCTTCCCTCTGTCATTGTGACCCCCATGCCCAGCTCGGGGCTGCTGGGGCAACTCCGTGCTGGGGACAGGGACAGAGTGGGGACAGGACAGCTCTGCCCGCTCACAGCCCCCCACCCACACACCCACCCCCCGTGTCCCCACTGCCATCCCCACAGCTGCTCCGGGGCAGCACAGGTGACAACGGCCCGGCCACAGCTCCCTGCTGGCTCCTGGTTCTTTTCCAGCTCTGAGCGGTGCCAGGACAGTATTCCCTGCTCGGGAATTGTGTTCGGTCAAGGAACTGGTGGTGTCCCTCGCAGTGCTGGGCTGTGCTGGGCTATGCTGAGCTGAACTGGGAGGCGCTGGGCTGTGCTGTGCTGGGCTGAACTGGGAGGCACTGGGCTCTGCTGGGTAATACTGGGAGGCGCTGGGCCGTGCTGGGCCACACGTTTCCCGCAGCCACCGTGAATTCCTGCTCTATGGGCCCCTCTGCTCAGCTCGGAGCGGGACCATTACAGGGACACAGCACCGGGGGCTCCTGCCGGGGGGTGTTCGGGGCACAGGCCCGGCGCTGCCCGGGGGTCCCGGCCGGGACTACACTTCCCATCATTCCCCGCGCGGCTGCGACTACAACTCCCATGTGCCCCGCGGGGGGGCGGAGCCCCGCGACGTTACCGGCGTTATGGCGACGCGGTGACGTCACGGGGTGAGAGGTCACAGCGGCGGCCCCGGCCCGGCCCGGTCCCGGTCCCGGTCCCGGTCCCGGCCCGCTCATGGCGGCCCGGCGGCTCCGCGGCGCCCTCCAGCTCGGGGCGCGGCAGCGCCTGCGGGCCGGGGCGGCCCCGCCCTGCAGGTGAGCGGCGGCGGCGGCGCGGCGGGCGAGGCCCGGAGGTCACACCGGCCCCGGGGGAACCGGGGCGGGTTCCGGGGGGAACGATCGTGCTGCGGGGTCTCTTCGGGGCCTGCCTGCACTCCCGGGCCCCGCGTGGGGACAGGGGGGGTCCCGGGGTCGGAGGTCCCGCGGCGCCGATCCCCGTCAGAGGCCCCTGGGCGGGGGGACACCGGGGGTGGGCAGTGACCTCTGCGCGGGGACAGCGCGGTGGGGACACGGAGCCTGGGCCCGGTTCTTCCCTGCCCGGGGCTCGGCGTGGCAGCACCGGCAGAGCTGGGGGGGCCGGGACCTCCTCGGGGACCCCCGGGGCAGCACAGCCGAGGGAGACCCCCCTCCCCCCGTGATGTGACGGGACAAGTGGGATCTTCCCACTCTGCCTCTCCGTGTTGTCCCCCTGGAACGACCCCGAAGGGATGAGACCGGGCCAGAGGAGGAGGAAAAGCTCCAGGGGGGCACTGGGGAAGGCACCCAGTTGTCCCTGCTCCAACACCGGGATTAGATGTTCCTGAGCTCGGGTTTCCTGGCCTTCCTCCTCCTCCTCCTCCTCCTCCTTCTCCTGCCAAGAACTAGTTCTGGGATCAGCGCTGGGACTGAACCCCCCGGGGGTGATTCCTATCCTCGGAGGGGCCTGGAAAGGTGTGGAAGGGGGCTGGGCCAGTCGGAGAGAGGCCAGGGAAGGGCTGGAGGAGGCCTGGGAAGGGCCGCGGTGGTCCCGGGGCTGCCCCCCAGACCCCTCCCAGCACCCCTCGTGTCCCCAGACACGCCGCCCTGTGCGGCCTCCGGCTCTCCCGCCTGGCCAGGCCGGGCCCCGCGCCCTGGGAGCCCCGTTCCCAGCCCAGCAGGACCTTCCTGAGCCTCACCAACAAGCGCAAGGAGTACTCGGAGCGGCGCATCATCGGGTACGTCGGGGGGTCCAGGGGAGGGGGCGCCGGGCACGGCCCCTCCCCCGGCCCCAACACCCCCTGTGCCCCCCAGGTACTCGATGCAGGAGATGTACGACGTGGTGGCCAACGTGGAGGACTACAAGAACTTCGTGCCCTGGTGCAAGAAGTCGGTGGTGGTGTCGCGGCGCTCGGGGCACATCAAGGCCCAGCTGGAGGTGGGGTTCCCGCCCGTGCTGGAGCGTTACACCTCCATCGTCACCCTGGTCCGGCCTCACCTGGTCAAGGTGAGGGCAGGACACGCTCTGTGGGCGGATCTTCTGCACTGCTGAGTCCCCTCGAGGGCTGGGCACAGTTCTGGGCCCTCATGGCAAGAGAGACACGGAGGGGTTGGAGAGCTGAGGGAGCTGGGGGGGCTCAGCCTGGACAAAAGGAGGCTCAGGGGGGACCTTCTGGCTCTGCAACTCCCTGACAGGAGGGGGGAGCTGGGGGGAGGTCGGGCTCTGCTCCAGGGAACAGGGACAGGAGGAGAGGGAACGGCCTCAGGCTGTGCCAGGGAAGGGGCAGGTTGGCCATGAGGAGGAATTTCTGCATGGAAGGGGGCTGCCCAGGGAGGTTTGGAGTCCCCACCCCTGGAGGTGTCCAAGGCAGGCCTGGCCATGGCTCTGAGTGCTCCGGGCTGGGGACAAGGTGGGGATGGGGCACAGGGGGGACTCAATCTCAGGGGTCTTTTCCAACCTCAATGATTCCATGATCCGGGTGCCTGTGCTCCCCCTCCCCAGGCCGTCTGCACCGACGGGCGGCTCTTCAACCACCTGGAGACCAACTGGCGCTTCAGCCCCGGCATTCCCGGCTACCCCCGCACCAGCACCGTGGACTTCTCGGTGAGACCCCACCGGGGACCCCCCCCAAAAGGGAGGGCAGGGGCAGACGTTCCCTTGAGGGGGCTCACCCGCTCTCCTCCCCAGATCTCCTTCGAGTTCCGCTCCCTGCTGCACTCCCAGCTGGCCACCGTGTTCTTCGACGAGGTGGTCAAGCAGATGGTGGCCGCCTTCGAGCGCCGCGCGGCCAAGAACTTCGGGCCCGAGACGCGCATCCCCCGGGAGCTCATGTTCCACGAGGTCCACCAGACGTGAGGGCGGCCGGGCCGGGCCCCCCACCCGGACTGTGCCGGGCTGGGGCTCACCTGCCCCGTGCCCACCCCCCAAATATTTATTCGAGTGCGTCTCCGCTGCCGTTGCCTCAACGTCCCCCCCCGGCCCCGGGGGGGGCTGCCGTGAGCTCCCCGGCTCCAGGAGCTGCATCCTGGCGCTGGACTCTCCCTGGTTTTGTAGCTGATTTGGGGGTTTAAGTTTTGTTTTTAATTCTTGGGTGTTGTTTTGGGGTTTGTTTTGGTTTTGGGGTTTGTTTTTTTTTTTTTTAACCCTTTTTTTTTTGTTCTTTTATAACTCCTCGGCCAGGCCGGAGGGTCCCGGTGGGGACAGCTCCCGGTGCCTGGGCTGAGCCGCCGCGCTCCGGGACACAGGGAGGAAGGAAGGGTTTGCTGGGTGGGGGGGTGCCGGTCAGATCCCTCACAGAGCCACTGGGACCCCCCACGTCCTTCCCAGCTCTCCCAGGAACAAAAGGGAAGGAGCCGGCGCAGGGAGGAGCCCCCGTCGCACAGTTTGCACAAGCCACACGCACAGGGCGGGGAGGGGGCGGCTCGAGCTGCCCTCCCCCTGCAATCCCCACCCCCAGCACCCGCCACCGGGACTGGGACGGTCCCGGGATCGCCCCCAACCGCGGCCCCCCCGGCCCCGCTCACCGTTCCTCACCTGCAGTCGGGGGACGGGGAAGCCTCCAGCTCCCCCCGCCACAGAGCCCCCCCCGGGGGGGTGAGGGGCTCCCTGAGCCCCCCGAGGCCGTGCTGCCCGAGGAAGGGCTTTTACAGGCCAATAAAGACCATTTTCCAAGGGTGAGCAGCCTCCTGGTCCTCATTCAACAGGGAGGGGGGAGCTGGAGGGGGGGGCTGCGGCTGGGACCCCCCAAACTGCCACCACCGAGGGGCCAAGGGCCACCCCACCAACCCCGGACCACCCTCAGGTGGGGTGGGGGCACCATCCCCTGACCCCCCTCCCCACATCCTGCAGAGGGAGGGAGAGAGGGAGGGAAAAGGCTCTGGGTTTGTTAATAAAAACATTTATTTTGCATTTCGTTGTTGTTTGTACAGAAGTGCCCGAGAGCTGTGAGGGGGCTGGGGGGGGGTCCCAGCTCTGGCTCCCGGGGGCTTCAGACATGGGGGGGGGTCACACAAACACGGGGGCGCGGCCGGGGAGGAGTGTATCAAGTCCCTGTGGGGGGGCCTGGACACGAGTCTGGACTGAACCCTCTTGGGGGGTGGGGGGTTGTGGTGGGGCAGGGGGGGCTGTGCACCCCCCCACGGCCTCACCGGGACCACCCCCAGCCCAGCAGTGGGGGAACCGTGGGGCTCCCAGTGTGTGGGGAGTCAGGGGGCTCCCAGTGTGCGCAGTGAGTGCTGCTGGGGTGGGGTGGGGGCACAGGAGACCCCCCCTCACCTCACAGGGTGGGGAGAGCCGGGGGGTGGGGCAGGGGGAGCAGCCGGGGGGGGCTCCGCTCGCCCCAAGGAGCCCCCGGCCGGTGCCCGGGGGGGGGGTCAGTGCCGAGGGCGTCCGGGCCGGGCCCGGCAGCGCAACGTTCCCTGGGGAGCACGAGCCGCGGGCCTGTCCCCGTCCCTTCTTTACCCGGATTTGTAGCCCACGAGCTGCATGAGGCCCTGGGTGCTCATGGATTTGGGCCGCTCCAGGGGGAATCCCAGCGCCCGGCTCCAGATGAGCTGAGAGAGGACGCCCAGGGCTCGGGACACCCCGAACAGCACCGTGTAGTAATTCATCTCCTTCATCCCGTAGTACTGTAGGGGGAGAGGGGAGTCAGGGTGGAGAAGGGGGAACCAAGAGCCTTCCACGTGCTCAGGGACAGGGAACAGGGAGAGATGGGACAGACAGGCAGAGGCACCGACTGACAGGGAAGCGGACAGGAACAAACAGGAGACACACACAGCTCCCAGGACCCCCTGGCTCACCTGCAGTAGGACCCCACTGTGGGCATCCACGTTGGGCCAGGGGTTCTTGGCCTTGCCCTGCTCCAGCAGCACGTTGGGGACGATCTTGTAGAGCTGAGCCACGAGCTTGAACAGGGGGTCTTTGGGCAGGTGCTTGAGGGCGAATTCCCGCTGGCAGGTGTAGCGGGGGTCCGTCTTCCGCAGCACTGCGTGTCCGTACCCCGGCACCACCTGCAAGGACGGGGGTCAGAGCCCGGCAACAGCCCCGCAGCACAGCCCCCTGCCCCCCAGCATGGCCCCCAGACCCTCTGCTCAGCCCCCTGGCCTGAACCCCTGGCTCACCCTGCCTGAGTTGAGCGTGTTCCAGATGAAATCACGCAGCTTCTCGTCCGACACCTCCTTGCCCAGCTCCTTCTGAAGGTCGGTCAGCCAGAGCAGCACCTCCTGCAGGAACGGCACGAGTGAGGCCAGTGGGGCACAGACAGAGGGACAGGGAGAGGGACAGAGGCACAGGGAGAGGTGCTCACCTGGTTGGCGAGGCCGTGCAGGGGCCCGGCCAGGCCGTTCATGGCGGCAGCAAAGGCGAGATATGGGTCGGACAAGGCGCTGCCAACCAGGTGACTGGTGTGGGCACTCACGTTCCCTCCCTCGTGGTCACTGCACGGGCAAGGGGGGGCATCAGGACTCCTCCATCCCCACCAAACACCCACCAAGGCATTCTGGGCAGGCCACAGCGTTCCCAGCCTCGTACAGCCCTACCCCAGTGGCCCCACGCTGTGTTCCCGGTGCCGCCCCCGGAGCAGCCCAGGCACGTCCCAGGAGCCGGTCCCGTCCCTGGCCCCAGGGCTGGGAGCGGGGCCAAGTCCTCCCTGCTCCAGGTGCCGCTGCTCCCTACCTGTGGATGGTGAGGTAGAGCCGCATCAGCTCGATGAACTGGGGGTCGGTGTAGCCCAGCATGTTGGTGAAGTTGTGGGACCAGTCGAGGTTGGGGTCGATGGCCCCGATGCCGCTGCCCTCCCGGTACAGGTTGCGGTAGATCTTGGCGGCGACGCACGGCAGCTTCGCGATCAGGTCCATGGCGTCCTCGTACACAAACTGGCGCCGGCGGGGTCAGAGGGGGCGGCTGCCCTTCCCCCCCCCAGCCCCCTGCCCCCCAACCTGCCCCGCACAGGGCCCCCCGTACCTCCCAGTACTTGGCGCGGTGGATGCCCTCGGCGTAGGCGCGGGCGAACTTGCTCTCGCTGTTGAGGGCGGTGACGGCCGCGCTCAGCTGGGACATGGGGTGCAGGTTGGTGGGGAAGTTGTCCAGCATGGTCACCACGTGGGAGGGCAGAGCAGCGCGCCGGGCCCACTCCTTGGACAGCCAGCTCACCTATGGGGGGCAGGGGGGGTCAAGGGGGCTCAGCCGTGGGGCTGGGGGCTGCCAGACCCCCGCCAGCCCCCTTCTTACCTGCTCCTGGGTGGGGATGTCTCCCGTCACCAACAGCCAGAAGAGCCCCTCGGGCAGCGGCTCCTCTCCCCCTGGAGCTTTGGGCAGCTTCTTCTGGCACTCAGGGATGCTGTAGCCACGGAAGCGGATGCCCTGCGGAGCCCAGCACGAGTGTCAGCCCGGCAGGGCCAGTGCCAGGGGTGGGATGGGGTGGGACGGGGTCCTACCTCGTCAGGATCCAGCACTGAGGTCTCGTAGATCAGTCCCTTCATGCCCCTCATCCCTCCATAAACCTGGAACAGGGTGGGAGGCCACAGTGAGGGGCTGTGGCACAGCCTGGTGTCCCCCCAGTCCCCACCGTGACCCCCCACTCACCATGTCCACCGTGATCTGCCCGATGGCCGTGCTGCCGTGCTGCTGCCGGAAGCTCTTGATCTTCGCCTGCTCCTTGGGGATCATGTTGGCCAGGACATCTTTGAGGTTCTGGGGAGAGGGGAGAGGGCCGTGAGCTGGGGGCCGAGCACAGGTCAGGGGGTGACAGGAGAAGGGCTCACAGAGCGGGGTCCCCCCTTACCGTGGCGGCGCTGGCGTGGCGGGCGGCCAAGAGGACACACGGCGCGTTCTGTGGGAGAGCAGACACAGAGACCCCCCGTGTTACCCAGGCAGAGCCCCCTGGTTGCCCCTTTTTGGGGGTGCAGCCGTACACGGAGCCCCAGCCCCCTCTGTGACAGGAGCCCTGTGACCCCGACGCGATCCTGGCTCCCAGGGACCGTGTCCGGCGGCTGGAGCCGCTTCCCTCGCCCACACGGATCAGGGCCGGGGTGAGGGATCAGGGCCGGGTGAGCCGGGGCAGGGCAGCCCCCCCTCATTCCCATCACACACAACGGCAGCCGGACCCGGACCCGGACCTGGCACAGGGAATGCTGGCCGTGATTCCCTTCCTGGAGCCCGGGAGGCACGGCAGCCCTGGCACACACGGCAGCCCTGGCACAGCCGGAGCCCAGCCCGGCCAGGCCGCGGTTTTCCGTGCCGGGGAATCCGAACTTTGTTCCTCGCCCACGCGTGGGAACCGTGGGAACCGCGGGGACTCCGGCCGGGAACACCCCGGGAACACCCCCGGGGCCCGGCAGCGCCCTGCCCGCGGCGGGCTGGGGGCAAATGGGGGCTGGGGGACACCGGGGGTCGCCGTGCCGGGGGGTGGGGAGGGGGTCACACCCACGGGGACACCGCGATCCCCCCGGGGGGAGCTGCGGCAGCGCCTGCGGCAGAGCCAGAACATGACTCGGTTTTTCCACTGCCTGTCGGGAGGGGAGGACGCGGGGGGAGGGACACGGGGGGGGCCACCGGAGCGAACCCCCGGCTGGGCCCCCCCCGACCCCAGTGGGGGACCCCGACACGCCCAAGTGTGGCCGTGGCGGGTGACGGGGCCGTGTCCCCCCTGCAACAGGCGGCTCCGGGAAAAGGGAAAATGCCGGAGGAGGAACAATGGAGGCGGCTCCGGGAAGCCCAAGGTCAAGGCGGCCGCTGTCGCCGCCGCGGGGGCCCCGTGTCACCCCCGGTGTCACCCCCCGTGCCACCCCGGTGCCGCCCCGCTGAGGGGCTCCCCGCGGCTCGTCCCGGCTGTCACCGAGGTGTCGCCGGCTCAAGGTCACACGTGCCGGCAGTGACACCGGGCACCGGCGGGGGGGGGGGGCGGGGGCACCGGGACCCTCCGGGGTCGGGGGGTGAGGAGGCTTCCCGGTCCGAGGGTGCGGGGTCAGACCGAGGGCAGAAGGGTCGGGAGCAGGGCACAGCCTCGGCCCCCGCGGGGTGGGGGGAGCGGGGCCAAGTGGGGCATCATAACACGGCGGGGCCGTGCCCCCGCTCCCAAAATATCGCCCGGTCGATAAAGACACCGCAGCGCCCGTTATGAAACGTCGGGGCCGCGGCCAAAGCAAACCGCTCGGGGGGGCTGGGGCCGCCCCAGCCCGGTACCGGCGCTCGGCCCCCCCGGGGGTCCCTTCGGGGTGACCCCGTTGTCCTCTACGGCGCCGGGACGCGGGGGAAGGGCGGGGGGCCGGTGGAGGGGGGTCCCCGACCCGCACTCGCCGTCGCCGGTGCCGCCGGGAGGGACCCCCTCGGGGGCCGGTGCTGCAGCGCAGCCGTACAATGGGGGAGCGGCGGGGCCGGAGCCCCCAGCGGGGGCTGTCCCAGGGCGGGGACCCCCGACGGGGCTGCAGCAGCAGCGGAGCCCCCGAAGCGCCGTCAGAGCCCGGAACCCCCCGGTTCTCCCCCGGCTCCGACAAGGCCGCGTCGCGGGCGCTCCCGGCCGAGCCGGTGCCGGTGCCGGTGCCCACCACGTGCTGCCGCTGCGGCCCCGCACCCTCCGGTCCCGTCCCCACCCCCGCCGCCACCGCGCGGCCCCTTTAAGGCAGCGCCCCCCCCCCGTGTCGCCCCTTTAAGAACCGGACCCCCCCCTTCACCCCCCCACCACCCCTCCCGCGGCGTCGCCCCTTTAAGGCGCGGCGAGGCCGAGCCGGGCGCGCTCACCTTGGGCCCGCGGAGGCGCGCGACCGCCCGGCTGCCGGCGGCGAGGAGCGTCATGGCGGCACCGGGACGGGACGGGCCGGGCCGGTGCGGGAGCGGGAGCGGGCGGGATCGGGAGCGGGAGGGGGGCGGGAGCGGGGCCGGAGCGGCGGCGGCGGCGGCCGGGGGTCCTCAGCGCGCGGGCGGGGCGCGGCGCGGCGCTGGTCATTAGCATAGCCCCGCCTCCCCCGGGGCAGAGCCGCTCGCTATTGGCCGCGCCGCGCGCCGCGGGGCGGGGATAGGCAAATGAGGCGGCGGGGGCCGCGGGCTATAGGTGGCCGCCGCGTTCGCCTGATTCAGGGCCCAGGGGTGGGTTGAGGCACAGCCCGCCCCCCTCTGCCGTGACGTCGCCGGCCGCAGTGCGTGACGTCATTCCCGGTGTCATCCTCACGGTGTTTCAGTGTGGCTCGGCTGCGGTGCCGGGGCAGCCCCGTGACGTCACTGCTGTGAAGTCACCGCAGCCCATGATGTCATCCCACACCCGGCCACAGTGGCCTAAAGGTCGCAGGGTCTGGCTTAGCAATGACATCATGGGGTGGGGCGTGGCCAGCACTGCCCTGCGTGGCCCCGGTGCAATGGGTGACACGAGGTGGCAAAGGGTGACATGAAACCAGGGGCTGACCAGCGTCACGCAGGGAAAGTCCCCACCCCAGGGCTGAGCCACAGCAGGTGGACACTGACCATGAGAGAGTCGGGTCACCTGGGACACGTGGGGACACTGAGGTGCCACCGGTGTCCCCACACCCCCCACCCCACCCCACGCACTCCACAATGAGACCCTCGTGTGGGCCCGCAGCCCCTTTATTGCCTGCAGCAGGGATGGGGGGCCCCAAACCCCCGCCCCAGGGGGGCTGAGCCCTGGCGTCCCCCCCGTGACCCCCAGCAGCGGGGCAGGAATGTCCCTGAAAACGTCCTGGCAGCAGTGAGGACACGGCCTCGCTCCGCAGCCGCCCCGGGGAATAAATAGCTCGGGACAGGGCGAGGCAGCGCCGGCTCCGGCACCGCAGATTCCCCCGGCAGGTCCCGCCGGGGCTGAGGCACGTGGGGACATCCCGGTGGATCCTGGCACTGTCCCAGTCCCGGTGAGGCCACCGGGCAGCGTCATCCGGAGGCAGCCGGGGCGTCACAGCTCGTCGTGCGGGATGTGGAGCGCGTGGTCACACAGGTCTGTGGGGACAACGGGCAGCGCTCAGGGCACGGCGGGACCCCGGGGGAGCCCCGGGATGCAGGGAGAGAACCGTGGAATCCTCGGGATGCACCGGAGGCCTGCGGGACACCCTGTTGTGCCACAGCCCTTCCCGTCCCTTCCTGCCCCAGCCATGACCTGAGCTGGGGCCACCTGCCCTTCCCTGTCCTGGGGTTAATGACAAACTTGGATGTTTGGGCAGCGCTGCTGGCCCGGCCCCTGGACACAGGATGAGCCACAGGAGCAGCTGGAAAGACCCCTGGGACCCCCGGGAAGGAGCACTTCCCTCATGCCTGTGCCAGGTACAAAGGGACCCACCCTGACCCAGCTCTGTGCGCCACGTCCAGCACTGGAAAGGTCACGGTGTGCCCAGACCCAGGTGTTTGTGAGCTGGAAATAGCCCCCGGAATGGGAGACGGTGCCATGGGCTGTGCCAGGAGAGGCTGTGGAGCCGCAGAGTAGCTGCCCTGGCTTGGCCCCAGCACCCAAAAAAACACTCCAGCAGCAGCAGCAGGGTCTGGGCACTGGCACCTCAGCACCAGGATTGTGGGAAGAACCTGAAGCTCCTCTTCTCCCAGCCCTGACAGAGCAGCCAAGACCCCCAGAACAGCAGAGACCCCCCAGGACCCCCAGCTCACCCGTCCTCTTGCTGCAGAGCCGATCCTTGACGTTTTCAGCCTCGTGGGAGAGAAACTCAATGAGCTCATCCTCGTATTCCTCGGCGATGCTCTCGCACTGCAACGGGAATCGCGGCGGTCACGGCACACCGGGTGACACCGACAGAGCCCCGGGGCAGCCCAGGGGGAGCAGTGACACTGACAAACCCCCAGGGAGCCCCTCTCTCAGCAGACGCCACGAGGGCCCCCCACACACACCGCAAACTTCAGGCTGGAAGTCACGTCCCCGTCGAACTTGACCCCGGAGAGGTTCATCTTGGTGCCGTCGTGGGAGATCACCCGCACGTAGCTCTTCCTGTGCGTGGCCGGGTCCGTTTTCTCCCCGTACTCCTTCATCTTCTCGCACACCCGCTCCAGCAGCTCCGTCAGATGCGCCTCCGAGCGCGCGTACGGCACCTGCGGCCGCCGGGGAGGGTCAGCGGGGCCGGGGCGGGCCCAGGGAGCGGGAGCGCCGGGAGACGCCTCCTCACCTCCACGACCGACTGGCTGCCGTCGGGGTTGATGCGGAACGAGCCCATCTGGATGGTTTTCCTGGGGTCCACTTGGGAGATCTCCCACTCCAGCTCGTCCACCAGCGCCCGGCACGCTGAGGGGGGCACGGGGGTCAGGGGGGGACACACACTGGGAGGGACTGGTGGGACTGGTGCAGACTGGGAGGGGTGAGCAAGGAGGGGTCTGCAGGGAGACCCTGGGCCTGTCCCCAAGCAGTGGGAGTGCGGCCACAGGATGAACAGGTCCCAGTGGCCCCCCCGGCCCTGACTCCAATCACCTCCCATTCCCTCATCCCACCCTGTCCCTCCCTGACCCCCAATACGCCCCTGTCCCCCCCATCCCCTCCTGTCCCCCCACCTCCGCAGTGCAGGTCCTGGCTCCGGCGGGCTCCGGCCGTGGGCACCAGCGATGCCAAGGCCACGGTCAGGCAGAGCACGGTCGGGATCCAGCCCCTCATCCTCGCGGATCCTCTGCGGGCGACCTGCGGGCAGGGGCAGCTCCAGCACCGGTGGCTCCGCTGTCCCCACACCGTGTCCCCCCGGGACCCCCATCACCCACAGAGCCCCGGGCACCGTGGGGCTTCGTTCCCCCTGCCCCGAGCCCTTCAAACCCCGTCCTCTGAAGGGTCTTCCTGTGCCACTGGACAGCACAGGGACCCTTCCTCTACAGTGCTGAGCCCAGAGGCCCTACAGAACCCCCTCCCCCATCGGGCTGAGCCCAGAGCCCCTACAGAACCTCCTCCCCTATAGGGCTGAGCCCAGAGGCCCTATAG
>JAWWES010000067.1:0-79433 GCA_035583135.1 Lophotriccus pileatus
TCGGGTGCTGTGCCTCACCTGCTGGGTGCTGTGCCTGCCCTGCTGGGTGCTGTGCCTCACCTGCCGGGTGCTGTGCCTCACCTGCTGGGTGCTGTGCCTGCCCTGTCGGGTGCTGTGCCTCACCTGCTGGGTGCTGTTTCTCCCCTGCCGGGTGCTGTGCCTGCCCTGCTGGGTGCTGTGCCTCACCTGCTGGGTGCTGTTTCTCCCCTGCCGGGTGCTGTGCCTCTCCTGCCGGGTGCTGTACCTCATGGCGGCCCCGGCGGCCGGGCCGCGCTCCATGGCCAGGCTCGGGCGGCTCAGCCCGCCATGGCTCCGGCTCTGGCTCCGGCCTGGGCACCGTGCCCGGCTCCTCCTTCCCTGCCCCGCCAGGTGTGGGAACGCCCCGTGGGCCCTGGAGGCTCCCGTGGGCCCTGCGAGGCTCCGGTGTGCCGCCGCGGCTCCCGCCTCTCCTCCCGCGCAGGGACCCGCGGCCGCGGTGCCCCAAAAGCTGTGCCCCTCCAGCCCCTCCACGAGCTTTGCTTCGGGAAATGGAACCAAACAAACCTTTCACCACCAGAAGCGGCAGGGCTGGCTGGCACCCAGGCGTGCACAGCTCCTCGGGAAAAGCTTTGTGTCCTCGTGTTCTCATCCCTCTGGGGTGACAGCGCTGTCACACTCCGAAACCCCCCTGCAAAGGGCATTTTACTCTGCCGTTCCCAAGAACATTCGGTGCGCTCAGAGCCTACCAAAGCAAAACGTTCCCTTTATCCCAGCCTGAAACCTGCCCTCAGCCTGGCTGCAGCTGTGGAGGAAGGAGCCTTCTCTCGGCAAGTGCACCCCGATGGCCAGTGAAGCGCAGAGCAGTGCTGCAGAACCCACCCAAAGGTGGCACCGGGGGGTGCTCACCCATCAGCAACAGCCCCCGGCACTGGGGGCCTTAATATTGAACGGAGAGGGAGAGGAGGGACCAGCAGCAAAGCCCGGGGTTCTGGGAAAGATCTAATGCAGGTTTGAAAGAGAGTTTCTAACACTGAAACCTGCATTGCCTTACTCCATCATTTTCCTCTTCTCGGAAAGAATACCCCCCCCCCCCCCCAAATATTTAGGTTTCTCGTACTCAAGAGCAAGTCAAGATTAAAATATCTGGCTCAAACTTTCATGGAAAAGTTCTTCCCTTTTCCATCGTATATATGACAGTCCAAACCAACACGCCATATGCCCATCCAAGATTAAACTGGCCATCCCACTGCCGACCCAAACCTCTTTACCCAACTGCATACAGCCTTGAAACTGATTTTTTTTCCCGCATTTGAACACTTAAATTTCGCAGAACTCTGTTTCTGGTGTAACAGGAGCTGCCCGCTGATCACACCCCGCACGGATTCAGTCACTTGTTGGGTCACTTTTGTTCTAAAATGTCTCCCGCAGAGCCCAAGTTTTGCAGCCCTTTTGCGGGTGTTTTTTCGGAGGGGAAAAAAAAAAAAAAAAAAGAGATGGTGTGAGTTCTATGGTCCCGCTGTTGTGAAAAACACCACGTAACTTCTGGGCTCTTGCAGAAATGCATCGTCCACCGCCTTCCCTGCCCCAGCTGCCAGAATCCCACCCACCGCACAGCAGGAAATATCCCTGGGTTTAAGGTATTCCCCTTCAAAAAGGTGCTGTGTTAGTCAGCCTGCTGATGTCAGAGCATTCAGCCCTCCCGCTGGTGCCCAGCCCTGCCCAGCACTGTTTCTACAGCCGCTCCCTGCCTGCCTGACTTGATACCCCCCTGGGTACAAAGCAGCCGATCCCCGTTGAACCCTCGATTCCCCACATTTCTCCACCCGCGCTCCGGGATGTGGCTGATGAAGGCGAGAGGCAGATTCCCTCAGGTGTCTCCTGCAAAGATGCACAGCTCCTGGCTTTCCACGCAGCTGTGAAAACTCGACGTGTTCTGTCGTTCACGCCACTGACATTTTACAAACTAATTCACGAGCCCAACTGGCTCTTTGACAAGGGAACTCAATTGCCGTGTGGAAATCCAGCAAACAATACACGTGTTAAATATAAATGTTATGTAGCTGGGAGGCTGCTGGTTTAGAGCCCTAAATGCCAGGATTGCCGTTTCTCTGCTGCGGAAGCACAGGGATTTCCTTCTGTGATTTACAGGGATTTCCTTCAGGCTGTGCTGCAGCAGTTGCAGAGTCACCGTGTTTTCAGCAGCAGGTCCCCTCCTTCTGGCCACTGTACAGCCCTAAAACACCAAACAACGATTCCCAGCCTGTCCGCCACGTGCTTTTGTGGTGAGACTTCCCTGTGTCCTGCAGTGCGACTGAAGGATGCTGAGCCCAGCCAAGGCACTTTGAAAATGTAACAAAACGTAAAGTTCAAGGCACTTACCCACATGCGATGGCAGCAGTCAGCGACAAAGTCTCTGTTCCCACTGGGATCAGTTTATCCAAGAAAAGCCGTCGCCTCCTCCTCCTCACGTTGTCTCAGTTTGGCCACAACAGCATCCTGAGAGCAGAGCCGGGGTTTAACACGCCTTTGGGAGGAAGGAGAGCCCTGAAATCTGAGAACCAAGTCCGGCTTGGTCAGAACAGCGTGCGAGTTGCAAGAGCTACAGCGCTCTGAGCTCGAACCCCAGGAGAATCCCAGGGGAGACAGGGATCAGCTGCAGGAGCAGCAAACTCGCTGGACAGGCAGGATCCTCCCGCATCAGCTCCCAGCCCTGGGAGTGCCATCCACGTGAAAGAAGGGAAGAGCGTAGCTGCTTACATAAGAAATGAAGGCCGGCTGCCTGCGGGCAAAAGACTTCTGGTGGAGGCAGTTCCCAAGAATTCTAGCGAAGGAGCACCATCCATCCACACCAGGTTCAGTCAGTGCCAAAAGCTTTGCCTTCCGCGCTGTGGCTCAAGGAGCCTTGCTCTCTGCGTGACTCCCGATTCAGATTTCACCGGCAGTGCCCTCCCACCCAGATTCCTGCCAGACAACCCCGAAACCACCCCATCGCAAAGGCTCAATCCGGTCCGGCAACTTCCACAGCATTACAAAAGATTGGGAGAGAGATAAACCACACAGGGTGTCCTGTTACTTTGCATTCCAAAGAGTAAATAAAAGGCTGATTCAGTGGGAGGAGGGGAGCGCGTCACCCGGCAGCGCTGGGGGTTCCAGCTCCACCGGCAGCCCCCGGAGCGCAGGGCAGCGCTGGGCTCTGCGGATGGGCACAGGGGCAGCAATTCCTGCTCGGGGGCTCCGGGCCACTCATCTGGGGCTGATTCAGCCTCGTCATCTGCAATGCAAGGGGAATAATTACTGGCTGTGGAGAATGGGAGCTGTAAAAGTGCAATGAGTTGCTCTCAACTGGCCACACGCTGCTTTTGGGCAGAGCAGGGGTGGTGCTTCCCTTCCGAAAGCTGTTCAGGGATTACCGTGTCATTTGGACGGGAACTTCTCCTTTGATCTCGAATGCTTCTCAAGAGCTCAGGAGTGAGTCCTGCTCACCAAACGTGGGTCAGAAGTAGCTTTGCCTTCCTGATATCATGAAAGCTGGGCAGAGCCAGGGCCAGTTGTTATCTGCTCCGTCCAGGGGATGACACGGGCATGAGAGCAGGCAAAGGATGTGACTGTGCAACCAACACCCTCAGCCCTCCAACACACCCCAGACAGCTCCGAGACTCGCTTTCCAAATCCAGGGGATCATTTCCCGTGCCCCTGCTGCTGGTGCCCACTGACAGGCACGGGACTCCAAAGGGAACCCAAAGCCTCGGAAACGCTCCGAGGATGTAAGCGTGTCCCCGGGCCTCTGCAGAGAGCCAGGTCTCTTTCTTCAAAGGCTCGGGAAAGCAGAGCCCCCTTTGTGAGCCCTGAACCGGCAGCAGTGTTGGCCGGGCAGGGTGGCCAGGCCTGCCTGCCGGATTCTGGCACTGTGTGTTGTGAAACCCGACTGCACACTCGGGCACGCCCGAAATTCTGAGTCAGGTAAGGTCCTCTCTGCTAACGAGCTGCCAATGTGTCAACTGCTTTAGCTGGGCAGAGAGATGCAGACAGTGTGCTGGAATTGCCCATTTCCCTTTGGTTTGCTGAAGTCAAGTAGAGCTGACCCGGCTCACCCGCATTGCCTCCTCATGCTCCACACAAAGCACGAGTTCAGACTTAGTGTGGGTGTTACAACCAAAGGAAAAAAAATGTAGCTTTAATTTTTCACTAATTTTCTTTCTTTTTTCCCATATTATTCCCTTATTGCCATTTATTATTGCTCTTATTTCCTTGCTTTGTTGGTGCAGAGGGCCGTGGTACAGTGCGGGGGTTTTTGCCGGTTTATGGTCCAGCTCTTGCTGTCTTTCAGACAACGAACTGCCTGACGTTCCAGCTGCCCCAGTAGCAGGGGACAGTGACACTGGGGGGACAGTGACACTGCACATGCTGTTAATGCACCCACCTAAAGCAGCAGAATGTCAGAGGCGAGGAGCAATCCGTGCTCTCCTGGCTGGTGCCAGAACTCCCTGGAGGAAATGTCAAGCTGGAACAAGGACCCTGCTGGCTGGGTCAGGCTTGCAGACCTGTTCTAGGCCATCTTCCACCCCAAAAGCAGCATCACAGGGTGTAATTGTCTGGAAACTCCCCTCCTCTCAAGACAGTCATCAAGGGGTCTTTACGTTCTGTAACTTTTCCTAACATCCAAACTACATCTTCCTCACTGCATGAAAAATTGGTAAACTCTGATTAATTCTCTGAGTGTCAGACAGTTGTTGCTGACCCTCAAGTTCTTGTGGGGCAAGGGCTGTCCATGGGCTGAAGGAGAGCCCTCGGATTCCTTCCACCAGGTGGCAGGGAGATGTTGGCAAACCTGCTTCACCTTGCAGCCCATCCCAACTCCTGAGGGAAGAGAGCACTTCCCTTGAAGAATCAAGGAGCTGGGAACCACTGTTCCCACCGGTTAGTTGTTGCTCTCTATTATGCTTGTCTCAGAGCACAGAAAAGCAGGAAAAACCTAAAGAGGGGTTAAATCCAGCCCTAATGCAAACTCTGGAATGCTTGACAAAACTGTTAAAATCCAGGTGGGTGGACATAGCCAGTGAAAACTTTATTCCCACTGGAAGGAGTTCCTGGGTTTGCTCACTCTGAACAGACCCGTTCACCCTGCCCACATCACTTTGACTCACCTCCACAACACACGTTGAAAAAGAAAAATAGAATAAATCCTATCAACCAGCACGAACTCACATTCTAATTACAAAGGACTCCTCCCTCTGACCGGGGCTCTCCTGGTCACGGATGCCTAAAAACACGGGCAAAGCTTTTGAGTTGCCCTTCAAAGGAAGAAGGTGCTAATTTTGTGCCAACAAAACACTTGGGGCTTTTGGGGAAAGCCTGAGCTTTGCACATTAACACCTTCCCACTCCCAGCTGTCCCAGCATAGGTTGGAACAACGATACAGTCAAGTTTTTCGTTTTTGTTGAATTACCAGTTTCCTACAGAGGCGGCACATGACATAGCAACGATAAAAAAGAGAACTGCAATTAACCAAGATAACCTTTACTCTGTTTTTCACCAGCACCAGCTTTAAAGCCCTCTCTGAGCCATTTCAGGAGCCAACCCAAGTTGGAAGTCACTCTCAGTACAGCAACACTGACAGAAGCAAACCTCAGTATTTATGAGGTTATTTCTTGTCATTGAGCTACTCAGGCCACCCCAGCCACCAAACAGAACTGATTTCCTGACACAAACAAAGCAGTGCAAAGGGAGGTCAGTACTTCATAAAGCTGCAGTGACTCCAGGGCTTGTGACTGTCTCAGACCCGTAATTTCCACGGATAACTGAGTATACAGCAACTATTCTCACCACAGCCTGACTTAAAAGCAACTTGCTTAAGCACTTTAAAAGTCCTCAGTGCAAATACCTTTTTTTTTTGACTAATCAAGCATATCTTTCTATGTATAGCAGCACATTTTTCTGGGTATGTCTTGTAAATACCAAGCAGCCATTGCTTCCTTGAGCACAAAATGAAGAATTAATTCAGAATGACAAACAAACTCATAAAGCCACTCACAGGGTTTCGAACAGGGCCAGAACCTTTGCAGATCCAGGTTGGGACTTCAAGAAGTATCAGCAGACGGGTAGAACAACATGACCTTCTGTTTTCCAGGCTGTGACCACCTTGCTCTGGGTCAGCTCAGCCACTTAGTGATGCTTCTCCTGGATTTTATCGGCACCTTCTGCTTCTTCTTCAAGTGGCCTTGTGGAAGTTCCTGATCCTGGAGCTCTGAAGGACCAGCATGCTTCTGCTTCTGGAAAGTGTTCTCATTTGCTGTCAAAATTAATGTAAGGCACAGATAAAACAACCTGTAGTTTAATGGGAAAAGTACCCTATGAGAATCCAGCTTTTCTTAACAGTTTTTGCTTACTTTTTAACCACTGCCAGTTTTTGCTGACTAATAATGTCTCAAAAGGCAGAGTTAAACATCAAAATATTGAGATGCCCAGTCAATTTTTATTTCCTTCCTCACTGGCTCACACCAATTGGAAGTTTCCTTTTTTTTTTCACTTCCCTTCAGAACTGATACTTTACTGTGTTTCATGGAAACAGCAGCTTTGATAAAAACAAACAAACAATCAAACAAAAACTGTTGTTAAGAAATCTTTCAACGAGGTGGTAGCACTTTCTGTCAAGTTGCATCTCAGAGGGGACACCCTTTGCCCCTTTCATTAGAGCAGAATTTAAGGGTTTTTTTTTCTTTTCTCTCTTGAAATACATGGTCCAGGTCCACCATTTTCTAATTTACAGAGTTTGGCTCTAAGTAACACAAGCAGCAGGGCCTTTGGGGATTGGAATTTTTCTTTTAATTATTTTCATATATGATAAATAAGGACTTTGGTCCTGGCAGATGAGTTATTTTGACCCAGGTGTTGCAAACTGGAGGACAGTGAGAAAAAATAACATTAGAAGATATGGATGCAACGGCTCACCGAAGGCTGGTTTGCTGAATACTTCAGACATAAGGAAACAAATTGGTTCTCTGATGTAGCAGTTTTCAGGCCTCAGTGCAGGATGCCATGGACAAGATTAATCCAGGTTCGAGTGACCTAACCCACACTGAAGGGGTCACTTGACAGAAGCTGTGTCATCCCTAAATGAAATCATTAATTACCACAATTTGAACTACTCATGCAGAATTCATTCTATAGTCCACCAAAGTGGTTATACCCAGAGACTGACCCTGCAGGAACAGGAGGGAGCTCGAATGAATCGCCCTCTGGAGGGATCAGCAGCTGCAAATGCAGTGTAGGGTGAGAAATTCAGATTTACCTGTGGAGAAGTTCCAAGCATCAGTTGTGGAAGATGATTCCAGCCTCCCACCTCTGGATCTACACACATCTGGTCCAGCCACATGACTAGGGCTCATATAAACCTCAGACTGAGATAAGTCAGCATTAAACCATGTGAAAAATAAGGTTTTGTGTTTACTGAAAACTATGCCAGTGTTTTCCAAGGTGTTTGGAAAACAAAAATCATCTGTTAAAACATGCAGGTTGATGTCCAATTAACCGTTCATTCGAAGGAACACTTGAGGTAAAGCTTTAGTTGCATTGACTGGGTTATGAGGTTCATAAATCCAGGTTTTCCCCATGGTTTAAATAAAACAGAGCAGTTGTTAGAATAAAGGTTTGAAAGGTTTTAAGTGGCCTGTGGCTGTTTGTGTAGCGTGCTCAGTGCTTGTTAAGCAGGGTTTACACAACATCCTTTGGTGGAAATAAACATCTAATCCGCAGGTTTTAGGAAATAAGACTCTTGGATAACCAGAACATCTCACTGTGGCAGAACAGGCTGTACTTCAGTTTTTAATTAAAAAAGGTAATGGCAAAGATGCATCAGGCTGAACAGGTGGCAAATGGGTAATGGCAGTGCAAAACTTTCTCCAGGCCTTCTTGCCCTTCATGCTGCCCTGCAGGACAGCTTTCAGGCTGCAGAGCAAGAGGACAGAGGAGCAAACACTACCTGGAACACAGTTCAGCTTAAATATCCCCTCACCCAGTCCCAGCCCAAACCACTGGAGCCCCTCTCTGCCCTTCAGCCTCCTGTGTAAGAGTTAAAAGTTACATATTAAAAACAAGGGCTCCTGACTTGCAGTAGTAGAAGGGTTATTTTTCAACCAGGTTATTTTTCAGCTCAGCAGCTGAACCATGACAGGCTGTACTTTGCTCTTGAAAGTTGGGAGCAAACACATCCTACCTAACCCAGCATCTGGCCATTCAAAATCAGAAGCATCAGAGCCTGATGCTCGTTCCCCAAAGATCAGACTTCAAAAGTGAAGAGAAGGGACCCAAGAGAAGCAGCAAACAATGTTCTTGTTGGCAACCAGTTTGGCAAAAGCAGGACGGTGATGATCAACAGCAACTCCTCAGAGCAGCAGCAACTGCCTGAGACACACAGAACTCCTGGGATTAGATGCAGGTTTCTTGTTTTGTTAAACTTCATTCTGCCAAAGCCTCCTGTGTCCTGTGAGAAACACAGGATTGACAGAAATCCCAGGGGCTTCACCTTGTAACCATTTTTCAGCACTTGATTGTAGGCTAATTAATAATTTATTAATTATGAACAGACCATAGCAGGATTATCTTGAATTTAGAGGCTTTTTCACATAAGCAATACCAGGAAGTTGCTCGTTGTCTCTTTTATTTCTTAATTTAACTTCCCAACTAGAAGGACTTAAGAACATCCTCACCTCCCTCGCAAACCACTTTCTGGTGGCTCCTTAAATGTACAAAACAGGTACAAAACCTGACAAAGCAGGACAGGTGCTCAGAAAACCTCTACCACTCCAAATTCTGTTCCTGAAGCACATAAACCATAATATAAACCATAATTCCAGTGTTTGCTTTCACATGCTGAACTCGTGTCCTGCTTCTCCAATATTTACACCCAGACACCTCTTGTGGAGCAAACCACATCTTTGAAAAGAAAACAACAAGAGAAACCAGGTTATAAAGAACCATGTTAGCAAGAAGATGGACAATCTTTTAGCCAGTAGCAAACTGGACAATGACTGTACACAAATGCTGCACAAAACTGAAAGAAGACGGCAGAGATCTGTAAGGCTTTCTACATTTTTATTCTTCTCCTGGTCCAACACATCTTCAAGGTCATGTCAGAACAGTCACAAATTCATCTCTGGTATGTGCAAAATTCAAACAAATTTACATAGATAAAATTGGAAAGGTAAAAACAAAACTAAAGGTGGGGGTCATGGGTTAAAGTGTTTCTTCAGAATCCAAGGGACAACAGTTGGGGTGTATTTGAAAACATATTCCAAACTTTTAAAACAAACTGCAGTTTGTTTCCACTGGGTTTATTTGTTGAGGAAAACTAAAAGAGGATCTTTCTGGTGAACATTCCTTTCTGCTACATTCCCATTTGCTGGCAGACTTCTTCACCCAACAGTCTCCTCCTCCTGTCCCTCTCCCACCACGGTCACTCACTTTGTTACAGCAAAAACCATCTTCACTCTCATCCTGCCTTGGACAGAAACCTGATGTGGATGTGGGAGCTGTTCAGGAGTCTGAGGTCAGAGAGAGGAGAGAGGGATTTAAAGGTCTGTAAATAGGACATTGAACGTGTCAGGGATCTGCTTCCAGGTTATGTTACAAACTCTGGTGTCCAAGCCACCGTGAGTCACTTGGTAACAGCAGTGACAGCCAGACTCCAGCAAAAGCAGGCATCTTCTCCATGGCTTTGAAAAGCCACTTATCACTCCTCCCAAGTGAGTTTCCCTGCTTAAGGAAGACCCAAGGCAACTGCTTTGTCTACAACCCAAAATGTACACAACTAGTATTGGCCAAAAGCCCTTTGGATGGGAACAAGGATCAGGAAGACATTTCTTCATGCCACAGAACCTGGCTTTGCACACCTGGTACACCTGCTGTACTGCAGGTGCAGCATCTTTTTCTGTGGAATTTCTATCCAGACATCCCAGTGCTGAGCCCAGACAAGCACAGGACAGAGCCCAGTCCAGTCCCTATCCATGACTGTGGTTGGGCAGTTGGATGGATGGAGGAGCACAACTGGCTCGGGGACGTTCTTAGAAAGCGATCCACGTTCAGACCATGTTCACAGCTGATCCTGGGTCTGCTTTGGAGACGGAGCTGTTGTCACAACCACAGTGGAAACTGCTTTAGTAGAGCCAGAGACTGTTCCCTGCTGGAGATGGGAGGCTGGAACTGTTTGAATTCGTACCTGTTTGAAACAGAAAGCAAAAACTCAACTCGTGTCAAGAACAGCATGATGACACAATGGTGGCACGTGCATCATGCTCTGGTAGATGATCTGCTTCTGCTGCTAACAAAAACCCAGTCATATGAACAAGACCAAGCACCAAAACACCTCAGGAACAGAATCTGTCACAAGATCATTCCACTCACTGTCCACAAGGGATGGTGGCAAGAGATTTCCAGCCTAGAAGGGAAGACTTAAAAACTAGTTTGAATAAAACTGTACAGGTCAACTGCTTTTGCAGATTTTCAGAAGGACTTGGATCCATTGGCTGTTCAGACTTGTTACCAGCAGCTCTCAAAGCAGATTAATTCTTTGGAATTACTGAACACTACTTTCCCAGACAGAAGGATGATTTGCACAGCATTGATGTGTTTTCTTCAAGAAACAGTGACCCACAGAAGCCAAAGTACAAAGCATTACGAAAAGTGTTGAGTGTGAAGAAAAATCCTGACAGGATTTTTGGTTTTCCAAAAATGCTTCAAAAACATTTAAAACCTTTATTTGGATGGAGGAAATGAAAAAGTAGTGATGGGCTTCATGTCCCAAGCTGTGTGCCTGGTCTTTTGCTGGAACCCCATGTATCAGGTGGAAAGCCCTCATGGAGATGTTAAGTCATAAAAAAGCAAACAAAATGATCATTCTAGGTGCCCTTACCTGCGTGGCCTGGCCTTGCTGCTGCAGCTGCTGTAGTTGCTGTGCAGTCAGAAAACTCACAGGCTTGTTCCCAGCGATCAGTTTAGTCCCTGCTGGCATCGTAGTCAGGATGATATTTCTACCTAACCCACTGATGCTGAGGAAAAATAATTGTTGAAAGGTTAGTAAACAGCATAGCAGGCTCACAAACTGTTCTGCGGTTGCTAGGAGATCACAGTTCTTGCTTCAGTTACTAATGACTTTAAGTAGTGGGGTTCCCCCCCCCCCCCAAAACCAGCAAATACAGAAGTGACAAATTTATGCCAATATTTATTATTGATAGAGGAGTAATTTATCACATGAATTACACCTCTGACTCTGGACTGAGCACATCACTGGGTAAGTCTGATCCGACCTGAACCCTCCTCAATTGCAGGAAACAGCTAAGTGCTCACTGTTCTGCCCTGAAATATTAACTAAGGGAGACACTATCAGAATTCATGGAAGAATAAACAAGAAGACTTCGACATCTAAATGCCAGAGGAATTTTCACCGAGGCAGTTAACACTTCCCATGCCTCCTGAATGGAGAGATGGTTTCAGATCATATATATTTTCTAGCGTGTCCCTGGGTTAATTCTTGCTCAAACCCACAGAACTAATCTAACAGCTGTTTTCAAAGCAAAGAATGTTTTTCTTTGGTGTTTTTGCCAGAACCTCCATCTCAGGGCACCTAAATGAAGACTATAATCTCATTGCAGACACCACACTCAATTTCTTGCAGCTAATGGACCTATTATACACAGCGATTCTATTCCACCCTCTGCTTGCTCGCTCCCCAGGAACCTACTGAACACAGACCTTCCCCAGCCTAGCTGTAAAGCAGAACTATGGGAATCAGAGCACTCACTTGGCCCCGAGGTTGCCCTTGATGATGGGGGCAGTCACCACGCTCTTGCCTTTCACTGGCTGGCTGATCACCGACAGAGGCACCGTTATCCGCGCTGGGAGTTTGCCCTGGGGAAGTTGAAGACACATGAGGAGCCACAGGGAGTTCGGCAGAGAAACTGCCTGACAACACACAATTACCACTCAGCTGCTTTGTGGGAGCCCTGGGAGCGCAAACCAACAGCAGCTTTGCTGATGAAATCTGTGCTCCATTTCAGGCTCATTAAAATTCACCTCTATTTCATTCATTTCACAGCTGCCCGAGCCCTGAAAACCCACATCATCTTTGTACCATAGTATCCACCATTTTTATCCTCAGTAAACTATCATAGTGTTATTTAGCTTATGTAACTGCCATGAGACAGTTTATGGTGCCTTCAGCTTCGGGCATTAAAGGAGGACATGGGTAAAAAAGTCAATACAAATAACAAGCACTTCTAGTTCTGAGTATTCTATGACACCATTCCAAGGGAAATAATTCCCAAGGTGTGAGGCAAGACACTGATCTGCACGAGGCAGAACTTTAGATACACGAAGTTTGTTTCATTCACTTGCGAGAGGGGATAAGAGAAGCCATCTGACTTTTCTGGGGCATTTAGCTACAACTCCAAGACCATGAAATGAGTTGGAGACCCACATCTAGAACACAAGTTGCGGCTGCCCCATCCCCGGGAATGTTCAAGGCCAGGTTGGACTGGGCTTGGAGTAACCTGGTCTAGTGTAAGGTGTCCCTGCCCATGGCAGGAAGGAGATAAGCTTTAAGGTCCCTTCCAACCCAAACCATTCTATGACTCTACCATACTTAATTTGAGCCTTTGTAGATGTAAAGAGAAGTTTTTGGCCATACACCATCAGTACATTTTGGGGGTCCCCTTTGCCTCCCAGCCCCAGAGAAAGCCCAGCATTACTCACAGCCTGGGTTGTGGACACCACGGTGGTGCTGACAGGGACCTGCCGCACGGCCGTGGCTCCTGTGCCGAGGGTGATGGGGGTCCCTGCAGCCCCCGAGGCCACAGCCACGGCCTTGGACACCGTGGCGCTCACGGTGGGCAGGGACACGGTTGAGGTGTGGGCTGTGCCAGCAACGCTCACGGCTGAGGACGAGGGCTTGGCGTGAGTGGCCACAGTGATGGTCTGCCCAGCCTTGGGGGGCATCACCCCCAGCCCCTGCACAATCCTTATCGTGGCAGCCGGCTTGGCCTCCGTGGATGTCACCGTGGTTATGGCTTTGCCCTTCTGCTCTGCCACAGCCATGCCCAGGGCTGGCATCAGGCGGAAAGCAGAGCTTGCCGGCTCTGCAGTCTTTAGGTCAGGAGTCACTTTAACCACCGTGCTCCCAGCAGGGCTGGAGGAGGCAGGAGTGGCCGTGCTGGTCTTGGCCGGAGAGTCAGCAGTCTGCACAGGGTTGGATGTCACATGCAAAGTGGCAGAGATGCCTTTCCCAGCAGCACTGCTCCCCGCAGCTGCTGTGAAGAGGTCCTGGGTGAGTTTGACAGTGGTGACCTGGGACTTGGCCAGCGTGGCCATCATGTCCGGGGTGATGCGCAGCACCGTCTGCCCCTTGGCGTCCGTGGTGATGGAGGACGGGGGCAGGCGCAGCACGTCCTTCCCCTGGATGCGGAAGTTGGTCGCTGTGAGTGGGATGCCACTGCCAGCCTGGGCCTTCATCCCAAGCTGTCCTGTAATAGCCACCTGGGAGAGAGCAGAGACACGGCTCTGTCAAACCAGGACATGGTCCAAGGCACACTCAAAGCACAGCTTCCCAACAGGATGATGTTTGCTCACATCAGAATCAGAGTGGAGTGGCACTGGCACGCAGTGCACTACTGAAAACAGTTCTGGCTGTGTATCAGATGGCATTCCCAAACCCACACAGAATAGGAAATACCGTGGTGCTGGTTTCTGTTCCAAGCAAGATGAATGAGAGATCACTAAAGAATCTCCACAAAAACATCTTTCCCCTGTACATGGAAACAGGGCTCAAACACACCCAACCAGCAATGCCTAAATCTGCACAGCCCATAACTCACACACCACTACAGCTCACACCAGTGCTCACATCTGCACAGCACAATTGTCCCAACAAGCAGGCAACAAGAGGGTTGTGGAGCCAAACTCCTTGTCTCTCCCTCGGTCTCACCTGCTTGATGATGTTCTGGCCAGCCACGTTCTGGATGACGGTGGTGGAGGAGGTGCTGGCAGCAGAACTGCCCGGAGAGCTGGTCACTGGCTTCACAGCAGGACTGGGGGCTGCAGGCAGCCCTGTGACAGTGATACCTGCCTGCCCTGCCACGGAGCCTCCTGCTCTCTGCACCTGCACAGGGCTGCTCTGAGCTTTTACTGGCAGAGTCATCACAGCCTACAGAAGACAGGGAGGAAGGCTATGAGCAGAATGACACACTGTGAACAGTCTGTTCTTCTTCGTATTGTCCCTCAGCTTGAAAATTCAGGGAGACCTTACAGCTTTCTACAACTATCTGAAAGCAGGTTGTGGTGAGGTGGGGGCTGTGCTCTTCTCCCAAGTAACAAGTGACAGGATAAGAGGAATTTGCCTCAAGTTGCACTGGGGAGGATATTAAGAAAAATTTTTTTCATGGAAAGGGTTGTAATGCATTGGGAATGGGCTGCCCAGGGCAGTGGTGGAGTCACCATCCCTGGAAGTGTTCAAAAAAACATGTGGATGTGGCACTTGAGGACATGGTTTAGTGGTGAACATGGAGGTGGTGCTGTGTTGATGGTTGGACTTGGTGATCTTGGAGGTCTTTTCCAATCTTAACAATTCTGTGATTCTAAGTTCTATGGACTTTCTGTGTAGTGCACAATTTAATGATGTTGGATAAACAGGCAGAGGGGTGAAAAACACAGTACTGAACAATATTGTTCATGTAAAACTGTTTCTGTGCTGTTGCTCTGCAGTTACTGCATGCTCCAAGCATGCACAGGATCCCTGTGCACCACACCAGAACATCAGAAGAAGTCAAAATAGATGTCAGAGCTACTCCACTGCTTCCAACTCACCTGAGGGAGCACTTTGGTTTGCGTGGCTGTAGCTGGAACGCGGATTTGAGGCACTGATGTGGGCGGCGGCGGCTGCTGCTGCTGCTGGGTCACCACTGGGGCCTGCTGGGACACTGCTGGGAGGCTGGACTGGGCAGTGACCACCCGCACCTGCGGCAGCCCCGAGGAGCCCCCGGGAGCCACCACGCGCGGGGCGGGCGGTGCCGGCCCGGGCTGTGCCTGAGAGCTCTGAGCAGTGGAGAGCAACGTGCCCAGCTGTGGCATGGTGGGGGAGGATACCAGAAGGACACTGTGGAAAAGAGAGGCAGGAGGTCAGCAAAGAAATGTAGGAGATTCGCAGAATCCTTTAGGTTGGAAAAGACCTCTGAGATAATTGAGTCCAACCTGTGCCTGATCCTCACCCTGTCCCCCAGCCCAGCGCACTGAGTGCCATGGCCAGTCGTTCCTCAGACACCTCCAGGGCTGGGGACTCCAAACCTCCCTGGGCAGCCCCTTCCAGTGCCTGACCACTCTTTCAGTGAAGAAATTCCTCCTGATGTCTGATCTCACCCTCCTCTGGCAGAGCTTGAGCCCATTCCCTCTCTTCTTGTGCATTGTTCTGACCCCCGACCCCCCCCGGCTCCCCCATCCTGTCAGGAGTTGCAGAGCCAGAAGATCCCCCCTGAGCCTCCTTTTCTCCAGGCTGAGCCCCCCCAGCTCCCTCATAACGGAATTACACAAATTACTGAAAAACAACCACCAGCATTCCCAAGTGATGTAGGAGACAGAAGCAGTACCTCTGGCTGGGTTTTGCTGGCTCTGCCCCAGCGCTGGAGACACTCTTGCTGACTGCAGACACTGGAGGGGGCGAAATGGGTGTTGGTGGCAATGCTGGTGCAGTTGGTGTCACAGGAGTCACGGGAGTTGGTGGCATGCTGGAGTCACTGAGGCTCAGCTGGCTGGGCTCTGCTGTGCTGCTGGGGAGGGCTTTCACAGCACCCTCCTTGCTGCTCGACTTCTGCAAAGGAACCACAGCCAGCATCTCAAAAACTGGCACTGCTGCACCCTGGAGTGGGCTGAGCACTTTAACATCAGTTCTCTATGGCTATGAATGGCTGGCTGTCTGCCTTCCCCAGCTGCAGCCACGGATCTGTTGGGGTGTTTGGCTGCTCCTGTTCTCAGGAAAAGTTCACCTCAGCTGTGACAAACATTCAGATTTCACCCTAGTTAATGTGCCAGCAGAAAGTATTTTAGAGAGATTTGGTATCAGTAACAACAAAAAGATATCCAAACCCTGACAGCTCCAGCACAGCAAGGGCGATTGTGTGTTCCATACACTCTGCTGCAGATTAACCTCAAAACTAGATGGGAAAGACCACCCCTATGATAGGGAGCAAAATGAATTCCATTGTCCTTTCTGCTGAGTTAACAAGGATAGCAGTGGAAGCTGAGTGGAGGAAAAGTTCCCTCTTTCCCTCTTGGTTTTGTGCACTGGTGCCAGATAGCCATACACATCATGAATTGCTAGCTCAAACGTGAGAATTTTCATTGCCCACTGTGGATGCAGAATTTATGGATCAAATTGAGCCCAACCTCCTTCCCTCCTTCCCTGAGCAAAGAAATCTACCGTTTTAGCTGGAGGTTTTGGCTTCTGAAGAGCTTTCTTGGCCTTTGCTGCAGCAGCTTGAGCGTGATGGATCCGTTCTGCAAGGACAAATTACTGGTTAGATTAATTAATGAACACAAACAAACTGATTTAAGGAGGAGGCCAATTCAGACCTGTAAATTCACCTTCAGGCAAGGAATTACGCGGTCATGTAATAATGCAAAGAAAAATAACAAGTAAAATTAGTCAAAAAGGCTGACAATAAGACATAAGAAGTTGTGAATGAACATACACCTGCAGTTCTTGTACATGGGATACTATTTTTCAAACATACTTCAAAATGACACACTGCTCTACAAGACTGGTTATAAACATTTTCAATTCTTACTGGATCCCCAAGGCTTACCAAACTCCTCCTCACTCCTGTCCCGGTGCAGGTAGATCCACAACTTGCGCCCGATGTCGTATTTCACACAGGGATCTTTCTCATAGTGCAGTCGATCCAAAGCACCACTGACAACAGTGTTAACCTGGAAGTTCAGAACTCACACATTACGAGATGGCTCCAGCTGGGCTGGCCAAAATTCATGAATAAAAAAGCCATCCTATTTGGTAGAAAACCTGCATAAGCTGTGAGCAGGGTCCACCTGAGCAGGACCAACTGACAGCAGATGTTGCTGTTTGTCATCTTAGATTAAATGGAGCTTCCAAACCTAAAAGCTTGGAAAATGGACTGTTTCTGAATCTAAAGTGTGAGCAGCCCTGTGACAGAGTGTTAATTCTGTGGCTTTTCTAGCTGTTTTTTCATCATCCAGCATTTGGTGCAGATTTGCAGCAGCTCAGAGTGGTACACAGTTCCCTTTTGCTAATCAGAGCAGCAGAAAATTATTGGGCCTTAGCCCCTGAATGCTGCCTGGGTCTGTGCAGCGTATTTTTAGGAGAATCTGAGGCCAGACATGACATCCAACTTACCTGAGCACTGGTGACATCTGGAGCTAGGAACTGTGAATCTTTGAGCAGCTCACAGATTTCAGCACGAGTTCCTTCTCCATTAGGAAGGCGAGCAGCAGCATCACGAACTGGAACACAAACCCAGAGCTTAAACTTCCAGCTGTAAGTAGGCAGCTGTACTTAGGTACTCCAGCAGGTGCATTTTGGGATTGCTCTATCACCCCTGCTCTCACAGTGCCTACTTGCTCACTGAAATCTAGTTCCTAAAATCCTTCAGAAATATGAGAGGTTACAAAGGACTATTTTAAAATACGTCAACTGTGCCAGCTTTGTGCTAGGAGTGATAAACTTGAGGAACAGCACTCAATCCCACTTTAGATTCCTAAAGTCACTGTTCAGAGGGTCGGGGGGATATTTTTCTTATTTAAAACAAATTGTTTTGGTCATCACCTTACCAAGGGACAGGATGGTGACATATGCTGGCCTGTCTGAGCGCAGGAGAGAATGTTCTCGAGCTTTGTTTAAGGAGGTTTCCTTGTCAAACACCCCCTTCACGGGACCAACAACGGACTCAAAGCCGTGCATGCGGAAGGTGAAGGCTTTGTGGGGTTGGCTGTAACGGTACCGCTCCTGGGGGGGACAAGAGCACTCAGTTTAGCAGGCAACTTTCACAAAAGCCTTACAGACTTGTTACCATTCTCCAGAGAAAGCTTTTTTAAATGTAAGGCTCAAATACTGCTGTATAAACTTGGTTTGGATGAAGAAAAGCACAAACTACTTCAAACAAAATCCTAAGCACCCCCTAACCAAGGTGTGTGGGTGCAATACAGTAGGTTTATTGTCAAGCAGCTGCACAGATTAGAGGTGTCAGAGATACAAGAGATACACCTTCTGTCCAGCAAACACCCCTTCCCCCTTCTCCTCTACTCCAGCACAATTTAAAAAACCCCCATCATGTGTTTATCCTTTAATTCCCACTTGCATTTACTGATAGATAACTCAAAGAACGGGTACGCTTATTGACACTTATTTTCTGCTTGTACCATACATGCCCAAAAAAAGAGAGACAAGTCATCCTCCTATGCTGGGGGATGGAAAAAAAAGAGACAGAAATATTGGCACTGCCAACTCACACCATCAATTTAAATTAATTTTGCCCAAAACCCACTGGAAATACTGGTTTTGAAGCAGCTACATTGCCTGCAAGTTTTATGTAAGGCCAAGATACCGACTTCAAGGTAGAAGAAAAATACTAATTCTTCACATTAACAAAGTTTGTGTAAACTGCCATCCCACACAAATTCTCCTGTTTTAGTGGACAACTGTTTCAACATGTGCCTTTAAAATAAAGAAGATTCACTTCTTACCTGCTCCTGAAACACCCGTTTCTCCTCTCCAGTGCTAGGCCGAACTACATAGTCAGTCCTTCTGAAACAAAGGGCACCGTCAGCTCTGAGCACAACAAGCCCACAACAGTCCCCAAGACATCCCAAAGGATTAGTCATCTCATCCTTCTGCAAATTCTTCTGAACAAATTCTGGAAGCATTTATGTTACAAAAGAAAGTCCTGCAGAGATCTTAAAATATGCACGTGAAGGCAAGAAAGGCTGCAAATAATCCCATCATCAGGACCTAAGGTAGATTACAGCTTTGTTTGATAATCTACGCAAAGGTGGAGAAAATCAGTTGACTTTAGGAAATGCAGTTACTGCATTTATAAAATCAAACTATCAAGTTTCCTCCCAACCTATGATGTAAAATTGTTTTATTTTAAGATCCAGAGGTGCAAGGATCAAACCTCCCAGCTTCAGCAGCACTGCAAAAGCTTTCAAGGAGTGTTACACACTTACACTCTGGGCAGTGGCATGGCATCAGAGCTGTCTTCATTTTCCTATAGAGAAAGAGAGAAATGTCAGTGTTGGAGAGAACTCAGTCAGGTTTTGTGCTGCTAGGAGGTGATTTTTGTCTGACTCACTTTGAAGAAAGTCTGGTCTTTGGTCTCCAACCAGAGATGAAACAGTGCTGCCAATTCCTTCTCATGATCTTGGTATGTACCTAGTAAGAAATCAGGAAAAATTAGAAATTGAATCTTAATTGTTACAAAGCCAGTTGCTTGTACCTCCCAGTCATCTCCTGCTTCCTCCCCCACCCCAGTGCATCAGCAGTCACAAGGCATCTTCCCCACTTCACAGATGCTCCAATTGCAACACCTGAACACAGCCAGGCTTAGAAAGTACTGAACCCCAGTGGTCCCTCTGTGTTAGTACAAAGGATGGAGTTTCAACTCCTGGCACAGCAGGCAAGATGCTGTTTGAGACACACCTGGTTCCCACTCTCCAAAGTAATCCCAGTCACTGAGTCCATGAGCATGCCTACAAAACCTCCACCTAAATTAGGGGAAGAACCAGAGGAATATATTCCTGACCCCAAACCTCTGCCAGTTTAGGCCTGCAAATATGATCACTAGAATCACTATAGTTAAGAACAAAAAGCTATGCCTAGTAGCTAAAGGAATGATCAGAAACACAAGACACCTGTAATTCAGTCAGTATGAGCTTGGGCACCTCGATCATCAATTTGCTCTTTGGTGCCCACTTTTAAGAATTGGAATAGTATCAGTTTGCTCCACAGAGATGCTTAATTCATTTGTAATTGTAATAATCAATAATTACTCTAAATAGTCAGAAGATATGCTCTATAGGAGGGAAAATATGAAGGTGTTCAGACCGATTGGAAGGGTGACAAACATGTTTGTCAGCACCATGAAGAAATACAGCCCAGTGCCTTTGCTCATTTATGATCTGTCTGCTGCTGATACTGATGTCTTGTGAAAACCTCAAACCCAAAACACATTTTAGCTCAGGTGAAAGAAAAGGCCTAACCACAAAATTAACAGCTCTGCTTATGCTTCTCTGCAGGCTGCAGCACTCTGAAAAGTAAAGTCCTGGAGAAAATAACAAACCTTGGCTACAGCAGAAACCATAGCAGAGCACCAGGTACTCACCAACCAATTTCCACTGCTGAGTTTTTTCCTTGAATTCAACAAAAGGAGCATCTACAACGAAAAATGTGCATGTCAGAGACATCAGCCAATGGTCCAAGCCCCAAATCCTGCTGGGGTAATGCAAACGGTCGAGTTGGGCTCACAATGAGAGAGCATTTGAAGCGATTGTGTAAGTGCATCTCTAAATTTATCCTTGCCCAAAGGGAAGGTGAGCATTTCAGAGTATGAGGGCAAGCACAAGGAAGGAACAGAACAGGATAATAAGCCTTCCATCAACAGGCTGTCAGCTGAGAGCCTGTTCATGCTGTGAGACACCAGGGACTGTTTCTGTGAGTGAAATTCTGAATGTTCCTGGGCTCATGGGAAGCAAACTTGGGATTTACAGCATTCCCCAGCATTATGGAGAACATGCTGCAAGGCATGCAATCTACTCTGTCCCTGCCTTTAAAATTTCCCACTAGGCAAATCAAACCCACAGAATAATTTAGTTTGAAAGGAAGGCCTGAAACTCAGCTGGTCCAAGTTAGGCCAACTCCATGTTTCAGTGGATTTCTCAGGGCAATCTAGTTTATTTTTTATCATCTCCCAAGACAACCAGAATGTCTTCACACCGTGGGGGAAGAGACTAATTCCTTCCAGCTTCAAACATCCTGCCTGAAGCCACGATCTGAAAAGGGGACACTGTCTATCTAAAGGCAATTTCACACATATTTTCACATGCTTGGGGATCAAGCTGGGGCTTAGCTACTATCCAAATGCAAAACAAGCCAACCACAATCAGGACATATAAGTTATAAAGCTGATCACAGAAACAGTCAGCAATGCAATGATTCATTGTGGTGATGAATTAAAAGTTTATTTGAGCTATAATATAAACCAGCACTGATTGGAACAGAAGAATAAGCATCATTAAGTATTTTTAACAGCTATTCTTACCTCTGCTGTCACCTGCCAAGTACTGCAAGGCAGGTAAAACCAGTTCAGACCAGTTAGGGGCAAATGAGAACCAGTTATTTAGTGCACTGGCATGAGAAGATTGCCAATCAAGAACTTTATCTTCAAGCTGAAGAGGAAAAGGAAATATTTCATTCATGATCTCACACTTTAAACAATGATTGTTTCCACAGAAAAGAAACCAGCTAAACACATTCAGGAGACAGAAAGATTTTTATGTCTGTAAAAAAAATGACCCAACCTTTTCAAGTAACTGTAAGATGGTATTTTAAACAAAGACTTGCCCATCTCTGCCCTTAATATACAGAATATATCTAACTGTGATCTATAGAATGGGTATGGAATGACTTACAGGTTCAACTGATTAAATTCATGAAACATATTAAAAACAGAATGCGGTAGCACTCCCATATGCTTTAATTTCTTTAATATGTAATCTAGATATTAATATAATTTACAGCAAGACAACTCTGGAGAAAAATCACTATTTCATAACTATAAACCCCTCTATCCTTCAGTGTTCCTTCCTGCAAGGATTCCTAGTTAAGTGGGGGGTTCCTTACCACTGAGAGTGTAGCAGGTCCTTCCAGAAACAGTATCTCCAAAAGAAGGAAAAAGAAGCTGGATGATATTTCATTTATTTCAAGGCATGGTTTCACATCTTCAAGAGGTCTTCAAAAGAAAGAGAACACAAGCAGAGTAAATTCTCTATATAAACATCCACCTTCATATACCAAGATGAACACCACACATTTCACACATCCCATGCTGCACAAAAACACAGCCTGCAACAGTCCCACAAAAATCTGAGCTGTAACATCTGCTGCTCCCTCCATCCCTGCAAGGTGTTCAGGGCCCTCTGCAGCACTTACTCCTCTTTGACAGATGTCAGAGGGAGGGGGGAAAGATCCTGAGACATTGGTGGGATTCCATCTGCATTGCCAAGAGAGTCAGCCAAGTCTTCCACCTCAGATTTAATAACCTTCAGCTTCTTTTTCTTCTTATCCTCCTTTTCCTTCACCTTTTTCTTGACAGTTGCGAGGTCGTACAAGGCTTTAGATATAAGAAAAAGTCAAAAGAATAACTAAGAAGCTTCTTACAATACCTCAATGAGAGTCACTATCTGTTTAAACATATATCCAGAAATGTATGTTGTGTGCACTCATTCACACATCGCTCATTCCACCTTCCCAGTCACTGCCATGAATCTTTATTTTTCCCTACAAAAAAACCCCCTCTACTTTTTAAACCAATGTATATAAAATTAAAAGGCAAAGGATCCACTGACCTGCTAAGGAGCCTTTCCTGCCAGCATTCACTCGAGTCATGATGTCCTCCAGGGTCAGGTCTGTCGTGACCAGATCAGGGTGATCCTAAACAGGACAGTGGGGCAGAAATTAAACTGGGAAAGGACATGGTGTTAAGACAGTAGCAAGGATGCAGAAGTACCTAAGTATGGAAATGCCCCAAACTTATCCAGGATCAGCTTATAAAGTTATTTACTGCAACAAAAGCAGGGAAGTCTTCTAACCCTGAAATCAAAAATTTTTTCTCTCCAAAACATGTAATTAAAATTACAAAATCCTTCTAACCAGATAAGCATAAGCAGGACCTGCATCTATACACTGACAATTAAACTCAGGTTATGGTAAAGGGCTGGAGGGTGGCTGCACACAAAAACCAGCAATCATACTGAACTTTATGGCCAACAGATAAAAGACTAAGGGATAAAATGCAGTCCCAGACTTTGACATCTTACAGGCTGACGTTTTCGTTTCTCGCGGTGCTTCTTCAACATCATCTTAAAATCACTTTCCTCAAGTTCGATCTTGTCTGCAATGAAAGAGATTTCAGATATTATTTGCATAGTACTCCCCTACTGTTACTTTGTAGACTTAGAACAACATTTTCTACCCATTCTCACGTCCAGCAATCTCCAAATTTCAATAACTAATTTCTCCTTATTTGAATTTCACTCACTCCTTTGTTTCAGTGCTTCCTTGGGTCATCAGATTTCATTGCTGATGCAGCCATGGAAGTGAAAAGAAGCCAGAATCAGCTTGAAGGGTTTGCAAACTGGGATTCCTAAAGGTTTTGAGCTGGACTGTGCTAACGCTTCAACCATTAAAGCCAGAACACAACAGAGCAATTGGTAAGTATTACACAAACTGTGACCCTTGTGTTAAAATACTACTGCTAAAAAACTGAGAGAACCAACCGTTGTGTTGACTGCAGAAATTAAGCATTATAAGTTTTCATCAAAAAATACATTTTCAAGCTGATTTCTTGCAAGGCCTCAAAGTTACTCTCTCCTCTAAATCTGTGTTGGTCCCTGGTTTGGTTCTCACCTGCTGTTTTCATGTCCAAGGTTGACAATGTGGGGATCACTCTCAGGGGAACTGGCGGACTTGAACAACGTGCTGGAGAACTTGGAGGCCAAGAGATTAATTCTAAAACAGAGAAATAAATTTACTTCTGCAAGACTTAGAACCAATCTATGTAATTCTATCACCTCATGTTCAGTAGATCACAGCCAGTAAAACTAGAGTCCAGATTTCATTGTTCTATCAGAGACACTGTCCCCACATCAAAAGTGTGCCTTTCTCTGTTCACACCTCGAGACTTTAGTTCAGCCCAGGGCATTACCTTCTTCATCAGAAGACAAGGCAGTGTCTCCACACTCCTCTTTCACTTCCCTCAGGATTTTCAGGTAGCGCCGGTGTGTCCGTCTGTCTCGTTCTTCTGCGTCATACGTTGGTGGGAAGTGCCTTCTCCTCAGGGTCATGTCAGGGCCTCCTTTCCTGGCTAATTCCAGCAAGTGCTGGAAGAAGAGATTCATGTGACATTAGCTGTGTCAGCTGTGGTTCTTTAAGCCAGTATAGGTAAGCTCAGCTCAGGTATTTCCAGCAAGGTTCCCATGCGGAGCTGGTGCTCTCAGCACCTCAGTCCTGTATAAGGACCCCTTAGGACGGATTGGTATTTGAACGTACAGGATTTTAAACCATCAAAAAAGCAAGGCAAAGTTTCTGCCCCTTCATCTGCACACACAATAGTACCTGTCACTTAACCATTGGTGTGGGATGTAATTTCCTTGCCAAGTATGTAACATTAGACATGGAATATTGTCTCATTTAAAGAAAACATTTTACCCCTTATGGCTACAGAGGAAATAACTCCCTATGTATTCTGTATTGCTGCCCAGAGAAGGTGTGGCTGCCCATTCCTGGAAGTGTTCAAGGCCAGGAGCAACCAGGTCTACTGGAAGGTGTCCCTTCTGGGATTCTCTGACTATTTCCCATTGTATTCCCCACAGGGCATTTTATAAGACAGACTTCCACCTTCATCCATACATCCCATATGCTTCAATGTCTTAAATGCAATAAAAGACAAGTAAGCAAGTATTTACGACAAACTGGTTTCAGTTGGCAGCAACTAGCTCACAGAAGTATCCACAGAGGAAGACTTCCTCAGGGATTTACAGGCATTAGAATTAGAGTTTTGTATCTACATATTTTGTAACTGTGCATTTAACAACTGTACTTGTTTCAAAGTGACAGAAATGGTAGAAAACAAAGGCAGAGGGACTTGTTAACAAGACAATAGGTTAGAAAGGGGCAAATGCAGGAAGTGGGGGCAAGGTGGGCATGGAAAAATAGACACTACACACAACCAAGAGCTATGAGTTACAAAACCCGAAATGTGCAAACGTAACAATGGGTCTGGTGTTCTGTTCGGGCCACTGGAAAAACCAGAAACATTGCTCATTAAACCCATTGCAGGACAGACCTGAGAGAGCTGTGAAGGCACCAAGGCATGTTATAAAGACCCTGTCAGTGGCAGAGCAGACTCACGTTGCGGGAGGTGAGGACCTGCTTCAGCAGCCTGTAGAAGTACTGCTGCTGCGCCCGCAGGTACCGCTTGTACTGAGACTTGTAGCACAGCTGCCGGTACTTCACCACCTCGGGGTTGAAGTGGCCATCTGCGACAGAGACAACACACACCTGAGGTGCCACTGCTGCTCACAGCTAACCCCAAATCCTCCCAGAAGCTCACTGACCTCGGAAGAGTTTCTGCGCGATGTGCAGCGGGTTCCCAAAACGGAAGTTCTCCCCCCCAAACAGTGCCAAGATGAGTTTGTTCTGATGCTCCCGGTTGTTCTCAGGGAAGTGAGGCAGGAATTTTTTTAGGTGCTCTTGCTGCGCATCTGTCAGGACCTCCTGCCACGTGGACAAGCTGACAACGTCAAAGAAGATCTCCGGCTAAAGGAAGCAAGAAACAACAGTGAAGAAAATACCTCCAGGTCCTTGACAATCATCTAGCCCTTGTTTCTGTGGTGAATTAGCACCAGTCAGGAGACAGCATCTCACCAAATGCAGAAACAACACAGTATAAAGGAGAAAGGTGATAAAAAACTGATACTACTAACAACCAGGAAATTCATTCAAAGCTTGTAACAGCTTTCTTAAAAGCAGCTTTAAAATAAGAATACGACAGAATTGATTTGAAAGCTGTTTTACTGAGGTTAATCAAAGCCCTTTTTGACACCTTTCCCAGGGCAGTCAGAAACATCCCCACCCTTTTCAGTTTGCTCTGTAACCCGCACAGAGAGAGTTAAACATGTTTCTAGTCCAGATTATGAAAAGTTAAAGTGTCTCAGCAATACTCACGTCCTCCAGCAGGTCCTCGGGCAGACTGACCCTGGTGGTGCCCAGCATGCAGTCCTCCATGATCCGACTGCCATTGCCCTCCAGCTCCAGGGGGTCTGTGAGCATGTGGTCCAGGGAGTCCATCCTTCACCCCCTCCTGCTCCTGCACAAGGACAATAGGGCCCTGAAGAACCAAAAATGCCAAGCCCAGACACACCCACTCTCAGGTGAGGAATGGCTGAGAAGCCACCTTTGGTTGTTGACATGCCAGCTGTGGCATTGGGCTGCAATATATATACACATGTAACAAGTTATTTTTAATATGTATACTTGCATTAAAATGTAATCTTCAATTACAACACTTATATCATATATACCTAATTTTATATAAAAATTTGCTCTTCAATTACAACACAGGTCACGCCAACAGAGCCATCACAGGTGTTTTCCCTGGAAAAGCCCTCAGGCTTTTCCAGACAGGGAGTACCAGGTAGATTGGGAAGCACAGGTGACCCATTCGCTTCCCACCTGCAGGAACTGCTTTCAGTACTGCAAAACACCAAGAAAAACTGCATTTAAACCCTGAGAGCGGTTTTAAGGCGCAGAACCGAAGGTCAGGGCTGAGGCGGGGTTTGTCTCAGGCTGAACGTGCAGCTGTGACAGGGCCAAGCGGCACGGTTTGCAATAGCCGGGCGGCTCTGGGCCGGAAGAAAACGTCTGAAACACGCGGGATGAGAACAGGACAATATGAAAAAGGCTTAAACCCGGGTGAGAGGCGGGAAAAGAGACAAAATCGGTCATTTCATACCCTCACGCGGCCCGGCCGAAGGCGGAAGGCGGCGGGCGCTGCCCGCGCCTGCGCGACCGCCCCGCGCTACCGCGCCTGCGCGGGGCCGCCCCTCAGGCCGCCATGGCCAGTCGCGACAGGGCCCGTCGCGACAGGCGGGACCCGCGCTGCTGCAAGAGGGACATCTCCTCTAACCCCGAGTGCTTAATTAGGCTGTCAGCGCCCCGGGGACGCTGAGGCGCTCGTCACAGCTGTTCCCTCCCCTCAAGGGGACCCTCCGTGTTCACCAGATCGGAGCGTTCCACTGATTCCGGTGGAATCAATCACCGCAGTGATTGCTGTGATTTGTGGTTCCCCTGGGAAGTTTAGGTTGGAATTCATTTCCAGCGCTCAGAGGGTCTCCTGAAAGGAAATGATTCTTTAAGTCTCTCAGGAAAAAAAAAAAAAAAAAGGTATTTGTGGAATTCTGAAGCCACCTATCAATTATAGGTTTCTATGGCTTGATTGCAATCCTATTAAGTGGATTAGTCATTGATATGCTGTGCTAATATTAATTGTATTTTAAATTTTAATACAGGAAACAAACCCATCCGGGGTCTCCACATCTTCACCCACTGACAGCGCCCTTGAAGGACTCGCGTTAACAGTCTACAGAACATTAATAACATTGTGACAGGCTGAAGATTGCCAGCAATAGTGTCTGACTGCAAAAAGGTGTTCAAACAATAGAGAGACAAGCCCTAATCCCCAGGGAACGGGAGCTCGAGATAATCATTCCTGCAGTTTTTACCCACGGGGCCCTCATGGAGGGAACAGACTCACCCCAAAATGAATGATCCCAGGAGTTACGATGGAGTCTTCCAGAACTTCTCCCCGGTCTAAACTTTTCTTTATGTTTAGGTGGAGGTCATACACTTCACTCAGCGAGGGGTGGTTGTACCTTGGGGGCAGATATCTCAGGAGAGTACCTGCGATAACCTTGGGATGGGAACATGTTATGCCCCCAAGGACAGGGATTTCCAAGGACAGGGATTTCACTGCAGTTGCTGATTCAAGAGGACATCTTCCTGTAGTCCTTAGTTTTCAGCTGCTTTGGGGTTGATCAGCTGGAAAATACTACCCACGTTCCATGCTTTAAAAGGGTTTCAGAGGCAGAGCCATGGGGTCTCCACCTCCCTTTAGCCCCCCTTGGACTGTGTTGTGGGACATCAGGAAGCAAATGTATTTTTCCCTATGACTTCCATACTACTATCTACACCCCACTTCACTCACCCCCCACTGAACACATCTCACCCCCTCCACCACCCCCCACAGAAAAGATCAATCATCACAAGTGTTTAAAAAAACAAAGAGAAAAAGATTTATTAATTTCGGGGGTGGGGGTGTTTTTTTTTTACACCTGCCAGGTTGCACGAGACTCTGAACACAACAACAGTCACCAAATGTACAATAAACATACACACTTAAATAAGAGATGGGGCCCAAGCAGTCCGAGAGGTGCACAGTCAGGGTGCATGGATTGGGGTTGTTTTCTTTTTCCTCCAGGAAAATACAGGATCTGACCCAAAAAGGCCTCCAGGGGACAGCATTAGACCCCGAGGAGCCTGAATCCCCGAGCAGAACATGGACCTTGCAGGCAACCAAGAGGACTCCAGAGTTATGCTCCTGCAGGACATGACTGGAGAGCTCTTTGGGTTGCTCTGGTTTAAAAATAATAATAATAATAATAATAATAATAATAATAATAATAATATAATAATAATACATCCTATACCTTCTGCACTGCAGAAATGGGAAAAAAAAATCCATGCAATCAGTCTTTTTTTTTTTCTTTCTTTCTTTTTGCCAACTGTGCAATCACTGTGGTTCCTTACTTTGGAAGGAATATTCATGGTACTTCTGTTTCCAGGGATGCTTCTTCCATAACAAGGCATTAGTTTACCTTGGGACACTTGGAATCACTTCAGTTGTGTCAGGCTGATGGCCCAACTACTGCTGCTGAATGAGGAAGATTTGAGCTCAAAAACTTAAAAAGATTTGAGTTTTAAAATGGTTTTCTGTTGTAGTTTTCCATTTTAAGTAAGTGGTACAACTGTCCTTCTTCATAAACCGTTCCAAGACAGGTGAATAGAACAAAATAGTTTTAAACCCCACACTTGCAACATCCTTAAGGGGAACAAGTCTGATGTTCATCTATTGTCAAACATTTAAGACTTTAAAATTGCTGTTGTAGGGCAGTATCACCCTGGATATTTCCAAGTCTGCTGTTTTCCCACTAATACTATTTTTGGCTTTTTATTAAATAAGCAGCAGCCTGAAGAAAGCCAAGACAAGATCTCCCTCTTCTTCTCCCATGCCAACTTCATTGCAATGCTTGACATTGTAATTCCAAAGTCCTCAGCAATACAAATTCAAATTCAAGAGTAGGCATTGTGGTCACTTGGCCACTCTACCACAGTGGGCTCCCAAATCCACAAAATTTAAAGTCACTCATCACTGCACTAAATGGCAGCTCTGGTCCTCAAATTTCCCCAGCTCACTGATGCCCCAGGACGGTGGTACAGCAAGAGAAGTGAAATCCCGGGAATAAATTAATCCCCATTTTGGCAAGTCCCTTTATAGCTACCTCAGAACAGTTCTGAGCTGGCCAGGATTTGCCATCAGATTTATCTCTCTTTCCACACCATATTAACAGATCTGTTAATTACCAAAGCAATACCCACTACAAGGCTTTGCCTACAAGGAACCAGACCTCCTCTTGTCCAGCCTGAGTGTGAAGTTCTCCCGTGTCTAAGAGCTTTAACTCCATAAAACCTGATACCACAATCTGTAGTGCTTACTCATGGGCAATCCTCACGTAAATCCGTGGGAATACTCACGAAAGAGTCCTGCATTCACACTCAGTGCAGCACAAGAGAAACCAAATCAAAAAACCTCTCCAAGTTCTTCTGTCTTAAGGGCCTCTAAGACACAACATCCTTCTTTGTTACTGTTTTATAAATAAATGTATCCTGTCACGCACAGACATTCTGGGATGAGTTTTCCAGCAGAGAATGGAGGTTCAGACATATATGGTGTATCCTATCAGGAGTCAATGGAGTTTTAGACATATTCTTGCAACTACCAGAATGTATCAAACAACCAACCAAAAACACCTGTGAAGGAGAATTATGTAAGGAAAAAAATACTATACTGCCTTAAAAGATAAACCTTCTCTTTCCCTTTCTCCTGGTCCCTAAATGCAACATGAATTCTGTACACGAACCAGGTCCACCAAAGCAGGCAACCCTCACAGATGGCTTTCTGTGTCCCATAAATAGTGGTCCACAAGCATGTTTCTGGTGTGTTTCCTGAGTCCAGGGCTGGTCTTTTTATGGAACTGTCCAAAGGAATTACAGTGCATTGTTAACAAGGTTATTTGGAAAAAAATCAGAGTAACCAACTCTCCATCCAGTCTTGAAGGGGAGAAACGTTTACTTTGAGGTGGCAACAGAGATAAGGACCCAGTCCCTTCAGAGCAGTGCTCCTGTACCCTCATTTTCTCCTGGCACAACTATCTTAGGTCAAAGGTGCAGGTTAAGCTGAGCCTTTTTTTTGTTTACAGGCAAACCAGCAACCTTCCCTGCAAACACTGCAGGGAAAAGAGACAACAGTGGCTTCATACTACCCTTGGGTGCTACTATGATTTCAATCACTTTGTCCAACAACATGGGTTTAAGACTCCCATTTTCACACAGCATGTAAACAGTTCTGGAGGGCTGGAAAAAGGATAATTTAATGGACTGCTTCGGCACATCTTCACAGCTTCACTGTTTGATCCATCCCCACACAGGGACACAAGGAGCCACCGCTTGGCTGCTGCTGCTCCTTTCTCCAGGCAGTCTGCTCATGTTGAGCTGGGACATTCCCTTTCACCTTGGCTGCTGAAACAAAGCCCCGGGAAGCAGATCTGCCACACTCTGGCAATTTACACAATGTTCTCCTTGTTAAAGGCTCCCGTTAAAAACAGACAGACAACAATCTGCAGGACACCTTCAGCTAGGCAAGCCTTTCCCATACAGTTGAAATTGTTGTTTGCTGGAGACACTTCCCAAAAGGAAAAGTAAGGGTCAGCAGACATGCCAAAAATAAAATCCAGGGCAAGCAGAGGTTTCACTTCTCCTGTCCTTTTTGTTAAAAGCTGCATAAAAGTATCCCAGAAGGATTTTGAGCGTACTTCATGGTCACTGGGGACTTAAACCCTCTTAAAGCATTAACAAGAGCTCCAAGATTTTAGCTGAAGGTAAGTGAACAGAGATGAAAACATACAGAGCCCCAGGGTACCCCCAAATCTGGGCTGTCAGGGAGGTGACAAGACAAGAAGATGACCCCGTGGGGCTGCTTCACTCGTGTTCTGCTGAGAAGGTCCTGGGTTTGGTGATGTGCACCTCGCTGCCCCCGCTGCCGTTGGTGGTGGTGGTGATGATGTACTGGGTGGTTTGCTGTTGGCTGCTGGGCTGGGACTCCAGGGGCTCCGGGGGCGCCGGGGGCTGGGAAACACCCACCGGCACCTCGCTGGGCAGCGAGGACGTTTGCTTCTCCAGGTCGGGCTGACCCTCTGAGATCACATAGTGAGTCTGCAGAGGGAACAGAAATGGTTACTGATCACTGTATCTTCTGTGACTTCTCTGTTCTAATGGTCTGCTGGGAGGTATTTTGGGATCAACAAGGAACTTGGAAATCAAACGCTTTCATTTAACTGTATTTGAGAGCAACATAACGCTTGTCCTTTGATTTGAAGGACATTGGACTTGGCATTTGGATAATTTATGAATTGTTAAACTCATTACACAATTAATCCATCACTGCAGATTAAAGTAACAATTTTGAATACAAGTATTCTGCAAGGTTTGTTCTATATTCCATGTGTTCTAGCAGAAATTGCACTCCCAGTGTCCAATACCAACACAGTGCAATGGCCTGCCTGACTCCTTGTGCTGGATTGCTTAACAAGGTAAGTTTGGCTTGCTTACAAGAAACTCCTCTTATTTTGTAACCTTACAGATAAAAACAAGCTATCAAAATGTTCCCAGAAGCTGCTCTGAAATTTGGTTTCATATATACAGCTTAATCATAAATATTTTTAAGACTTAGCAGTACCACTAAATAATACTTTGTCCTGCAAATGTGATTAAAAGAACACTTTAAGCTGGAAGGAGTCATACACACAAGGGCCAGACAGTGTGGGCTTTGTAAATGGCTACACACAGACTGCACTGTGCAGTCTGGACCTCTTTAGGTACCACATTATGCTTTATTCTGTGCCCCAGTCATCAATTTCGCATTGCTTTAACCTTCAAGCGTAAGACTTTACATCTGATATATTATTCAGGATGAAAAAATGGCCATGATTGTTTTCCTTACCTGAGTAACTGCTTTCACTTGCCCTGTGTTGACAGTGGTGACCGGGGTACCCACAGCAGTCTCTGTGATCACGTACTGCCCTTGGGGGATGGTCATCATCTGAATCTCCGAGGCTAAAACATAGAAATTGGAGAATCAAGACTTTGAATCAAACTCAAAGATGACTTTGAAAGATCATGTCTTACGCCAGTAAGATTTAAAGTCTGAAACAGTGGGTGTTGAACAAAAATTCAGCTGCTGTAAAGCCCTGTCAAACTCCACAAGCCTCAACAGAATCATGCCAGGTAACACCAGCTGCAGATTTGGCAACTCCTGCGGACACAACACACCCTATTCTGACCCAGCTCATCACAGAATTACCATCCAGAGCTGTATGGACATGAGAAATTGTCTCCTGTCACCCTCCTCTTCTGTACAGTTCTTTCAAGCACTCATCACTGCTGTCCAGTACATGGATTCTTGCTGAGTGCAAGTTCTTTGGAATAAAGGAGCCCAGTGTGCCTGCCCAAACCACATATGGAATGGGGATGGACCTACAGCAGAAGAGCTGCAACAACCATCTGCGTTTGTCTGAAACTTTATCTTCCTGATCTCTATGAATATTAACCACAAAGCTCAATGAGCACAATCCTGTTTGGTAGCTGGGGCACGTATTAGTCACACACACTGGCCAGGCAAGTAGTGAGAGTGCTGTGACACTCACAGTAGCTCCGAAAGGAGTTCCAAGTGCTGGGGAGATAGGTGTGCTGCACTGAGGAGCCCTGCTGCTGCTGCAGGCCTTGGTTTGGTGTCGACGTCGCAGTCTGCATCTGCGAGGGGCTGAGCTCCTGTTGGGGCTGTTGCGAGGAGGGACTCAAAGGCTGACCTCCAACCTAGAGAAAAAACAGGTGCAAGTGTTCGTGGTGTGGTAAGGATTGCAGAGCTCTGTGCTCTTACAAACACATCCTTCTTACGAAGGGAAGACACAGGGTGGGTTCCAGAGCACATCAAGCACAAGAAAAGCCAAACTCTCCTCCCTCTCCTCTAACTTGCTTCACTTTACAGCCAGTAAGCACAGACCAGGAAAAAGAGAGATGCTGTTTGCCAAAGTGAGTCTGTGGCAGAGAATAGAGATTAGAGACTAAATTCTACCCAAGATCACGAAGAGCTGCACTTCAAACATTGAGGAATGCCAGTTTCCATTTACATCTTTGAACCAACAAACTCTATTTAAGCTGCAAATTTGTCTGTTCCCAACTATTTATCTCTAACTTAGGGGGGAAAAAAACCCACCAAAAAACACACACAACAAACACCCCAAACAAAACCACAACAAAACACCCCCATACACCCTGGGACACCTGGGAACTATTTGGTGATCTCAGAGATGTTCATGTGAGAGTCGTTTCACGCGTGGTACATAAATGACATAGGAAAGACTATCTCCTGCCTCAGCACATGCAATATGTCAGCTGAACAGACGGGTAGGGAAAAGATTCCCTGCAAGAGAAGAGGGAGGTACCTGTGGTGATGACTGAGCTGCTGGCGATGGCTCCGTGACCTGGATGTGCTGCACCTGGATGGCATGTTGGGTGTACGTCTGGGGGTCGTGGAGCTGCCCAACGTCCACTGTGGAGTGCTGGGACTGGTGAGGAGAGGTAGCCTGGGGGAAAAAAACAAGCAGAGGTGTATATTTCAAATTCTTTACAGAAGCAGCCATGTAAATCTCTTCTGGGACACAAGGTCTGCAATAATGAGGTGGGAGCTGTAGTGGAGCACTCCTGGGAGGTAAAGTACACTCAACAGATGTAATGGCACTGAGATGGTTATATCTCAGTGATCTCAATGGAAAGGACTTGCCTAAGCTCATACAAGATGCCTGTGGCAGTGACCAGTCTGAAAAGCAGGATTAGCATCTTTCTATTGAATGTTCACATACTTAAGATCTGCATATCCAACTCTGTAGACTGGCACAGCTCTGCATCAAGACAAGAGACCAGGGGCTTTGAATGGATTTTTGGAACAATACCTGCTAATGATACTAATTGCAATAACTTAATTACAAGTCTCAGATCTTGATAAAATTAAGATCTTGATAATATTAGTAATAATGCAGGAATACTCATGCTCTTGTATGGTTACAACAGCCACAGTCGCTATTAACTGGGGTCATTATTTAGGCCTTTATTAACCCAATTCATAACCTGATTTGTAAAGAAGGGCCAGAGAGAACATAAAATTTCAGATTCAAATCCAAACACGTGGTAGTTTCAGCTTTACCCAGTGGATAACAGACTTGAAGGCCACAGAGATTCCTTATAGCTGCCTGAGATATCTTGCTCAGTCACTCCAGTTACACTCTGGTTTTATTTTTAGGAGGCTGTTGAGCATCAGGGAATGAATATTCTAATAGATGATATGAAGGGAACAAGCAAGCACTCTCTTGTACTCCCAAATTTTGGCTCCGGCTCACTGAGAACAAGGAAGTACAAATTAGTCTTGAACTGCAGAAAACAGGTCACCCACTGACCCACTTTTGCAGTTGCTGGAAAATGTTCCTGGAGCAGACTTGAGCGAGGGTGCCCAGATGGGGAGAATTAAGTCTGGACTTAATTGGTGTTGGTATGTCTCCAGCAAGCTGACCAAGGCTGGCAGGACTGTTTATGTCCAGTAGACAGTGCTTATGGAGGGAACCCTATGCATTATCAATTGATTTATCTGTAAGAAATGGTCTGTCTGCACCACCTTTTGTAACTACTCCTTAACAAACTTCTGAGAGCCCCAAGAATGCACAGGCTTGGTGTGGAAAGGGGCAAAAGCACAGCAAGACCCCCAGCAAGTTACTCACCTGGGCCACTTGAACAACCTGCAGCTGTATGTGCTGAGGCTGCTGCAAGCCAGTTGTGGACTGGGACACAGGGATGTACTGGATGCGCTGGTAATCCCCCTGGGCAGTCCGGTAGTCCGTGGTGAGGGTCTGGGATATCTCTGTCATGGCCTGGGTCAGTAAATCTGTTGTCTGAGCAGGGAGAGAGATACAGACCATCTTCACATATTGATGCACTTTTGCAGGGCTGTAGTTCTTTCCTTACACCTACCTTGGGCCTGGTCATTTATTTACAAGAGCTTAATGTGTGCAGAGGTTGGGGTCATAAGTAATCACCAGGGATCATCCACCAGAGGACCACTAAGGGCTAACTTAACATACCATAATAAAAATAATTATTTTAACCTTCTGACTTAACAATATTCTATTAGACAACAAAAGTCCTGCATTCGTAAGGAGCTGACTTGATTTCCAAGTCAAAAAGTGCTGCATGGCCATATTCCATCTTTCCTCCTCCAGAGTGATACTTTTCTTGACAACTGTATTTCTAAAGTGAGTAAAGCCATTTAATATCTAATTAGTGAGGTTTATGAAGACAACAGCATCCTGATTAAAGCTCTAATTTTTCAAGCAAAAAACTCTTTTATCCACTTAGTCTTCAAACAGTTTTAAACTGTGATCAATAGGATTTCTACAACTATGCAGCATCCCAGCACCACTGAAGGATACATGTCAGATTTTCTAGTCTCAGCTTTCACTTCTGTGGCAGCTGATGTATTAACAGTGGAGATCAGCCACTGGAGATTCATATCAGTCAGTGCTGTGCTGTCCAAAGGACTACAGAGATCTTGACTCCCTGAACACAGTTGGATCCAGTTCCCAATCACTGTTAAAACCTGTTCTTTTGATCCCAAGAACCGCAAGTACCTCAGGGGAGTAGTCCCAGTGAAAATCCATAAGATATGTGTTCCTGAGCTCATTAGGCATGTGTGAATGTATTATGTGGAATCAGTAGGTCTGAATGAAAGAAAGGAATGGAGTTGGGGAAAAAAAGGCAAATCCTTAAGAACTCCAGAAAGAAACAGACAGTTCCTGGCAGAGCAAAACTAAACCAGACTCAAACCCAGACGTAATCTCAAATCACGTCCTAACACAGCCTTCAAAATGATGTCTGCCAAACAAACTAAGCTCACTAATCCCAGCGTGCCTCTGCTGTGGCTGTTCCCCCCTGGCCTGCAGCCCTTACCACAACGGTCTCTCCGGTGGCGCTGTCGGTGGCCAGGACGGCGGGGGCGGAGCTGATGACGGCCGTGGCCAGCGGGGCGTGGATCGTGTTCGGGAGCTGAGCGAACTCCGGGTGCTTCTTACGGATGTGCTGTACCATCTTTGTCTGCAGAAACAGACAGTGTTAGAGGATGGGCAGGAACACTGCTTGGGACCATGGAAATGAGGGTGGTTGGCACTGACCAGGCTCTCCAGGGCAGTGGGCACAGCCCCAAGGCTGCCAGAGCTCCAGGAGGGTTTGGATGATCCTCTGGGGCACAGCGGGTGACCCTTGGGGCCTGTGCAGGGCTGATAATCCTTGTGGGGCCCTTTAAACTCACAATATTTTGGGATTCTGTGAAATCCACCAGTCTGGCTAACTGCAGCTTTTAGGTTTCCCTCAGTGAGGCAGCAGCAAGATTCACACTATGGGATGCTCTCGTTAAGAAACAACAATCAAAAAGCTGCTGCTGATTAGAGCTACCTGACATTGAAATATTGCCCCAAACAGCACATCCAGTAGCTTTTTATCCCAACACAGCCAAGTATTTTGGGGACTTTTTCCGAAGGTCATCTTTTCTGTGCTTTTTTCCCCACTCCTCTCCCTTGTAACTGTCAGTTAGCAGTTTCCAAGCCTTTCCATTTGTGATCACGCTCTCGTAACTTTTCCATTCGTGATCACGCTCTCGTAACTCTTCCATTCCTTCTTTCAAGCTTGTGCCCTCTATTCAGGGAACCTTTTAGCCCTAAAACAAGCAGGCTGTGCCTGCATTGTCAGCACACGGCATGAAACCAGTGCTCTGACTAAGAGTGACAGGTGACAGGGGCTGTGGTGAAACAGCATCACCCGGGACAGGCTGTGCCTTCTGGGGCCAAACCACCTTGTACCTTGCTGCTGTACTGCTTGGAGCAGTGGGGGCAGCACACGGGAGGGGTGGCGATGGTGCCCGTCAGCTGGGTGTGGGTGCTCAGCATGGGATCCGGCTCTCCCGGGCCTGCAGGACGCAGCTTCCGGATGCTTGGAGGCAGCTCGGAACCAGGATGGTTCTTCAGGATGTGCGCTTTGCGTTTGCTGGCACTCTTGTACACCTGCAGGGGAAAGATACGGAATTAAAAGTGGTGCACTGCTGCTGTCTGCACAGAACACAGCTCCCAGCTCTCTTGAGCTGCAAGGTCTGCGTGGTGCTGCGCAGGGCAGCGCTCACAGCCTGTCTGAGTTCAAGAAGTGTCTGGACAACACTCTCAGGCACGTGGTGGGATTGCTGCCGTGTCCTGCACCAAGCCAGAAGTTGGACTTGGTGATCCTGATAGGTCCCTCCCAACTTAGCATATTCTGTGATTCTCTTAGTTAAATCCCCCCAAAATTACAACATAATGCATGAACATACATAAACCTTCCAGTGCTTAATCAAGCTGTAAAAACAACTAACTTCTTGTGTAGCACACAGAAGCCTTTTGAGAACGTGCTGTATGCCACAACCAGACTCAAAGCAGGACAAGGAGGCAAGAGGAAAACCCTTTTTGCCTGGTACTTGAAGGTCAAATGTTAGAGAAGCAACTGATCACCACAGCTGTAATTTGCCCAATGTTCATTTGTCTTGAGGATTGATGCCTCCACTCTGCTCACACACAAAGCATCAAACTGTTTTAGTTCAGTGATCAACAATTTTTTAATTCTTTTCAGGCACAGCATCAAATGAATATTCTGTAATATTATTTAAAACTATTTTTTCTCCCTTCAAGCAAAGGAAAGGAAGCATCACAGAAGAACATACTGAGGATAAGGACATTTGAAATACACTTCCTGGTAAATAAATGCCCCCATGCACAAAAAGCAAAGGCCAGGGAACAAGAGCAGGAATGCAAAGGCGCTGTAGAAACAGCTTCAGGCTCCACTGAACACTGGAATTACTGGCATGTGACTAAATAAGCAGCTTACAATAAAAGGGGTTAGAGACTTTTAGGAGTGATACAGAAACCAAAGAACTTAGTGTTCAGGAATTATAGACAGACAGGATACTTAATCCTGGGCTGACACAGGACTAAGAGTCAGTGACTGTTTGCTGGATCACAGGATTTGTTTTCCAATGCCAAAGACAGCAGAAAAGGATAACTGCAGTTTTCAATTAGCATTCCACTGCCTTGGCCTAAGTGCTTTTTGTCCTCCTTTTTTTTTGGACAGTACAGCAGCAATGTTGCTGGCAACCACCTCAAAAAGGCTACAAACCCTGCCAGAGATTTCTGTACAGAGACAAATTGGCTGCATACAGGTCTGGGACTGAGCTGTCCTCTGAGGGGTGACTTCCCACACACCTTATCACAGTACTGACAGAAGTAATCTCTGTTGGGTTTGATGATGGGCAACGTGAGCTCTGGCACCTCTTCTATTTTCATGTCTGGATGTCTCTTTGATAAATGATTCACCTTAGGAAAAAGAAACACAGAGAACAAGAACATATTACAGCTGGAAACCAAACAACTGCTGCTTCTCCCAGACACGGGGAACGGCCAAACCAAAAGTGAGTGATTCAAGTCAGCAGCACCAGAAGCATTTGCTGCTGCAAGGGGTATTGTGCACTCACAGTTGCTGCTGAAGGTAAATGTGGTCTTGCTGGATCTCATTTACAGTTTCTCTAATCAAAATAAGATGGCAAGGGGTAAAATAGCTGGCCAGAACTGTCCTGCAGCTGAGAGTGAGGTACTGTAAAGGGCCTTTGCCTAGATCACAGCCCCCATGAAACCTTTGCAAACAAGATCTCTTGTTGCAGAACAGCCTTCACCCAAAGGCAGTGACAGGGCATGGCCAGGAGAGGCCCTCAAGAAGGGGAGAAACAAAACACAGGGAAGAGAGCAAGAAAACTGAAGCCGTAAGGCTGAGCTAGGCAATATTTTCATCTCATGTTCTGTTAAATACATTACACATCAGTCAGCAGTACTTAGTGTTGAAATATGGGAGTGACAACCAGACACACAAGGCAGGCAGTCAAATGTGCAAAGACACATTTGCTGAAAAGATAAGACACAAGTTTAAAAAAAAGACGTATCACTTCCACTCAGCTATAAAATTCAGCCTGTTTCACAGCATCCTGGCTGGATAAGACAGGATGGTCAGGGCTCTGATCAAACTGGTCTAGTGGAAGGTGTCCCTGCCCATGGCAGGGGGTTGGAGCAAGATGAGTTTTAAGGTCCCTTCCAGCCCAAAGGGATCATTGCATTCCAGCCACTACAATTCCATCTTGCCTCTGGAACTATTGATCAGGATAGAGCAGGAGGCTGTGGGAGCAGCCAGGCACTCACCAGCATGCCCCTGCGGCGGAAGCCCATCATGCAGAGGCGGCACTTGAACATGAAGCTCTCGTAGTCAGTGGACGCAATCCGGGGCTTGAAGGTTTTCGAGCGGCTGATCCGATCAGCCTTCTTGGCCTCCCTCTCTGGGTTGTGCATCCTCTGCATGTGCTCCCGCAGCTTGTCCTTCCTCTGGGAAAGAGAATCAGGGAGAAAAATGTCAGCACCACCCCAGTGACTGCCTTACAACCTGTCATGAGTGAGTTTTCAGGGATCTCTCTCCAGCTTCTCCTCTCAGAAAAATACGTTTCTTCACTCAAAAGTGTCCGGTCCCTCAGTGTCCCATCACAAACTCAGTGACAAGGAGCAGGCTGCTGCCACCACAGTTTACCTGGCTCACAGTCCGCTCCATCTGTTCTGGGGGGATTTGGAAAGGCATCTGGATGATATGCTGACAGGATGGATGCCATGGGCACAGGCACCTCTGTCAGGAATAAGATTAATTCACTGCTGTCAGCAAGGTGTTTCTTTACTGAACTGATATAAACAATACAACCCAAGCACCTGGTAGTGGAGCTGGATGATGATCCAGTTCTTAACGAGCAGATAGAAAGTTCCTTTCCTGTTAAATTATTAGAAATAAGATCTGTGTGAAATAAGATGCTGGGGTGGGCTTGCCCCTTAGGAATGGATGTTGTAGCTCACATACAACACCAAGCAGTACGTGCAACTTGCAGGCAAGTCTACCATGTTTAAACACATTATTTGCTTCCACCTTTGAGAACATGAGCTTATCTACTTGAAGAAGGGCAAGGAATGGCATTTGTTGTATCAGGAATGGTGCAGCCAAGAGCCACCTCACCTTGAACTGCTTGCCACAGGTGGAGCAGAGGAAGTCCTTGCGGTCCGAGTGCCGCAGCATGTGGAGCCGCAGCTTGTCGGGGCGGCAGAAAGCCTTGTCACACTCTGTGCACTGGTAAATCTTCTCCGAGTGGAAGCTGCGCACGTGCTTCTTGACCTGGAATGGAAGATCACACAAAAATGGAGCTCGTGCAAGAGAGAAGTCAGCGGTAAAACAGTCTAGGAAACTCTTTGCAATAAGAAAGAAAGGAAAAAGGCTTTGAGGTTGTCTAATCTGTTTTGGTTTAAAAAGTATTTGATCAGAACAGATATCTCAACAATAGTTTCTATAAAGCCATAACGTCTTTATGGATGGAGGATTTGATTTCTTGAAGGCATCAGCTATTGCACAGTTGCACTTAATGGGCAGCAAAGGCCCACGATGTTGTACTGAATCACCCTTGAGTGAACACATTCATCTGAGGTTCATTAGCTTCCCTTCATTTGTAAGAAATCTCTTCCCTTCATTTGTAAGAAATCTAAGTGCAGGGACTAATTCCTTTCAATCAGAGAGAATGAGCTGGCAATTACAACTGGCAAAAAAAAAAAGAGCCTTAATCAGAAAAGCATTTGCACACCACTCCTGAATGGCAATTACTTCTCCATACTCTGGGACTTATCCTTGACCTCTTCAAACATCTAGTGGGGTTCCCCCCCCCCAAATAAAGGAACTAATGAGGTTTGACATTTGAAATGCAAGCACTACTCAAGAAATGGATCTCTAATTAAATCTTTACCATATTCTAATACTGATCATACATGAAACAACTTGGTATCTTTATGTGTTCCACATAGAAATATTTCAGTAGGCAGCAGTGACTAGACATAATTATTCATATAACAAGAAGAGAAAAAAACATTGTTAAATTTCAAAAAGAGAGCTGAATAGCTGGAAAAAAGCCATGGATCCTTCTTCTGACTTGATCATTTGCATGGGAAAGTTTATGGGGAATTAGGTTGCAGTACAGCATTTCTGAATCAAAGGTTTTTCCTTGTGCAGCATTTACAGAAGATAAAGGGCTTCTGCTAGGATGCAATTGTATCAGTAAATCACTTTGCCCCATCCTTTCCTCTTTAGCCTAGTGGACAGTCTATCAGTTCCTATTACCAACACAAACTGGCTTTCTACGTTTCAAATTCAGTCAGGCTGCTCGGTAAGACACATCAACTGCTCTGTCCCCAGGAAGAATAATGAATATGTTAATGGTACATCTCAGTTTTTTCTTACTGGACACGGAAATAGAATCTTTAAACTCCATTAATGACCTTCCTCAAGTGCTCTGCTCACTGCACAGAGTAGCTGCATCACCTCCAGTGCAGTCCTAAGCAGTGTGCAGGGAAGGAGAACAAAGTGCCCAGCTGAAGCCCAGGGGGAAAGTCAGGAAGCAGAGTATCCTGATCTGTTCTGGCATTTCTGCAAGCTGTTCAAATGAATTATCCTGACAAAAACCAGGCAAGGGATTAAAGAAGAAAAAACACTGTTTTTTTTTTTTTGTTCAGAGTTCTAATGACAAAAGACAAGGTATGTTCAAGTACAAGCTGAGTACTGCAAAAGACAATCCCTTTCTGTGCCGGGGAGCTGTGCTAACCGGGGCCTCTGCTTTGGGCATTTTTTGGGAATAAGGGACCAGCCTCCTGCAGTACAGTGTCTTCAAATGCCAGGCTGAAGCACCATATCTGATGACTGAGTGAACAGAGCACTTCAGCAGCATCAGACAACATCTACAAGTGCTTGGTCACTCTTCCTTTTCAATTTCTGACAGATGTGGATCCCTTCATCATGTGCAAAGGAACTCCTGTGCAGCATTTCACAGGGAGAGGGCTGAAAAATCCATAGCCTTGAGAGAGACCCAGGAGGCAGTGCTTCAAATCAGCAGGGCACCTCACCTGGATGAAATCTGGGAAGCGTTTCTTGCAGGTGGGGCAGGTGAAGTAGCCGTCATTGACGTGGATGGCCACGTGGTCTTTGAGCAGATCCAGGCGGTCAAAGGACTCGGGGCAGAAGATGCATGAGTAGGTTTTCTGGTCCATGTGGAACTTCATGTGGCTCTCGAGGGCCCCACTGTTGATGAAGCCCTTGTTGCAGATGTCACAGGTCAGGGGGCAGTTCCCCTCCCGGCCGTGGAAGCGCAGGTGCTGATCCAGCTTGTCCTTCTCCCGGAAGGCCTTCCCACACTGCAGGCATTTGAAGGGCCGGAAGGATTTCCGGATGAACAGGTGCTGCAGAGCTGCATTCTGAAAGAAACAGCCCAGACAACTTTAGCTCCTTTGTGGAGAGATTCCGCATCCAGCTATTCTCAGGATTAGGTATATACCAGATGAGCAGCAAAACTACATTTCAAAAAGTTATGTTGCATCATATCCTGTCTCCATGTCACAGCAGGGGAGGCTGTGACAGGCAGGAGTCAGTCACATACCTGCACTTACACCCTGAGTTAGCAGAACACAGTGCAGTTTCCTCTCATCCCTCATTTCTTCTATTTAGCTGGCTTAGTTTTATTTTACAGGAAAATGCCATGCTAAAGACAAGTCCTCTCTGCAGTACAAACCTGGGCCTGAGAAAAGCTGCAATTCCCACTGGTTTTGGGGATCAGGTCACAAGTTCAGCCACCATACAAAGGCTCGGTGAGCCAGTGCCCTGTTTCCCTCAGGAGCAGTGCTTATGAAATTCCACAGCCCTTTACATCCCCTTCTCCCCACAGATGACAACAGAGACAAGCAGCTGGGGTTTAGCATTGTCTGGAAAATTTCTGGTGGAGCATACATTCAAGAGGTGCTACTGCAAACCTTTCTGTTGTTATCAGAAAGAAGAACAGCATTTCAAAACATGACAGCAGGGGCAGAATGGCAGGTTTAGGAGCAGCAGGCAACGACTTGTGAGCAATTCTCCACTCCTACTGTGCACAATGTCTCTTCTCAGCCCCTACTTTGTTTTGGTGAGTTTTCCTTCACTCTACCTTTTCTGTGACATTCCCTGATTGTTCTCTCTTCCCTCTCTTCCTTTCAGATAAATGTTACAGAGCCATCCCAGTCCTCATCCAGCAGTGTCTGCTGGAGGAACAGATGCTGCTGTACATGTTGCCTGTAGAAAGAGGGAAGCGTGTCCTGCACCTGCATTTCAATATTGGATTAAAATTTCATGTTGGATAGTTGGAAAGCTGGAATTAGGTACTACCTCTGCATGTATGAAATCCCACAACATACTGTCACCCACACTGCACTCAAAGTACACTGCAATGCTCTAAGTATTAAGTCTAAGCATTATCTTCTCTTCTCCAAATTAAGATTCATAAATTGTCATTTACTGATGTCCTCTCTTTTCACATGTTACACACAGAAGCCGGAGAAATAACCTGGAGGGCAGGGTTGGATGCAATATCGGGAAGGAATTCTTGGCTGTGAGGGTGGGGAGGCCCTGGCACAGGTTGCCCAGAGAAGCTGTGGCTGCCCCATCCCTGGAAGTGTCCAAGGCCAGGTTGGACGGGGCTTGGAGCAACCTGGGCTGGTGGAAGGTGTCCCTGCCCATGGCAGGGGGGTGGAAACAAGATGAGCTTTAAGGTCTCTTTCAACTCAATCCATTCCATGATTCTAAACAGCACCAGAATATTGCTGATACCTCTGCTCACACATGTTCCATATGACCCACTTCTCTCTGAGATACATTTAAGACTTCTGAAACAAGACTCCCCTGGCCTCCTCTCTCCTTTCCTTGTGGGAATGTGACAGCTGACACAGCTGACATTTGCTGTGTCCCTTAAGTGCCTGCCAACAGCTGACATCGAACAAGTGAAGTCAGGAGCTCTTCTGCTGCAGTGAGGGAACAGCTTGGGAATACTGTGAAATGCTGTGTTAAGGATTAAATCTGCAAGCCTGAAAGATCCTTTTCACCATCTGAACTGCAGAGGGAAGCCTAGACTTCCATTCCAGGAAAGGAACAGGGGAGTTACACAAAAAGCTAACAGTTTAATACAGGAGCTCCAAATGAACTGTCATCATCTCCATTCTCCATTTTACAAGTGAGACAATGGGAAATACAGGGATCTGCTGTAAGTCACCCTGGGAACTGGAAAGACAGACATGTGCTGTGTAAAACTAATGTGCTGCATGGAGTCACGAGTAGGTAATTTCCCCTTACCCACAGGGATATGCTAATAAAACATATATAGTTGAAGAAATGCACTTCAAGTCCTGAACTGCACCATTAATTTGCTATTTGATCACTGGTACCTTACCAGGGAGCTCTGTGGGAAGATAGGATAACTCAACACAGTCCCACTGCTATCCAGGGGCTACAGAAGGGTGAATTGTTTTACTGCTCTTTGGCTTGATAAGCTATCAACTATAAAAACAGAAAAAGAGAACTAAGTGTTGTCTCATTAGCTCATAATTGTGCAAACAAATCCTCCAAAACTTTAAGATGGATATTACAGCTCATCATCCAAGCAGTTTACTCTTATAATATCCACCCTAAATTTGCAATGAATTGGCATGAAAAGAACTAAAGGAATGCAAATAGTTTTTCAGGTAACACTTAGTTCTGGACAGTGACTGCTTCAAGAAGAACAAATGTGTGGGGTCAATCAGGAAACACTAAACAGGAGCTGGACAAAACAACAATGGAAGGCAATGTTGGTATGTCCCATTGGATTAGAGACAGCAAAAACCCAATGAAACAAAAACCCAAACCTACCTGCAGCTCCAGCTGAGCAGGCAGCATTGAGGGAGAGAAAAATACTTATGTTATGCAATGGACTTGAAAACAGAAGCCTTGACTTCTGCAGGTCACTGCAAGGGCCAGCTCTTCTAACTAGAGTTTACTCCTTTGAGGTTTTTGCCTCAGGAAACACTAAGCAGACCTTCAAGGTTTACTCTGTAGTTACTAACTGCCCAAGGGGAGTTAAAGGGCAAAGATAAAACCCACAGATAATCCTGAAAGTGTTTTGTGACCTTTCCTGTTCTCCAGGTTGATTAACAATAATGCAGTGCACGGCAGAGCCACTGTGAGAATGAAATGCTTTCAGCAGAAGGGAATAATTAGGGCAGGATGACAACAGGGCAGGGATTAGAAGAGTGAAAAAGTTAAGGAGAAGGGACTTTTTCTAACCTCATCTTACTGGCTGTTCTCCTTGTCACACAACTGGTTGCATTTCTTCCAGCATGAAGGAAGTGACTGTGCTTTCCAAATCATATTCCTATCTCTCCCTGCCAGGTTCTGGCACCAGCACATAGACACTTCAGATACTGCCCAGAACTGAATTAAAAACAAATATTCATTTTGGCTTCCTCTAATGTGTCACAAGAGGATCTCGAAGGGTGGGTGTATCTCTTTACAATGCTGGGGACACAACTGCCGTAGTTAAGGTCTGATCTCCAAGGAAACTCCACAGGCTATAAAGCAGACGCTGAAAAATGAACTGATCCTATCAGGACTTGAATCCTGGGGCACCACAGATAACTGCTTCCAGGTAGAATGAAAACACTCTGCCTTAAACCTTAGAAAAGCTGAAGCAATTCCCGAAGACTGATTGGTTTTGATAATTAAATCCTATATGAGTAATAAAGTAGAGCCACACAAGTCTCTGGATCACAGTAAGGAGTCAGGACTTTCTACCTGTTCTTTTGAAGTGAATAATGTGCTACACATCTAAACCCAAATATTTGCTTGCTTATATTATTAAGTACACATTAGTATAAGCAGGTGCTGTGAATAGCTAAGCTGAGCGAGTGTTCAGACAGTGATTTTTCAGTGCTCAGAAAAAAATGCTTGCTGGTTTAGCCTGAACTCACTGCTCATTGCTCACAGTCTGATGCAATATGGAAAGGTCTGTGCATCCATCCATTTGCCATTCTGCCAGTGCTTCTGGCCTGAAACACCTCCAGAACTCTGGTGAACACGAGCTGCCAGATGAAGGGGAAGTCAGGAAGATTTGAGGTACAAACATGTCACTAAACCACCACTGCACTCTCTTAGCTGTCATCTGTTTGTGATGAATTTCCAAGCTAAGTCACAAGGTAAGTAACTTCAGAATTTCTGTACCTTTCTTCCCATATTCACTATTTCAGAAGATTCTGAGTTCGTATCTTGGGTTCCAAAGTTCAGGGAAATGCCCAAGACTTTCTCTTCTTACTGAGGAAGCTGTAGCACACTGTAGCAGTGCCCATGCTCTTTACTGCCAAAAACTTAGCATCTCTCTTTGTACTCTGTTATATTCCCTTCAATATATTCAGTAAAAATCTCAAGCTTCTAATCTATGAAAATGAAATTACTGGTAGAATCTTGTCATTCAGAGACTGCAAGGATTTTAGATGGTTAAAAACTGTTCAGTCTTAACGTGCTCAAGCCAAATCCTTCCTTCAAGACATGAATTTTTGGGGTAACACCACCATTGGCCTTGCATGTGTATTGCTATAAACTGCAAGTAAAATCTGTCTCAACATCTTCCTACACAGGACAGCTCAACTCTCTCCTAATCCATTCTCATCCCCTAAAAATGAACTCTTACTCCCATTGCAACTGTTCCTTTCTTTAATCCAAATTTTACACATGGAAGAAAAAGAAAAAGATTGTAAGCTAAATAAACCCATCTCCCAGTTACACAACTTCAAGGATTATTTGCTGGAATCATTTCCCTCCCACACATAGTAGAGAAAAAAACAGCTCACCCAGTTGACACAGAACTCAGCCTCACAGTGTTTGCTGTCGGTACACAAAGCTCTTAGTGCAGGTTTTGATCTCAAAAGCAGGTTTTTCTACCCCAAAAAAGGATTTCAATCACTAAATATCATCATTTAAGTGGATCTAAACTGTGGCTGTGGTTCCTCTTTGGCAACTCTTTGCAGGAGAGTTCTGAGAGACACAGATGGTGCTGTGAGCGAGTCATTAGTCTGTGCCACAGCACCACAATTCCACCGGCTGTTTGCAGCCCCCCTGCTCGCCAGCTCGGACTATGTTCCCTGAGAGAACTGCTGTGCTGCAATTCAACCAGCTCCAACTGCTGACCAGTTCTCACTAACACTTGAGATACCGTTCTTAACTCAGTGCTAAGAAACCTGCGAGGAATGAGGTGCTTTAGATTTGGAGGTGGATGCGGCGGTGAGAGGCAGAGCAGCTGCCTCTGGCAGGCGGGCCTGGCATTCCCTGGGTTCCGGCGGATGGCGAGGGCAGGGGGACGTGCTCTGCCATCCCCCTGTGCTTACCCTGATGCGCTTGGCTCTCCTCATGTCATCTGCTGTCATGGTGCTCTGCGTGGGCCCCGCACTGCCCTCGTGCTGCGGCTGCGCCTGCAGTGAGGGCGGTTCCTGCTGCTCCAGGGCCGGCTGTGGCTCCGGCGGCACCGCAGTCTGTTCCTGCTGCTCCAGCCCATTCAGGGCAGCTGCTCCGGCCTCATCAAACTGCCCCTTGCTGGAAAAATGCAGCAAGTCCTGAAACCGCAAATCACACAACTGGTGATTATTCCCCCCACCCACTGAGAAACGCTTTGACAACACTCAGCACACAACAGGATTTCTACACTTTTCACCACAAGCTAGGAACAAAGCATGTCTACCCCAACTCCTACAGTTCTCCTGCCATGTCCACTGATGCTTTCCACCTACAGCAGCAGCGCTCAGAGCCAGGGAAGCAGTGCTGCAGGTGGGTGACTCTGCTGACCAGAAAATCAACATTATCCAATCTTCTGCACTCAGGGCTATTCCTGCTTTAACCAAAGATGATGTAGGTTGACCAGGGAGAAATCTTACAACCAAAGTGACTAGTGCAGACCAGGGAAAGGAGAGAATTTCTGTCTCATTGAAACTGTTCTCACTTTGAAACATTACTGTGTGTCATTAGTAGTATCCTCTCCTTTCTAAAAAACTCTCTGGAGTGCTGGAGAGTGACAAACGAGGTGATTACATTGTGCACCGTGTTTTTCTATCCAGTTTCCAGCTCTGCACACTCTGGTCCCCCCAGCTGCACACATCACTGACACTTACCACACAAAGCTGTTTTCCTCCCTTTCTGAATTACCATAAGAGGGGAGGGTGTTGTGAGTGGGAAGCGCATGCCAAAAAATCTACATTCTTTCCCTGTAAGTTCCAGTAACTTCTCTGGCATGGAATTATCTTGTATTACATGAAAAAAACCACACATAGACCCTTACTTGACACCACTTAATGCAACTAAGGAAACTTAACAGCACAAGTTAAGAAGCAGAGCATGAGAATTATGTCAGCTCAAGGCTGGTGCTGTTAAAGCACGCAAGTGGGTGTGGGAGAAGAAAACCAGGGTGCCAGGAGGAGTGAGACCCTTACAAACCAGGACTGCTCACCAGAGAGACACTTGGTAGAACAATACACCAGCCAAGTGTCCAGCCCAGGTTTAGGTGGCAAGTTTCCACCCTAACTGACATTGGACTGTGCTCACATCCTGACTCTCAAGTTCTCAGGCAGAACTCGTGCCTGGCCTTTAGAGAAGTGGGCAGATCTCCAAAGGCTTGGGACATCACTGTGGCCCTGCTCCACTGCACAGATCCAGGCCTGGCCATCCTCCAAGCTGGCAGGACATGAGCCACCTCCAGTCCAGAGGCCACTCACACACATTAAGTGGGACTGTGCCCAGCAAGCCCTGTCTCCCCAGAGGGAAGGGTCTGGGAGCAGCATTATGTGTATCTGTCTAAAGAGGGCTGGTGGGTGTCATGTCAGTCTGCAGAAAGGGTGAGCCTGCACTTAATGCAGCATTTAGGGCACTGCAGCAGGAATCCATCCATAGGCAGAGAACACATTCTTCCCTCTGAGTCAGCACAGAGCCATGACCCAGTGAGATGCCAGAGGAAAATTACCACTCCAGATATCAGCTTTCAGCTAAATCATAAAACAGAGCGCTGATCCCTTTTGACACCACTCAGAAAAGGACTTAGTGGTAACCTAAGCATGGGCAGCATCAGAGAATTTAGAATTTTACTTGAATGCATCGTATTGGGTCCCTACAGAATATAACCAACAGCCACAAGCAAAAGAACATTTTGCAATAAGCCTGCCTACAGGAGGCCCTTCTGTTAATATTAAAACATCACAGAGAACCATAGCTCAAACTGATCTAATTCCACCAGCAGCAGTTATAAGAGCAGGCTGATCTCACATTCCAGAAAGGACAAATAGGAACCTAAATTCCCATTACAGTTTTACTGTCTAAATTACTTCTGTGATGCTGCTAAACTGCTGCAATAACCCACCTCACTGCTAAGTGCTCTGGGGTGAAACTTGCTGTAGAAATGCAAGTGATTTTACAGTGGTAGGGAAGTGGTGTGCTCTCCTGCAGAGAATCCCAGTTAGAAAACAAGAATTACTCAAGTCCAAAGCATAGTCTCAGTTTGTACTAATGCCCTAAATTCTTTTTTTAGTCAAGAGTTTACATCCCACAGGATATTTTTTCCTCCTCTCCATCTCCAAAAATATACCTGTGTCCCTTCTTCACACTTTTCCCCATTTTCACTGGTTACTTCCATGCGAATGAATTTGGGAGGGCGCCCGGGGCGTCTGCCTGGTCCAAACCTCCTCTTCCCTCGCCCACGACCTCGGCCTCTGGCTCTGCAGAACACACAGTGCCCAGGTTAGAGACAAAAAAAAGATGGATTTGGATTCTCCACTGATTTTATGCATTCTTTGTCAGCATCACTGCTCACCCATTCGACTCTGCAACAATGGCCTGCAGTAAGTAACAAAACCTGAGGAAATTCTGGCAGCAGGAACAATCCTTTCTGGCTGGTATCTATTTATTCTGTGCTTTATGAGAAACCGAAGTCCAGAAGACATTAAATTTATTCCAGTAATCTTGGGACTGAGAGGACCACTGACTTCTACAAGTCCTCTGCCACGGCAACTCTCCCACTTCCAACACCCAGCCATACAGTGTGTTGGAAGCATTTTCAGCAACATGGAACCAGTGCACAAGGAGACCGATTTAAAATCTAGAGCCACAACATCCCTCCCCAAAAAAGCACTTAGCCATTGATGTCAGGCACCAACCAGAAGGGAGCAATTTTGCAAAAAAAAAAAAAAAAAAAAGGCAAAACCAAAGAGAGCCACTCACTGCACTTCAGGAAAAAGAAGGCACCAATGCTCTGTGATGGATGTCTATAGATTCAGTTTTTAATAAGATCAACTATCTTGCCAGCCCAACAAGGAGCCAAGGCACTAGAAGCCTTGTCCTCAGAGCTCTGTATCTCCATTCATCTGAGAAATATCAGTATTTCAGTATTGTGGTATTGAAATACTACAATTTTTTAAGTCATTGGCAAAAAAAAATCCCAAAAGCTAAATAAAAAAAAAAAAAATCCCACTGATTTCAATAGAGTATTTCCTTCAAGCTGTTTCACAAATTCTCTTACACCAGTCTGACCTGGTGCCACTTGCTTTCCTTCTGGTGCCGAGCCTTTCTCTCTTGGGTTGGTTTGTAGGGCAAAGACCCTTTTCTGCGAGTCTGGGAAGCACCACAGTGACACCCAACAAAGCCAAAGCTGTCAGTACCTGCTGAAGAAGTCCAGCTTCTCGTCGTGGGAGTTGAGGTGCTGCTGGAGCTGCTCCGAGCTCATGAAACGCCGATTGCACTCGTAACAGGGCCAGTTCTTCTCCTGCTCCCTGAGAACTGAGATCAGTTGGAGATGTCAGTAACAGCATTTCAGCCCCTCCAGTTAAACACCTCATCTTTTTCCCCAAGCCTCTGCGGGCCATACCTCTCCCCTGAAGGTTGGACAGGCTGCAGAATACCCAGCACTGCTCCATTTGGCTTTGCTTTTATCCCCTCTGCAGTGTGTCATGACCACATCCCATCAACAGAGACACAAAAATGTCCTTGGACAATTCATATGACCTATCAAATCACCCAGTATGGAAGAGGACAGCATGGCGTCTCTGGCACAAATTAGGGGAGATCAATCTAAAGCAGCTGCACATCAGTTTATGACACAGACACCACATTAGACACCAAGTACAGAAACACACCTCTCCCAGCAGCAACCTAATGCTTTCCAGAAACTGAGGCAAAAGGTTAAATTATTGTAACATTAGCACGAGAAGAGTTAGTGGAAGTAAGTTCCAATAACCCAATCTAGATCTGGTTTAACTTTTCCCAACCTAGCAGAAATCTGGGAGCACTATACAGGCCATATATTCTAGAATAGGGAAGTGCAACACCCAACCACTATCACACAGAGAGCAGAAGAGCCCAAGTTACCCTTCCTTTCCTCCTCAGTTATGTCATGGATCTTCTGGTTCACAAACTCAGCATAAGAGGCAGCATACCACACCTGCAGCAGGAATAAAGGTAACAGAGCACTTAAAACCAGAACTGAAGGGGATTCATTTGAAAATGGGTTTTAAGCAACACATTTATTTCACTTGCCTCAACCACTCACTTACTGCTCCTTTCATCCTCAATAGTAAAGCCTGGTGAGATCAATATGCTCCCACTGAGGAATAGATGAGCTTTGCTCAGAAAGCATTTCCATTTAATTTTAAGGTCTAGCCTCCCAGTATGAATGTTAATCTAGCACATGGCTACCAGTAGCTCTAAAGGAAATAAGATTAATCTCTTCAAACCCAACTGTGTAACAGTAGAGTCCTGTTAGTTGTGGTACCAAGAGGAATGGAAAAATTTTTAACTGGCGGGATTCACATTTCTTTCTGCTCTCTTTACATAGACAATAGGCAGCAGCACCATCCACAGAGACTCATTTAAAATGTTCTCAGCTTCCAAAGGATTAGAGCAATATAGTCCTGCTTTGCAAAACAAAGATCTGCCAGGCAGCAGCACGATGGGACCCACTTCTGTTATAGCAGGGATTTAGGAAGCCTTAGGACCACAGGAGGCAGGAAGACAAAGTTTATTAAAGCCTGAAAGCAGACGCTCACATTTAGCTGAGAGTTCTTGCATCCTTGCATCATTTCATCTGTCTGATTAAAAAGGGACAGTTTTAGAAGAGAATTTCTCAGAGAAGGTATGAGATTGTCAGCATGAAAAATCCAGGCAGGTTTTAACTTGCACTGGGCCACAGGCATTTCCACAGTAGTGCTGGGTGGCTTTTCAAGGACTCACTCAAGGTGTGTGTTACTCTGCAGGAATCTCACTGGCTGGGCAAAAAGGAAAGCCTGGAGCTCCTGGAATACTCACCTGACATGTAATACAGAACTTCCCAGCTTTAACTCACTGATCCTCAGAGTCCAGTCTCTGGACAAAATTTGTATGAATTCCCCACATCCACTTGGAAAGGAAACCCCATTACCGAGCTCAGGTAATTGGCTTTCAATTAGCAAACCAGTTTTACCCCAAAAGAAGAGGAAGAAAAATGATGCTTCTACAGGCAGGTCTGTACAGATTTAGAGTCTGATTTCAAATTGCTTTAAAAACTGCTGAGAAAATGATGTTTGGATACACTTAAAATGGATTAATAAGATTTCCAGTGATTCAGCTTCAGAGATTCCTACTCTTCGAGTGTATAAAAAGTCTTTAGCCCTGGTTCAGTGAGTGTGCTTAAAACAATTGTTCTTCCAGATAAACTGTTGACATCTATGTGCAAGAAGAGGTTTGAAGAACAACAATTAACTTCCTGATATCCAAATTTTTGAGTTCACCCCAGTGCTCCAACAGGTGAAACTTGAATGCCATCTCAGCCAGCCTTGCTGCTTTGAGCTCCAAGTAACAAATACATTTTGAGAGGGAACAAAACCAAACTCACAGGGAAGTAACAATATTCTTTAGAATTTTCCACATGTGAAGTTTCAAAAGTTCCAGAAAAGCCATGTAAAAGGAGAGACCATATTCACTTAAGGCATCAAAAGACAAGTCAAGGGCACACAGGACTAACTGGAAGGGGCATTCAGAACTATAAAGAATAAGATTGCTGCAATAAAAATTAGACTGCAGCAGCAAAATATACGTAGTGTAAAGCGTAACAGTGAGAGACAAGTAATTTACACAGTTTTATAGAACTTCCTGATTTTCTACCTGAGCCAAAGCTTATTAAAATTCCTAAGTTCGTGGCTAACTACTTACTGACATTAGTGGCATTTGACTCAGACCACCTGAGAAAAAAAAGCCCTACAACTATTTAGAGCAGTGTTTTCTGGCACTTGGACATGCAGATATTAGGCAGCAACTCTTAAGAGATGATTTAATCACTAGAAAACAAGAACCCTGAGACAAGAACGATGTCATACCTTGAGCTCCTGCTTGGGCTCCACGTTTTTGATGGTGGTGTAGTAGATGTGGTGGCCATACTGATAAGCCACGAGGTTCTGCTCCAAGTGGTTCTGGGCTGGCCGCACAAACATCATCCAGTTACACAGAGCCTCACTGGAAAGTTCAAACCACAGGTCCTCTTGCAAGTCTCTGTCTTTTCTGTCACCCTTATCAAGAGAAACCTGTAGCAAAATCCAATTACATGTGATGTAACTAACTGCCTGGTTCAAAAGAACTGCAGTTACTAACAACTGTGACCATACAACTATTACATTAGGGGAGCAATGGAAGGCACAGCTGATTTTTTCTCTTTGTTAACAGGCATCCTGAAACAGGCAGAAAAGTACTTAGAAATGAGTAGAGATTTAAGCAGGGAGACGTGATGGACCCTTCCAAGAGTTTCAAGGACAAGAATCATTCATTAAAAGGGTCAGGCACAGTATGTCCCTGTGGCTAGAAATGAGCTGTAGCTTTAGTAGGATACAGAACATCAGTCAGATGTTTCTTACTGGCAGACCCACTTCTCCTTTCATTTCTTGACTCATAACATTGCCTCAAGCAGGAAGCAGCACTTCTTCAGCTGAACTTCTCTTGGGTTGCTGAATCTGCCTATGGTCACAACTGGCTTGTCAGACACTGCCCATCAAAGTACTCCTGAACTGTGGGCCTGAACTCCAGTAAATAAAGGACCAATTTCTATAATTAAATGAGTAAATGGATAGATAAAAGTCAGTCAAATCCATTTTACCCCACAACAATGACTTGGTACAAGAAAGGGGAGAAAAATCTCTCCTTTCCCTCCCATCTTATGGGGGAGATAAAGGAAAGGGAAGAAAAGTATTTTGAAGTTTCCGGATGATAAAAGAATGGCTGCTAAACATTCTCAGATGGGGGTGCTGTTTTTATGTCCAGATGGTGCTTCAGCTCATGTGAGAGTGACTCACAGCCTTCCACATTATAACACTACAGAGCCAGATCATTCACCAGGATTAGTGTGTTCCCCCAGGAAGAGAGCAGATTTGGAGCCAAAGCAATTTGGGTGTTTCTGAGTTACACTGACGTAACAAATGACCATGTCTGATGGAGGTAACAAAAGAACATGTCTGTTGATCAAGATGAAGTGACAAACTCACGAAAATCAAAGCTCAGGCACAAACTGATCCCTTCTCTCCTCCCCCTTACCTTCAAATGGATGTAGCAGTCCTTGAGCTCGGTTTGTCTGACCAGGGGCCCTTCCACAGGCCCAAACTGCGTTCGCTTGGGGATGCGCCGTTTGGAGAACACTCCTCCCAAAAACCTGTCAATGTAGAGCACCAGGGGCAGGCTGGCCCTGGCCCGGGTCAGCACGGGCCGGTTGGGGATGGGGTGCAGAGGGCCGTGTTTGGGGCACACCGAGGGGTGCGCGTTATTGCACTCCTCACACCCTGCACGCAAAGGCACAGAGGACATTGTCAGCCACACACCCACAGCTCACAGACAGCCTTATCTCTCTCTAAACATCTTTGGCATAATGTTCCCACAGCTGAGCCAATAGTCTATCTAGATTTTACAACATTAGAGAGGGCAGCCTCCTGCAAAATGAAGAACAAAGCAGTTCAGAGACTTTACCCGAGACAGAATGTTGTCTTTTCAGTAAAGCAGCCCAATGTGAGTCCGTGTTTCTGGGCATAAAGGTGTTTACTCATTAATGCTAAAATCAGAATTGGTTCCAACTCCATTTATTAAAGGAGGGAAAACTAAAAAGGGGAGGGCAGGCAATACACTAAATAATACTTCAAATGCTTACACAAATCATTGGGATCAAAGGGTCGAGGTGGATCTGGATCCCATTCATCCATGTCAGAGTCTTCCCCCTCTTCATCCTCATCTTCATCCTCATCATCTTCCTCTTTTGTTTCTATCCTTTCCATTTGGTTCTGCAGAGGTGCTAAAGGGTCAGAACCATCCACTGCCTCCATGGGAGGTAACACCTGGTTATGCACCGGCAATGATGCCTGGCGAAAGAATTCAAACCCATTAAAACTGACCCAGGAAGAAAACTACACTTACAAAGATGAGCAATGAAGGTCCTTGCTAGTCTACCCTTCCTGCGTCCTTTGGTAATGGAGAGAAGGAAAGGGGAAGTGAAGGGACTGATAACTGCTGAGGGATGTTTCGTGTTGCTGCTGCTGAGGCCTCGCTCAGGACACCTCTGTGTCCCTCCCTGCCTCCACCCTGCCAAAAATTCAGTTCCCAGGAGAAGAAACTGAAATCAGGGAAACTCTGCACCCTCACAGAACTGTTGAAACAAAGTCCAGGCTCTGTCAAAATTATCTAGAGCCTAAAGCTCTATTTTAACTTCTTTTGTACAAGTGAGAAAATCCTGCACTTTGGTACACGATCTTTTAAAACCAATCCCCAGAGCACACAGGCAGAGGTCAATAAGGGATGAGGTAACATGGGGCCTAGATATAAACTACGGGCCATGAAGGACAGTTGAGAAAATTGCATTCTTCCACTAATTTTCAAGTTTAACCCTTTCTTTCCCTACCAAAAAAAAAAAGTATTTTAAATGCAGTGTGTATTTCATCATCCCCAAAGGTTTCTCAGGTGGACAATAAAAAATACTCCCCCCAGTAAAGCTGCCTGAAAACACTGGTAAGGAGACCCAGTGGATGTTGCTGTGACAGTCAGCATTACACCTTCTGTTAACTTCACTTTCCAACACTGAGAGGAGAATTTTAAGGTGGCTGCTCAAAACAGAACCATCTGTACAACAGGTTTCTCTGTATATTAAACACATGATCTCTCCTAAAAAACCCCCACACATTGCATGGTGAGACTATGGAAGACAGTACAAATCTGTTTCTCACACTCAGCCACGTGCCATCCCCTGAGACGATGGAGCAATGGAATCAGGACATGGAAAAGGAAAGGGTGCCTGGCACTTACTCTATCTGCTTGTGGCCCCTGCTCCAGAGCCACTGGCTGGGGGGGGTCGGCAACGCTGCCGAGCACGGACAGGTTGGTGGGGTTCATGCTCTGAGCAGCAGCAGGCAAGAGCACCGTTACCTAAAATCACAGGCACTCATTTTAGCACTGCACAGTCCCACTGGGCCCTGCCCGCCATGCACAGCTCCCTGCACTCACGAGAACCACAGCCCTGCAACGACCTCCAGGGTTCTAGGGAGGGATGATGGGCTTGGAAAGAACCTGCAGCTCCAGGGACAAAGGGAAAGCCTTCAAACCTCACTGTAGACTTTGCAACTTCTGAATTACCTATCACCCATTTTTAAAGCAAGGCCCTACCCAGCCTGGGTTCAAATGGCACTAAAAGATGTGAGGAGCTCTTTAGCTCCTGGTAAAACCAGTGATTTGGGGCCTTTTTCTCTTCTATGCACAAATTTACTTTTTTTTTTTTTTTAAGGGAAAAGGTAAAGAAAGGAAAAGAGACATCTCTTTTTTTCCTATCTTTCTTTTTCTCAAGCAAACCCTGCTCATGGCAGGGCGTTGGAATTAGATGAGCTTTAAGGTCCCTTCCAATCCAAGCCATTCTGTGATTGTATGATACTATACATTTCTGTTTACATACTTTTTTGGTGCAGTAACAACCAAATTAATGCCAATTACCACACTGTTCTCACACATTCAGTAATAAAACTAAGCAGAACTAAGATCCCAGGAATCACCTTTCCTGTCTTTTGTTTCCTTCTTATCTGTACAGGAATTTGCACAGTTATCCCACATGATGTTTCATCCTTCTCTACAGTTCACATCATGTGGCTTCCAGTTTGCGCCTCTGACTGTTAAGCAGCTTTTATGCTAAAATCCAAGCCCTTGCCTCTGCAGAGTGGTTAATAAATATCAGATAAAACTGAGTGCAGTGAATTCTGCCAGCAGTGAAGGGGCAGACAAGAAAATCCATAACACAAGGAGACAATCTTAAAACTCCAAATCTAGTTGCTTTGTTTAAAGAGGTATTAAGAGTAATTTATGAAACTGCTTAAAAACTACAGCAAAAAGACTTCAGGGAGCAGTGTGATGGTACAGGGGACACCAGGATGACAGCTGAACTAAGTTGTCTGGTATTGACATTTCTGATGCCAAGTGGCAACAGGAAAGGCTTTATTATCCCATGGCACAGCTCCAGGCTGCCAGCAAGGAGGTCACACAAGCTTGTACCTACTGTTAGCATTGCCCACTCCTAATCACACTTCAAACATACCCTTACTTCCACTTCCACGTCAGGCACTGCACAGAATATAGGCATTATTTTTAGAAACCTTTCAATTTCTTTTTAAGATAAAGTTTCTTTCATTATTATTTTATCATTTGTTGTCAGTTCGGGGATGTCCCACATGAAATGCTGATGTGAAAACACCTGCAGAGGCAGGAGTTGCCACAATAAGGGATTAACCAGCCACCAACAAATTAATATATCTGCCAGGACTGATGTCAGAAAGTGCTGGAAGGGAGGACAGGCTGAGGACACACTCAGGTGCTCCTGCCCTTGTACCTGGGATGGCTACAACACATCTGCTGTTAGAGTCTCATCTGCACTGCACACAAGTAATCTCTACTTTTGATCAATCATGTGTGTTAAATGAGCTTTAAGACAATTAAATAAGAATTTTTGGTTTCTATTAAGAAACAGGGAAATTGATGTAGCAAAATATTGCAGAGAACCAGAAGAGAGGTAACACCTTTACTGTGTCAGTCATTGTTTCCTGTCTGTGCCTCAACAGTTTAGAAAGTCTTTCAGTAATAAAATTTGTTTTCAGCACACATTCAACCCTTCACTCTGCCCCAAGACTGTCAGTAAACACCCATTTTAATGATGGCTTGGGTGATGATTCAGATCCAACACATCCATTCACACATGCCATTAAAGCAGTAATGATTTAAAGTCCATGACAGCAGAGAATTCCAACCAGAGAGACCTGAAAACACCTGTCTACACCACAGTACAGTCCCCAAAGATAAGTAAGAGTTAACAATAAAACTTTTGCATCCATGAGGCATTACAAATAAAGGAAAATCATCAAACCTTTATAAACTCAGGCTCCATTTTATTCTATTCCCAGCCCACCTCACACTGGCAAGCCCAGCACATCCTGGCAAGGCAAGGGAGCCACTCACGGAACTTCCTCGGGTTTTACACTTCATTTCCTGTGAAGCTTCTAGTAAAACTAGAATTTGATCCAATTTTTCTATCCCTCAAGAGCCTTTTGTGGACTTAAAAGGCATTTGGATAAGAATCTGTGAGGACAACTGCAAACCCAGCCCTTCCAGAATGGCAAGTTCAGATGAAGCCAGCCACATCTGCTGCTGACTCATTTAAAGGGACACTGTTCAAAGATTTTTCATTATATCTAGGGCAGGAAATTGGAAGTTTTGTTGAGCATGAATTGAAGTGAATAAACTCCAAGTCAATCTGAACTTTCATTACCATTCATGCACAAGCTGGCCATGGCAGTACTGGCTTTTTGCCCTTGATCAAGATGACAGGACATAATTGAAGACTGGTTTTGGACAATTTCAGGGACAGTCATTACCCTCTCGCACCACAACAATGTCCCTTTACCTTCCCTAACTCTTCCCTTACAGTTTCAGGCCCAAGACAAACAGTGTCTCTTCCTTACCTGCTGGGTGGTGGCATCCTGTTGGACGTAAGCCACTTGGGACGGATCTGTAAACAGAGTCTAGACAAAGTGAAAAAGGCTTATCAAACCAGCCCTGGTGTTGTTTACTCCCAAGTCACACAAAAATTACCCTGCCACCAAAAAATGACCCACATTTAAGCCTTTACCAACTTCTAACATGACTATTATCACAGAACATTACTTCACCTTACCCAAGTGGATCTACACAGACAGGAATTAAAATTGGGTGGTGCTCCATGAAAATTTAATATCATAATTCTGTGGCACTTTTCACCTGTATAACTGAAGTGTTTCACCTGGTTTATCTTTTTTAATTACAGAAATCACTTTCTCAGTTGTTAATTTGATAGAATCTACAGGATGCAATTCAAAAGCTCTACCAAAACTACTTAAGGGCAGGATAGAAGATAACTTTTTCTTCCTGCAAATTCACAAGACTTCCGCACATTTTCTTTTGAGGAGCCATCAGGCACATCCCACATGTAAATTTAGTAAGGGCAGGATGCTGTTTAATTTCATAGAAGACATGACAATTCCAATATTCTGCAAGAACAGCTCTGATGGGAGCCTGGAAAAGCAAGACTCAGATGAAAACTAAGGATTGACTGAGGTCAGCCTTGCCTACTTTGCCAAAATCTGGGCTTGTAGCAGCCTGGCTCCAACAAAATAAGGCATAATACAATTTCCTTTAGCACTGTGATAATTTCATCTCAGTTGCATGACAGTATCTTTTGACAAAATGATTGTTTTCAGAGTTTTGGAATTAGTTGTCAGTAATTTCCTGGGAGATATCCTCCCAAAATATCCTCTCAGGACATCCCACCACGTAGGAGCTGGTTTTATGTAACAGCTGAGGGCTGCACAGGACAGACCGTGCCACGAGGCCCTGCCAGTGTGGCTGGGGGTGTCAGGTACGTGCACTTTGCAGCTCTGCTAATCTGTCCTGTCAGCAAAGACATTATAAAACACCCTCCACAAAGCCAGCCTGGTCCTTTTGAATCTGTCCACACAGAGCCACAGATGCACAGCATATTAACCCCATCCAAACACGTGCTGTCAGGGAATAAAAGCTACTTGATATGATTATGCAGAAGCAAAAGAATATGAAAGGTCTATAAAACGAACAACTCTGCAGAGAGACTACAAAATTAGGCTGAACACACTGAGATCCTCTGCAAAGAGACATGACTGTTATTGTAACTATCAATTATGACAACTGTGCTACACAAAACAAGGACTCTTCCAGAAGGCACATAGATGGCTTTTAGCTTTTTACTGAATACAAGAGAGGCAGAATTTCTGGAGAGATTATCCATGTTTTGGAAAACACCTTTGAGCTAATTATAATCTCATCCACCTTCAGTGAAATAACCAGCGTTTCATAATTCATAGCGTCCACATCCTTTGATGAGCACATTTGCACATCAGACAAATGAACAGCATGAAGTCCCTGCTCAGCAGTGGGCAGGAAAAACTGCTATTTTCCAGTCGTACCACTTGGCTGGTAACTGGCTTTCATCCCAAACAAGACTGGTTTGTTTTCTAGGTGCCAAACCCGGGCTGGGCTGGGAACCACACGTGCCTGCGTAGCCTCCACGGGGTGGATGTAAACGAGGGTGTGCTCCGAGGTGTCCACCGAGGTGTAGGAGGTGCCGTCGGCCGCGTACACCACCTGCTGCGCCGCGCCCCGCTCCTGCTCGTCGCTGTACACGATCTGCGCCACCGCCCCGCCCTCGGGGACGAAGTGCACCTGGGGGGAAAGAGTCCTGAGTGACACCACAGCACAGCCCGCCTGGCAGGGCAGGGAGAGCCTCGGCGTCACTGGGGAACACACACCTCAGGTCTCGCTGAATTGTGGTGCCAAGAGGGGAAACCTGGACACCAACTGCCACCAGTTCCTGGTTTTACCCTGCACTGTAACTCAACTCCTATAAAAGGTACCTACCCACACTTAGTTCTTGCACTAAGAAGAACAGAGGAAAAGAGAAGCTTAACAGAAGAAGTCCATTTTTTAACTGCTCTATCTATGGAATTTATTGGTAAATTGTTTCCCTTTATGCTCATATTCCTTTCTGGATTTAGATAATGACTTCATTCAGCTAGTTCTGTAGCTGCAGATAGTTTCTTTTATCTTATGAAGGGCTAACAGAACTTATTAACTCTGATATTGCTTCAAGTTATAGTACTGCACCTCTCAGAGGCAGCAGTAGGGCATGTGAGATTGCTTCTCTGTAGCAGGTACATGCAGTGTCAGGAGAAAATTCAGCCATTTAAACAGACAAACTTGTAACTGAAAGCATTAAGCAGTGATTCCAAGGACTACTGAAACAAGTTATGTCTAGGGCAGCAATTTAAATCCCAACAAGTTGATTCTGACAGAACATTATGATCATAAATGATGATTAGTGGCTTACATTAAAGAATCCAGAATACTGAATTCCAGTGGAAATAGGAACACGTTTAGCTTTTGACATTCTTTATATGCTGAAACCTTTTTCAGTGTATAGGAAAATAGGACAGTTAGCAGGAAACCTAGTTTAAGTATCTGTATCATATTCACATCAAACACTTTCACATAAAATGATGCCACAGTTACATGTTTTGTTTATTTTGCTTCATCTCTCAGCTTATGCTGCAGGAGGCACCTGGTACTCCCCCGTGGCTGCTCAGCGCTGATTCTGTACAATAAATCCTCACACAAACATTACAGTTTCACATTTGGAGAGCACTCTGCAAATACTAATTAAGCCTTAAAACTGCTGTGTGCAAACAGCAGCATAGTTATCCCCTTGTAGAGAGAAGGGAACAGGAGCATTGAAAACTGCCTTTCTTGGCAAATTTCAAAGCTGGAAATTACCAGGAGAGGCAGAATGTCTAGGCTTGTGGGTCAAACGCCACGCAGCACCCTCTTCATTACACACTTAAAAGAATAAATCAATTTACAGCCTTCTAGAAATTCCCAGCTGCGCTGTCTCAGAGTCAGAGGGATGAGCTGCACACATCAGAATCTGACTGCATTAGTCACTTACAATTAACATTTCTCCCTTCCTCAGTACCCAGATGTCTGACAGGAAAAAATTATTCATTACTTTCCCCAAGGCCCACCCACAGCTCCAGCTGATTCGACTGATGCCAACAAACAGGCTGCCACAGACCACAGATTTTGTTAATGTTCATTACTCTGAGCACCCTTTCACTTTCCCACATGGTTTTATATATATATATATATATATATATATATATATATATATATTTGGACACCAAAACTTTTAGAGCCACTGGCTGGTTTCGTTCAGCTCATTTTTAGAGCTCTGTGTCTCCGCTGCTGTGGTTTGCACAGCTCAGTTTCTGAACCCGAAATCACCACAGATATGTTTGTATTTCTCCTCAAATAAAAGCTGAGCTTCCATAATCTAAGCCAGGGTCAGATTGGAACTAAACCTCCACATCCAATCCCAATCCATCCTGAGCAGAATGAGCTCTGAAAAGCACTAATCACCTGAGCAGTGTTCTGTTCCTGTGCTGCAGACTCAGCCCACACCTGGGAACCTTCCTCTTTCAAGTCCATCTCCTCCCTGCCGGGGTGTTCCATGAGGAGAGGGATCTACTGGAGGAATGCCTGGCTGGAGGGATTCATCTGTTCACTGTGTTTCTGCTTCCAAAAGACAAGGTGATCTTCAGCAACATGGCTGTAAAAAAGCAGAGGGCAGGAATGTTAAAATCAGTGTGAGGTAACTATTATCATCAGCTACCACACTTCCGTACCACACAGAGTAAAGCAGGCCTGGCTTTACAAACACTTCCTTTAGTGTTCCCCAACACCTTAGTTAGGGGAATAAAGGAACAGAAATCTTATCTCATTTACCATGGTCAAGTCCCACTGTACAATACTTTCCATGTCCCACTGAGGAAACAAGTCAACCATGGCTACAACAGCACTGAAAGATCACACTGGATTCTCCCTGCACATCTTTCCTTGGCCACAGGCAGACACATTCTCCACCCTGTCTTTCTGGCACCTACAGGCCTAGAAATCAATAAATAATGCAAAAAATGGACCCTAGGCTTCCAACAGGAAAACACTACGTTCCGAGATGCATGACCAGTTTGCCTGAAAGAGGTTTGGGAGGAGCACAAAAGGGCCTTCCATGACCAGGCAGCTTTCACCTTGGACAAAACCACAGTCCCGGGTGGTACAAGGCAGTGTTACAACAGCCAACTTCTAAAAGAGAACAGCGAAACTCAGCCTCTAATTCACACGAGCCCCAAGATCCTGACAAACCGCTGCCAAGCTTGATTTTATTCACCTCTCACAATTTTATTGGGGCCTCTCAATCTGCCGTTGGGATCCCAGCAGGGTAATTTACAGCTCTGGTGATTGGTTTCGTCGGTGGTTCAGCACCTTCCCAATCCTTCCCCTCTAATGTCATATTAAATCACAGGAATTAGCATGAGGCTGAGCCCATTTAATTTCTCAGCTCCTCCAATTAAGTTTATTTTATACCCAGTGCCTCTCTGGGCTGATCCAATGCCAGAACCAGCCTGTGCTCTGGGAGGGAAGCAGAAGGCTCCTTGCTGATGCTTTCATTCATTTGCATTTTAAATGCAAATTATTTTAGTCATAATTTATCCCTATAAATGTTACCATTTGGCTTGTCACTGACAAACTGAAAAATAGATAAGGAGGGGTAAAAAAAGCAGCAGGCACTTTCTGCCTCCTGCTAATTCTGCCAGCAAGGACTGAGCTGTGCAGACCCGAGCACCGACCATCCCACCAGTCCTGGCCAGGGATAAATCAACAGGATGGGGAAGTCTCACAGTAACGCCACTGAACTGTGTGGTAGAGGGGAAAAAAAGGAATAAAGGGACAGAAATCTTATTTCCATCAATATTGCTCAATACAAAACATCCCCAAAAAGCACTGAGGAGAAAAATTAAAAAGAAATCCATGTACCTGAGTGCAACGCTTAAGCTCAGGATCTCATTAGTACCAGCAAATTAACTGCAGCAAACAATTAGGAGTGACAAACACCAGCCTTGCTCTGCAAGTGTGAAAGCCAGGGTCATTCACAGATAAATACTATTAGATAAATATCATGACCTAGAACACACAAGCTCCGATCTATAAATAAGTATCATCCATCCCTACACAGCACCTTTTATCCAGCTATTTGTCACATTATTAAGGATTAAATCAGGGATTTTCTCATACCTAATTCTACCTCATTCACTGACCTCCAGCACTCATTTGACCACCACTGTGTGGCATGTGAAGGCATTTATGTCTGAGCAACTCTTATGTAAAATTTAACACCCATCCTCTTGATATTCTTTGGTTGCTTTATCCCAAACAGCTCTTTTCCTTAATTGTCAGTATTAATCAAGTGCCAATTCAGATAATTGCACTAACAATAGCCAGTAGTTTAATCGATTACCTAGTTGCTTAGAAAAATAAAAATAAACACTGTAAGCTTCAATTTGGGGTGGCTTGATTTTTAAAAAAATATATCATTAACTTGTTAAAAAGAATATAATTAAATTAACCAGTGATTGAATTAAGGGAAAGGCACAGTTCTGGCTAATTCCACATGGTGCAACAAGTAGCAGAATTTTTGGCTGACCTTCCCCTCCAGCAGACACTGAAGGACTGAGGGAAGATGCTGACTCACTTCTGCAGACTCATTTTGGCACAAATAGCTTACAACTTTAGTGCAAAGGAGACCAAAGGGTTCAGACAGGATCTTTAATAGACAAAACGGGGCATTAAGATTCATCTCTGGAAAAAAATAGTGCCAAAGAGTTGCAAAGGAAAGCAGAAGACAGTCATCTCATGGTTCTGAAAGTTAGCATTCATGTCAAATCTTGGGGGAAAAAAAGCAAGGCTGAGCCAACTTCAGGGGCTCGGTGGTGCAGTTTCTATAAATGGTCCTGTTACTGCTGTTCTTCACAGAAATGAAAATAATAAACAGCTCAGACAATTGTGCAGCAATAAGGGACAATATCACGAGCTGCAGGACTTGCTGATGCTTTCAACTTTTGTACTTCCAAATACATCCTAGGTCTGCCTCTGGTGTGCACTCCTACCAAAGCCTGGATCTCCGTGAATTCCATCAGCATTTCTATAATCACCAAGGTACACTGAGAAGCACATTTCCCTGCAAACATGGATGTGCTGAGAGAGGAGTGCAGGAGACAGGCTGTGTCCCAGAGAGGTCCCAAGGACTGCCAGCAAAGAGCACAGGAGACAGAGCAAGTGTTGATATTTAGCTGTGAAACAAGCCCAAGGACAGGAGCTGGAAAACATGATGTGGCCCCAAGTCACTGCCACGGAACTGCCTGGAAACACCAACACCTAAGGGAGTTTTCCAACACTGATGACAAAGAGCAAACTAACTTTGCTCACTGCTCCTCCACAGGACTAACTAACTCCTCCTGTTAATCCTGCAGGATCTTATTTCCTCCTCTAAATCCCCCTTTCAGCACCCATTACAGCTCTGACAGCGACAACCACAGCACCTCGAGACTTGAACCATTTCCCTGTGAGTTCCTCTCCATTTTCGTGGTTTTTCAGCAGAAATAAACGTGGAACTTCGGGCATAAGCACTGCCAACCGTTGGCGTGCAGGGAGCACTCTCTGCACTGTTTGTCCACGGATTATCCTTCGCAATTGTTGATTTTTCTCACCATATCCCACACACATCAGACATTTTCAGACAAGCTAAACACACACTAGGACAAGCACCTCAATGGGAAGCTCTGCTATGTCCAAAGGATTACCATATGAATTTGTACAACAATCTGAAACTGAATTGCAAAAATTCTACAAGAAAAAAGCTAATTGAAGATAAAAGGAGCTGTGATAGGATATACTCAGCTTTTTCCCAATGTGGAGAAATTAGGCTACATTTTGTAATGACAATCCATGAAGAGATTAGTCAAACAATAAACCAAACAGCCTGCCTAAACTAATGTTAAATTTCTCTATAATGTATGTCCCAACTATATTCTCTCTCCTCAGTTTTGATCCACTGGTAATGACACTACAAAATTTAAGAGGCCTGGTTCAAATATTATTTAATATTCCATCTTTTTTTGTCGTAACAAGTATTTCAATAACTTGAAAATTATGGAATTTTAAAGATTAGTCACATTATGAGGCACTTCACCCAATAATCACCAACAATTCTGTCAGCACCTCAATGTTTTCATCCAACCTCACAAGCATCACGCACGAGCGAAAGCAATGCCAATGTGAGTTGTTAAACCATTCACAACAACTGCAAAGACAGCATCTACCTCCCCAAAATAGCAGGCATGCCTCTCCCAGTCCTTGCTGGGTGATGGCACAAGCTGAAATGGTAGCAGGTATAAATATCTCCTAGCACCACTCCAGGATGGCAGAGTGGAGAGGCAGTGACAGTCCTGTGTGTCACTGGCGTGAAGCAAATACAATGTGAACCAAGAGCCAACTCTGAAATATCTCCTCCAGTGGAAGATGAGCTCATTCTGAGCTGTGCAAGTAAATCAACCACCCCTTCAAGACAAAACAGGTTGGTCTCTACACCATTCACATTTACCTTCCTTTTCTCAACACGCTCTGGGACCTGCTGGTGTCACAGACCTCCAGTTTTTCCTTTAGTTTTTGCTTTTTATATCCAATCCAGAACATCTCATTAACAACAAAGCTTCTCTGCAGCTCCTGATGCCTGGAAAGCACTTTAGTCTGAAGAGGTCTGCATCTCTTCTGGACACCTCGTTTGAAAACTCCTTTTGTCCTCCAGGACACTCCCCTACTCCTCTCTCCCGTTCCTGTGGGATGGTGTTATTACATCAGCAACTTGCATTCAGCTGCAGAGGATGGGAAAGCACTGCTCTGGGGGGCAAAGTGTCTCATTCCCTACCCAGCAGGAATGTCCTTCCTGCCCTCAGCATCAGACCCCTGAGCCATCACAACACCCACGTGTGACACCCCACACATGCACCCACGACTCCCCAAACACTCAGGGAGTGGCAGTGAATGGTGTTCTAAGAGAAAAACACTAACAGCACCGTCACTGCTGTTCTGTGTTCAGTGTCCGAGTGTTTTGGACACAAGTTGAACCCTGTGAACTCAGACAGTGCTTCAAAGGAAAGCTCTGAAATTCAGAGAAAAGCACCACCAAAAAAACCCAAAAATCAACAGTAACCATATTTTCTTGGCTATTAAGGAATGGCAAATTCTTTCAATGCTGCAACTACACAAGAAGATACAGAGACAAAATCTCTGAGACTTCATCTGCAGCAACCTCTGCAAGTCTCACTGAGGACATTCTACTGAAAAACCCAAGCCAGTGGCTGCAAACACTCGTTTTTGTCCCTTCTCTGGAAGAAAAACAGGGCAATATGAAAGCTGAGCGATGGGCAAAGTCCCCTTCCCTGCTCAGGGAGCCAAAAAGCCACTGCAGTGTCTCAAATGAGAACCCACTTTACAACAATGGTGTATAAAGCAGATAATGTGATTTACTGCCCGGTGTAAAGCAGGTTTGCCATCAGCTGGGGTTCCCTGCAGCAATAGCAGCAGGCACTATTAGTTTAATCCTCCCAGGACTGAGCTCACTGACCACCCAGCCATGTGCAAAGGCAGCAAAATTGGTACAAAAGGGGGTTTACGACTCTGGGTCTTCCTCCAGCTTTTAATATGAAAATGATTTATTGTGCTCCAAAGGAACATCACGTGTCTGCAAAAAGCTTTATCCCACACTTAAGTTAATTACCCCAGCTTGCCTAGAAGGCAGAGCGGGTGCATTTCCTGAGCTCCCTTGGCAGGAACAGGCTTTCAGTGCAGCAGGAAGGGTTTGAACCTCACTAAGGACTGAGTCAGGACTGCGTCACCGGCTCTGCAGCACCATCCATCACACACACACACACACACACACACACATTGTTTCAAGGAACTCTGGGACGTTCTGCTGGAATGGTCACAATCGGGCAATGTATAACCACAACATTTATGTTTTACTGGTGACTTAAAAATGGAAATCATACATAGGGCTGGGACAGCAAGGATTATTTATTGCCACAAATGGAAAAATGGCTTCAATTTATTTAGTCATGTAATAAAAAGAAGAGCTCAGCCAAACACCAACTCAGTCTTTACTCCAATTGTGCATAATGGATCTATCTGTATCCATATCCTTATGGCACATCCATCATAAGAACAACAATGAGGTGGAAGAGAACTCTTAGATCGCCGAGGCCAGTCCTTCCCTACTGTGGCCAGTGTGTCACAGTCCTTCCCTCCAGGGACAGTGCCCAGGCACCAAAGGTGACAGCACCACAGCCTGATGGAACTACTCTCACAACCTGGGAGGTTAAAGTCCATTTCCACCACGGAATCCAGGAGATAATCCAGCTCTACAGGGACAGGTTAATATTCCTGAGGACTACCCGGGCTCAGCTTAGACACCCACTCAGAGCCACTCTAAGGATGCTGAGTCCCAACTCTTGTCTAACCAAGTTTCCCACAATATCTCCTTCTCCCTCTGAGTGGGCAGAGACAAGTTCATGACTTTCTACATAGGCACATGCTCTTCTTTAGTCACCTCTCCTCCCATTTGTTCAACATCCACATATCCACTCCAACTGACTCCTTTCTCCCACCCTCAGCTTCCTGAACGCATGACCACGTTCTCCACGTCACTTTATTGCCAGTGTTTCATCCACTGTGATATCACGTTGTGTTGCATCACTGCTCGAGGCTGTAATCCTGCCTTCCTAAACTTGGTTTATAAATGACAGAGGGAGAAGCTGATAAAGCAAGAGAACAGGGAAAACATGTATTTTAAAGTACAAGATGACAAAAAAAGGAAAAGAAATGTCTGTATCAATGTGTGCTACAGTGCTGCCCACGCAGTCTTCAAGAAGGCACACTCAAGGTTTACTGTAAGAAAACAAACTGTTCCCCTCCAGCTTCCTCCTGCCACTTAGTCTCACATCCTTTCCTCCTCCAGCAGCTCTTCCCAAAAGGAACTGTCAGTTGAAAGGGGTTGTTCCCCTTCCTACAAGTGGATGGTGCTGCTGCTTTCCCCTCCCCTTTCCACCCCCTTGCACCTCTCCTCTGAATTAAATCACTCTTAATATTCAAAACACAAGAACTACCTTGTTTCTGCCCATGAAAACCACACCTCAGCTGGCTCCTTCAGAATAACTGCTTCTCTGAACTATCCCAGAGAATAAATGGACTATCTGCACCTTAAAACAGGTGAGGACTGAGATACAGACATCTCAGGGCTACAACACAACTTCTGTGTGCAGCAGGAATTAAAAGTGACAAATAGGCCCGACCTCCTGTTTAAGTCCAAACAAGATTCACCATCCAAAAGCAGCCCCTGTAATTAGCTACACTTAAAAGTCCATTAGAATTCAGTTTACACAGCTGTAAGCAGCTGCAGGAGGTCATGAACACCCTTGAAGTGGCTTCTGACTGCAAAGAAAATTACCCTGGCAATGCTCATCCAGGGATTTTCTATGCAGAGCAGGAGTAAGAAGACACCACGGATCTGTTCGTCTCTAAAATCAAATTGTCAATTCTTCCATCAGAAAAGATTAATAACATTGACATCGATAGCTCATTCTCTAGCCAAGGTAATAAAGCTGTCTGGTTTCACACACGTAGCAAAGTGCCAAAACCCATCTCAATTCAGGAGGTAAGTTTTCCATTTAAGGACTGACTAGAACAATACACCCTCTTGTATTATTTTTCCTAGAAATGAAGGCATTAGAAGGCTCGAGTCTGCCAATTATTTTATTGTGGCCACAAAAGCAGCAAAGAATCCTCTTGTAAAATCAGTTGGTGACTCATTAGCATCTCATCTTCTAACTGAACTAAAAGAAAAAAAAATAACTGAATTATTAAATATATACAGAAGAAAGCTAAAGTTCAGTATGGTCTCTATTCCCACTGAAACTCAAAGAGAAATCTTGACAGGCATTTTACACAACCATTTTTGTGCCTTTACATTCTTTAAGGGCCTGTAAGAACCACAAATACACCATGACACAACAGACAGGTTGGTGCTCAGGTACCAAAAAATGCATTGCAAATACTGACCCCTTCATTTGTCAGGACTATGGAGCTCAGTAGCTTAAACCAGGTTTAAAATCTGATTTAGGGTTCCTGCAAGAGTCCTCCTGAGGCTCTGAAATGAACATCTAAGACTTAAGAAGTGACCACACACAGCTTGGAATGTCCCGTGCAGCGAAATAACCCTAGTAAAGATGAGTTTTCCCTTTAGGATGAGCAATTCTGAAAGTCATGGCACCAGGACCTCATTCTTCCATTCCAACTTAATCATTTAACAAGCTCCCACAAATTTTTAATGGAACAGTGGAGGTTCAGAAGGAACAGGACAACCCACCACCAACACCCAGGGAACAAAAGATGCACGAAAAGCTACATTCCAGGCCACAGGAACAGGGGTTTTGGCAAAGACAACCACGGTGGCACCAAGACCAGCATCAGGAGAGCAGTGAACCCATAGCTCCCACCTGCAGCAGCTGCTCACACCGAGACCCCCATGGACAGAACCACCTCAGGGCAGTGGGAAGGGGCCTGCCTTCCCTCCACACCAAGCCTTAGGGCTGCTCAGCTGGGAGCCTTTCCCTGGACCCTGCCCAAAGGGTCCACTGACACCCCCTGGGGCAGGACCCCATGAAGTTGGCACCCCATGAAGCTGGGACCCCATGACACACACCCACCCCGCGGCCCCCCAGAGGGAGGACTGCGAGCCCCCCACCCGCACCCCCTTATATACCCTCCACGGCCCCCCGCCGCCTCACACAGCCAATCCAAAGACGGGGTGCGACGCCCCCTCCCCTAACTAGGCCAATAGGAGGCAGGGGCGCGAGGCCCGCGGCCAATCAGCAGGCGCGCGGGCCCCCCCCCCCCCCGACCGCCCGCTCCCCGTCGCCCCCCCCGGCCCCGCCTGAGGGCCCCGCGCCATCGGCCCCCCGGGAGGGCGCCCGGCGGTCAGCCGGCCCCGACCACTGCGGGCCCGGGGGGGACGCGGGCCGCCGGCCAGGGCACGGGCAGCGCGGGGGGGACGGGCCGGCAGCCCGGGGCAGGGGAGCCGTGCTGACCGCGGGGCGAGCGGCCCAGAGCGGTGGTGGAGGGATGAGACCCCCGCAGTGCCGGGGGGGCAAAAAGATGGCTCCGGCAGCCCCCCCCCGCCGCTGAGGTGCCGGGGTCCGGACTGTACCACGCAGGGAGGGGGGGAGCAGGGGTGGGGGCAGCCCCTTCTCGCCGAGCCCGGGGCGGGTGGGGGATCCCGGCTGGGCCGGGGAGGGGGGGGAGCGGACTGTACCTCTCCCGCGGGGGAGGGAAAGGGGATGAGTGCGCCCTGCCCCCCCCCCCCCACTGGCGGGAGCCAACGGTTTATCCCGGCCCCGCACCGCCAGCCCCGGGCGCCATCTTGGGTGCGACTAAAACAACAAGTCCAAAACCCCCGGCGGGTCCCCGCGGCGCCCCCGGGCCGCCCTGCCCTCCCGGACCGTCCCATCGCGTTACCTGAGGGGGTCCCGTGCGGGCGCCGCGCCCCGGCCGCCGCCGCCGGCCCCGCGGCGGCCCCGAACCCCCCCACCTGTCCTCACCTCACAATGGTAGCTGCAGAGCGGGAGGGGGGGCGGCCGCCCGGCCTCATTAGCATAATCTGCCTGGCAACAGGCCGCGGCGCCGCGTGCTCATTGGCTGAAGCGTCTCCGCCAGCCACGATGGGGCGCAAAACTGCTCCAGGGAGGGCTCGGAGTGCCCAGGTCAGGGGGCCGAGGGTGGGGGGAGGGGACTGGAGGACACGGGCCCGCGGGGAGGGGACGGGACGGGGAGACCCCGGCCCGCGCTTTCGCCCCCCCCTGCGGCTGCGCGCGACCAATCAGGGCGCCGCTCTCATCCCCGCTGAGATATCTGCGCCAATCAGGACGCGCCTTTCATAGCGGTGTTCCGCCCCCCCGCTGTGGGAGGTGGCGTAGCGCCCCCTGCTGGCGGGGCGGGGCAGCGCGAGGCGCCCCCTGGCGGCGGGGAGGGCCGGGGGGCGATTCCCGCCCAACCCAGCCCCATTCCCACATTTTCCAGGACAGGGAGTCCATCCCCCCCTCCCCTCTGGATAACGAGGTGACCCCCCCAAAGCTCCCCTGTGCTCCAGGCTGCGATGCTCCATACTCCCTCAGCCCCATCTGGCAGCCCCTGGTACTGCAATTACCTAAAATAGTGTCAAAACCAGCAACTTTCACCAGAATTTTACTTAAAAGCTGAGGCATGAACTATTAATATCTGTCGAGAGTCAATCCATGAGGAAATGGCCCCAAAAAGGGCTCCCTCTGCCTCTCAGGGCCCGAAGTGGCGCTATAATTTAGATTTTTTCATGCATTTGGGAAGCTGTTTGATTCAGTAGCTCAATAAATATCTCTTAAACAAGACAATCCCTGTGTTTAGGACCTTTTAAGTTTATTCCAAATGGCTCCATGAACTTTGTGTGCACAAAGCACTGTTCTCTGCAGCGTGGGCAGCCACAGATCCTGCAATGACCCATTGTGGGCAACTGACCCAAACCCAGGAGCACGGGAAGGGGAAATTTGGGTTACAAATGAGTCACTGCTTTTACAGAACTGGTTCTGCTCATTCTCTGCCCTGGGAGAGCAGCGAGGAAGTCTGATCTTGGCGCAATTAAGTCTAATTTTCCATTAGGTCTCTCTTTTTAAAGCCTGAGCTAGTATTTTAAATTAAGAGCTGCAGGCGCATATTGAAATCATCCCCTGTTGTACTGACCCAGCCCCTCCAGGAGCAATCAAAATTTAAAGAAAACCCCTCAGAGATACAAATTTTCTAACTTGTGCTTAGGAACTTGACTTTAAAATGTTAGATACACGTTTCAAACCTGAAATGAACAGAATTAGCTTAACTTAGAAGTTTTCAGCGGTGTTTTTCCCCTTTCACAATACTTCTTTATGCCTCTGGGCAGTTGTCTGAATTATGGCAGGTATGGAGTCAGTTTATTCCTCTGTCCTATAAAATCAGGTTTCATTTCATTTTACCACATTGAAACATCAGGAGAACTAATAGTAACCCATAAGAACAAACAAAACTGCTTTATTTCTCATAAGTCTTAACAGGTACATGCATTACTTTTTTAAAAAGTCTGTGTTTTCGGTGTTATATTTTTATTTGGGTTTCCAAGAGTCTCGCTAACATTTTGAAGACTTGCTGGCTCATATTGAACAACCCACAGGTTGTTTTCCCCTCTGAGCCAAATCAGTGCAAGTTTGTAGTGGCTGCAGATGCTGCTCTGGTTCACCCCCTGCAGCCTCTGGCTCTGATGTAATGCCCATTGTAATTCCCACGTTCCATGTGTTGTTGCTGGTGCTCCAGCACAGGCTTTGTCTTCTTTGCTGGCAGAGAGAGGAGCCCTCACAGAAGGTTCATTTATTTATTTCTAATCTTCATGAAACACATGAAGCCACCCCTGGTCTGGAGCAGTGCTCGGATCCACCAGCAAATCCTCCTTCTGCCCCTCATCTCCATCCTGCACCACCTCATTTGGTGCTTCAGCACCTCCTCCCATCCTGCCTGTCCTGTCTCTCCCCTCTGGCCACTCCAAGGCTTATTTTCCACTGTTTCCCACTGACTGTTTTCTCCCTCATTCCAAGTAGAAAAGCACACTGCACCCCCACCCCATCTAATTTATTCATTAATATCAATTTGCCCTCTTTCACTTGGACCTCCTCACCCTTTCCTTGCACCCACTAAAACCACTCTCAAGTCTCTGCCTTAAAAACAAGCCTCCCACACCTTGACCACGTTCCCTGAAGCTGCTCCCCAACCCTCTAGAAATATTTTTCTTGTCCCGTCTATCCCCCTTTGTTTCAGGTTTTGTTGGGGTTATTGGATTTTCCTCCATGACATAATCTCATTTTGAGGAGCACATAGATTAAAACATGACAAAGAAAAATGCTCAAGTGCTATAAACTCATTTGAGTTATGGCAGCAGCCACTGCCTCGCTGGCCCTGGTGACCTCCCAGCCTCCATCTGTGCATGACAAGTAGGTACTTAGGCCCAGGTTCCCAAATTAAACTGCTCACAGAATTGGGCTATGGACTGTGGCACCCACCTCCCTCCCCTTGTGCGAGTCAGCAGCTGGCTGTGATTTAAAACCCCAATCTAGGAGATGGAAAAACTTCAGCTCTCTCCCTGTGTCCCTTAAAACCTGCTAAATTATAATGCAACTGAAGTGGAATTACTTTTCATCCTGCACAGAGAATACAAAACATTAAGGGAGTGATGTGAATTCACTAGCTTAGAGCAAGCCACAATAAATTTAATTAAAGTGGTCTCATGTAAAACACATGCAAGTACAGCAAAGTTTTCTTAGTTTGTTTCTCAGGATTATTTTGCCCCTAAAAAAAATAATTAGTGTTTCGTATTTAAACATGCTGAATGAATCCCTTTAACTGCAAGAAAAGGTTTGACTAACAGAAGTTTGGGGTCAGTGTTTTAATGCCTAGTGATCAACATTTTAAGTGATTTTATTTTGAATGAAAAGCATACCATCTCATCCCATACATTGGGATTGGCTCTCTGTGTCTGATTTGCAGTCACATCCCCCAATGTTTATTAATAAATATAAAGCAACACAGAAATAATCCAGGAAACAACTTGCATTGCCCCCCCCTAATCTTCACTGGGTAAAAAGATGCAGCAAGTTTCAGGAAAAGAGAGCTTTCCAATTCACTGAAAATCTATTTAGCAAAGCCCTGCTGGGGTGTAGGGATGGGAAAAGTGAGTTCTGGCTGCCAAAATGCCTGCAGGGAAAATACTTTGCCACTCACACTGCAATATCTCCCTGACTCCATTCTAACAATATTTATGGAGGCTGCTGCTGCTCCTGATGGGGCCTCGAGATCTCAGAGTTTAGGGAAGATAAAAAGCAACCAGGAGCTGAACATTTCACAGGTTTGCATGTAAAAACTGCCTCTTCACAAGCTTCTGCTGGGTGAGAAAGAGATTTTTCCTTCTTGTGCTCAGCTGCTCCCGTGAAGCCCCAGCACTCCTCCAGGCAGGTTGTGGTCCCAGTCCCCCCAGTTCAGAACTCCAGTGCAGCCCAGTTCTCTGCTGCGTTGCCAGAGTTGTTCTTTCTTGAAGCCCTGCCCAGAAATCTCCCTGGACAGATGTAGCTCAGCTTCAAATCCAGGTCAGCTTCTCTTCATTGGGATTCCTGGTGATTTAGTGCGTTCTCCGGGAAAGGACCTCCACCACCAGCAGCCTTAAAATCCTTCCAGCACCACTGGAAAAGAATCCCTTTAGTCCTTGTGCCCCATATTTCAGTTATGCTGCTACAGCTGGTGTCTGAGGTGGCACAAGGACATACTGCAGTGAGGGACAACATGATTGTCCAGGGATAATTATTCTGCAAGATTAGCTACAATGGTTGCTTTGGCACAAAATCCAGGGTGGATTTTATTTGAACTGCTTGCCCTTGGTCTGCTATGCCCAGGAATAAATTCTTTCGGATATTCCTGGGGTTTTACATGGGATCACAGGGAGCTGCTGAGGCTGGAAGGGGGATTTCTCCCTCGAGTTCAAGTGAATCCACTGCCCAGCTCTGGGTGTGTAGGAGAACTGCCATTAATAGGGAATAATTTGTGCACCAACTGCAAAATAAACACAGAGCCTGTTTGGGTTTCCTCTCCATTAAACAGGCTGGAATGACTCAGGAAACTCAGACATTTCAGAGTTTGCCAGAAACTTATATAAAGGTTGGATATTCTCTACTAAAATTACTCTTGTATTGCATTATATTGATATCTTTAAAAAAGAAAAATCAGTGTAAAGATTTTATTTTGATTGAAAAACATACCATTACCTAAAGCATTTCATCCCATGCATCTACTATTGTCTCTTTGCCTGATCTGTACCCACCCAAGTAGCATTTACCCCCTAATAGTTAAAAGGAAATATAAAGAGGCACAGTAATAAGCCAGGAAACTGCCTTAAAATTTAACAGGCTGGCTTTAAAATTTACAGGATTTAAAAGTATTTTTTATTTTTCTAGAAGGTGTGCCTCTCTCCAGCACTGAGAAAGAACTTGAAACATATCCTTTTAATTGCATTTTTTAAAAAAAAATGTGATGATTATATGACAAAGTCAGCCTTACCCTGCCTCTGTCATGAAAGAAGGGATCTTCAGAGATATTCCTCCTGCTCCTGAATCTGGTAGATAAATAAAAGAAGCAACATAGAAACAAGTTCAGTGATAACTTGTGGCTGCTGTCTAAACATCTACCATGTTTTCTTTTCAAAATAATCCTATTTTTTGATGTAATTTAGTACATGTACCAACCCCATGCTCTGTTTATCTTGGCTTTTTATAGAGCAGCCAAAAGTTGCCTAGCTGGGAAAACTCTGTATCCTTTTGCAGTATGTATAGGGATAAAAATACTTATCTGTCAGATGCTCAGTCTTCCTTCTTCTCCAGGAGTTACAAAGTACAAGTCTGACCTTCTCACGGAGGGAGGAGTTGGCAAAGGAATTTCCAAGCCACCCCCTCCTCTCCATGGGGGACACCACAGTGAATAACCTGAGCAGGATCTCTGGAGAGAAACTTGGGCTTTTATTCTTGCAGCCTTGAACAAGAGACTAAAAACATCACCAAAGACAAGGCTGGGGTTTTTTCCAAAGCTTATTCTACTTGTTTGTTGTTGTGCCAACGTTTTCATGAAGTTTAAAGAGGGTCTCTGTCCTTGCCCCAGCGTTTACTCTCCTGATGTGTTTATAGGCAGGCACATCCTCTCCTCAAGTTTGTTTTGTCAGAAACAAACCACATTTCTTTCATCTTCTCCTGTCCAAAAATTCCTCATTCCCAGCTGTCTGACCAGCAACTCTGCTCCACAGGGCAATAGGGCTTTTAGAGAGAACATTTCATTTGAGGTGATGGAGTTTTAGAAGCTCTTACTCATTTTTAAGTGTAAAAAATGTCCCCTGGGATGTCTTCAGCTCTCACCCAAAAACCTGCTTCTCTAAGCTCATGGAAATAAAATGGCCTGCAGGTGGAGAGCCCAGGTGAAGCTGCTCAGGATCAGTGGGATTTATTAGTGCTCGCAAGTGCTGCAGTGTTCTGCTTCTGCAGCAGCCATGGCCTCTTGGCAAAGCTGTTTTGCTTTGTTATCTCTCTAAGCTTACAGTTTGAGTCTGTCTTAATTCTAGTATTTGTATTGCTACCCTATTTATTAATGGCTTATGGGACTGGTGTAAAAAAAGACTTTAAAAAAAAAGTGGAATTGTAGTTGCCTTCTTTAATTTTTTTCTTAATTTTAAGCCTTTATTTACTGGGTTTCAAGTCTTCCCTTAATTTTTTATCATAGCACGTTGAAAGTTAGATTTTTAAAAAGAAAAGCAGTGGTGACATCTTTCCACAGCATTCTGGGATTTGGAGTTGAAGCGGAAGAAAAGCAGCCTTTGCCAGGTGGGTGGGGTTGCACTGCTGTCACAACCTCAGGGCCTGGGGTCTGCTGGGTGAGCAGACACTGGGGCTGCACTGGGTTAGATGTCATTTTAGATTGTATTCAATCTCTTTTTGCAGTTGGATGTGTCCTTCCAGGGCGGAGTTGTTTGGGTAGAAGAGAGATGTTTGCTTCAGGAGGTGATTAGTTTAAGGGAGGGAATGTTTTCAAACTTGAGTGAGTTGGAAGGTAAGTGTATTCCACCCACGCTGGAGACAGATCTCTGAATGCCTTGGAAAACAAGTGTTTGAGGAGAGGAGGAGGAATCAAATGGAGCAAGTGACAGGATTTGCCAGGGAGCAAATGGTGCTGCCTTATGTGTGCAGCTGACAGCCCCCAGTGCTGTCACCTCACAGCCATGGAGAGGAGCCCCAGCCTCTGCCCTGGTGCAGAGATGGCTCCAGGTGAGAAACTCCTGCTGCCACACACAGGAAAACCAGAAAAATGTGCTGCTCAGGGGAAAAGAGCTGCCCAGAGCAGGGAGTTCTGGCAGAGCCTCTGCTGTGCTTCAGGCAAACGGCACCGGAGGAAGGATGTGGATCCTGGAGGCTGTGATGAAAAACCACGTCTGCTTCCCCAAAACCTTTTGGTGATCAGAACGTAATGCAGTTATTTCAAGCCAGTCTTTCTTTTTTCTTCATGCAGGAAATAATCCTCATTGTTACAGGTCACGTGATATTATCCAGGTGCACCCAAATGCAGGTGTGCCCAGGCACCTGGCCAGCCTGACCCAAAACAAAGGGGTTTTCTTCAAAGCAGTGGATTTACATGGAAAAGTTATGCCATCACTTTGCATTTCTCTGTTATGGTGGAGTTGTTCAACTGTTGCTTTGAACTCCTGTAACCTCAGTCTGCACACAGTGGAAAAAACCTGGGTTTGCTTGCCTGAGCATGAGGCTGCAGCTCACAATAAAGGGTTTGCTGCAGTTCCAGCTGAGTGTTCCTGTCTCCCGCATCATGGCAGGTTTGCTGCCTTCCTTTTGCAGGGATCCCTCTGGAGATTTGTTTCAAGGGTTTTGCTGGTAGAGTAGAATTGGTATTTCCTAGGGCTTTGCAATCCCTTGGCTTGGGAAGACTGTCTTTAAAGGCAGTACACTCCAGTGGGAGCTCAGGTTGGATCTGGGCTCTTCAGTTTTACCAAAGCGTCCCAGATTTTGACCCCTGATTTTCAAAATACTCAAAAATTTGCTGCTCAGTGAATTTGCCCAAATAATAGAGGAGCACAGTAATAACAAGGGCATTTCTTCAAGCAAATTTTAAATAATTCTGATTAAGAGATTTGCCAGCTCCAGCCCCAGCCCCTCAATAGCCACTTTTTACACTGAAATACCTTTTTACCACTGAGGTAAGATTGTCTTGAAAGTTATTCTTATAGTTGCTGAGGTATTTAGGAAGGCAAAGGCCAGGAATAGGCCTAAGACGACAAGGTCATTTTTCACTCCTCAGATGAGCTTGACAAGGCTGAATTCATCTCCCTGGTGAGTTCTGTTTCAGCCAAAAATAGCCTAAAAGTTGAATGAGCAGCTTCACATCCTCATGGTTCTCCTCAACTGCAAAAGGCTCAGAGAAGCTGTGGCTGCCCCTGGATCCCTGGAAGTGTCCAAGGCCAGGTTGGATGGGGCTTGGAGCAACCTGG
>JAWWES010000067.1:80340-161338 GCA_035583135.1 Lophotriccus pileatus
ATCCCTGGAAGTGTCCAAGGCCAGGTTGGATGGGGCTTGGAGCAACCTGGGCTGCTGGAAGGTGTCCCTGCCCGTGGGAGGGGGTGGAGTGAGATGATCTTTGAGGTCCCTTCCAATCCAATCCACTGTGTGATCTCCTGTGTTCATCTTGATACTGAAATCCACTTTCTAGCTCCCCTTCTCTGCCCTTTCCTCAGAACCTCCAGGACACCTGCTGCTGATGCCTGTTTGCCTTTATTCCATCTCTTATCTAGGTTTATTTTCCCCTGTTCACTTTCTCATTATAGTGATTGCAGAAACTGTAGAAAAAAAATGTTAAAATAATAGTCTTTTGTTTAGTATAGAGCAACTGCAACAGAGGAAACCACACTGAAGGTATAATTAAGACTAGAAGCCAATCTAGTATTTCTGTGACACCTGCTGGGAGTTTATCTCTTTTCACAGTCTTTCACCAGGTTTTCTTTCACAACTGACGTGTTGGTTGATAACAGAAATAGGAAATACAGGGGTATGAAAGAGCCCTGTGCTGTACAGACTGCTGGCTCCTCTCCCCATGGAATGCTCAATAGTGAATTATGCAATTGTTGAAAAGCTATTGGCAAACACTGGAGTTAAAGGTGCAAAGAAGACTTAACACGTGCAATACTTTTCCTTCTCTGATTTTAAAGAAACATCTTCCCAGCATACAGAACAACTCACATAGCCATAAACTCATTTAAACCTTGTTTTTTGTTACTGTACTTCTTGGATGCTCCTTTGGTAAGTGATTTCCTGCCCTGTGCCAGATGCTGTTTTCATTCACAATGGAGTAACAGTGCTCTGGGAGTGATATCACAGTATCATTGCACAGCCCTTATTGTCACTTCTCGAATTTAACATTCTGAAATACTCTTTGTTGGTTGTGTGGGGACTTTCAGATCTAGGGTTTGACTGAAGTCAGCCTGTAAGGAAAAAAAAAACAAGATAGAGCAGAGCCTGGAGAACTTGGACAGTTTGCAACATGCAGAAAAACATGGAAAACAAAGAAGGGCAAAAAGGAAAAATTTGACTATTTGATATATTGTTGTATAGGTGGAGGGAAAGCTTAAAATAAGACTTGTGTAAGTCCTTGTTTTTTAGGTTTTGAGGTGGTGCAGGTATTTAATTCCTGACACTGTGCTCATGCTGGATGACCCAGCTGGTGCTGGATCAGCACGTGGTGTTGGCCAGGGGGACAGCTGGCTCGGGGCTGCTCTCGTTTCACCCTCTGGCCACAGCCCCAGCTCTGCACCCACGTGCTGAAGGAAGTGCATCCAAACACAAATAATTTGGAGTTTTTCATCCAGACCCAGATTTCAGCCCTTCTAACCACAGGCCAGGAACGTTGCAGTTCCCTGCTGTGAACTGTAGTTCTCCGCTCGTGCCCACACAGTTCCACCCTTTGCTGGGCTAAGGTTTGTGAACACTGGTGTGTGTGTTTGTGCCAGTGTCCCTGTGCATAGAAATGATTCCTTTGAAGGGTTATGTAAAGATATATTTTCCAGAAGACAGAACAAATAGAAGGAATCCAGTTGAGTTACTTAAGGCCTGATCATGCAAGGAGCGGAACACTCTGAATTTTAAATGCAGATTAGAGCATTTGCATCCCACAGGTCCCTCTGAGGTTGCAGGGTGTGTCTGTGTGTCTGTGCATGTGTTTAAGCATAAAATGAGCTCAGGACATAATTTTATGTGCTTATTCACCCCCTTAGAAGTAAACTGGTCATTATGAAAAAGAAAGGGAGATGGAAGACATCCTTTTTGCAGTTGGTAAGCGAATATTGATTTAACATCTTTGCTAAGCAGACACTTTTTTGGATTGCTTTTTAGCCTTCCCAGTCAAAAAAAGGAGCTGGCAAATGGCTCTGTGGTCCAGCTGTATTTTCAGGAAGTATGGAAAAGGTCTCATTAGACTTTTGAAGAGAAAAGAGGGAGACATTTATCATACCCAATGGAATATTGATGTATTAAAATGTGCTGATCTAGGAGATTTTAAAAAATAGAAAATGCAGTCAAATTTTGTCTTCTTCATAGTCCACTGAGACTGCACCAGGTAATATGTTGAGGAAAAATTTAGCCAAAAGCAGTTTTGAGGGAAACTATTAAAATTCAGATAAATGAAGATGTCTGCTGACCCCAAGGATCTGCATTCATGTGGCCAAGGTTTCATTACTCACACTGCAATGCTTTCTGAAGTATATTTTTGTATCATCATTTCCTATTTTAAATTCAGCTCTTAAATCCCAAAAGGGAATTAACTACCAGCCATTTGCATTTTAAAGGGAAAACTCAAACCTCAGTGGAGTGCTCTACTTAAGGCTCCTTTTATATAACTTAACCAATGAGCTGCATCTCAGTGGAGACCTTGGGGAGTCAACCAAGTGACTGGGACAAGGAACAGCCTAGACTTGGAGGAATCCTTTTCATTTGCTTCAGAAAATGCTGAATATGCTGGTATCAGTGTGAAGCTCTCCTGCAAAATGGTGGTTTTCATTATTGTAGGGCAAAATGTCTAATGCTGGGGGGAAAGGGATGTCAAGCCTTGGTAAGCTGGGAGAGGAGAGCACAAGCTGTTCTGTCTTCCTGTGTGCGAGGGAAAATCGCAGTAAAATAAAGTGGAAAAATAAAGGGAGCACCTTTGAATTCAGCCCTTCGCAAGACATGGGGAAAGACTGTTGGAAAGTTACAGGATGGGGATTTTTTTTTTTTTTTAAAGATCTCTCAGGAGCTGACTCATCTTCTGAGAAAATGTGATTCAGGAGAAGAAACGAGGGGGCTGTGCTCCCCCTCGGGCCTTAGGTCTGGGGTGGAGGTTGCAGGCAGCCCACTCCTTCCCTTAGAGACACTGGGATTCATCTTCTCCTCACATGGCCCAGTTCCTTTCAGCTGTGTTCTGCTCTTTGCCTTTATTCACCTGACACTGACTTCAAATACAAGTATTTCTCTGTTTCTTATAACCACAGAACCTCTATCCCAACCTCTTGCTGCTGTAGGAGTTTAAAAGCTGCCAAAGCACTGCTACGTCTCATTTTCTTGTGGCCCCTCCAAAGAACTGTGTTTCAAAGGTTGTAAAAACCCTCGAGCACAATACAAAGCCTCTCTCTTGAATGAGTTTATAAATCAATAGTTCTGGAGAGCCCTGTCTGTGTTTGGGGCATTGGGATAAAAAACTTGTAGAGTGTGTTTACAGCTATGAGTTCCTGTGAACTCAGGTGTGAATTTGAGTATCCCACTGACTTTTATTTGTTTCCCCCAACTCCAGCTGAGGACCGGGCTGCTGGTTAGACAAGGCCTCTCAGTTGTTTCCCAAAGGTGACAGTGCTGGAGGGCAAAGCTGCAGGTCCCTGTGGCTCCTGGAGCACAACTCCTGTGTCTGCAGGGTGTGCATTTCCAGCACCTAAAGTAAATATTCCTGTGTTGAACTAAGAAGAATGACTGGGTGGTTGGGAGCTGTGAGGCTCCTAATGGTGATTGTAACAGGAAATGTCTTAATATTTGTTTAAATAGAATGATGCAAACTGCAGCTTTCTGTGTGATACTGGATTAAAGTGAGCAAGGAGGGGATTTTTGGAGTTGTTTTGCTTCGGAGTGCACCAGAAAAATGAGCACTTAAAGGTGTCTTGCAGCTGATGGAAATCTACAGTTCCCGGGAATTTGCATTATCAGGCATGATGTGTCTCCTAGACATTTTAAATTCCTTATTGACTGTTCCTGTGTCATCAGTTCCTTCCTCACACACCCTGTTGGTTGCAAACTGAGTAACTGCTCAAACAAGTGATGGGGCGAAACAAAAGGTGACTTTGGAGTGCCATGAAGGAGCTTGTTAGCACAGGTTGCTCCACGATGCCTGATGGAGCAGGCACTGAATCAGACCTGATTGTGAAGGGAGGGGTAGATTTTTTTGCTGTTGAATTGCACATATCTTCAAAGCTGCTGGAAATGAGTCCACATTTATTCAGCAGGACAACTCATGAGGTTTTTATATTCCATGTTTTTCATTGCTGTGCCATTTGTTAAGATGATTTGGTTTTTAATCTCCCAATGAATACTGAATGAAGAGTTCAATCATGAATCAGACCTCTTCTTTTGCTTGCCAGTAACACAAGCCATTTTTATTTTCAATTTCAGGTTTCTTTTACAGTAGAGGACAAAAATAAATTATGAGGGAAAAGAAGTTAAAATTGTTCCTCTCAAGCAACTCTCCTGCATCAGTGCTTAATCCTTCCATTATGTCTGATGTCATTAATCATTCTGCTGTAATATTTGACACACACATTTGTGGGACAAATTAAGATCTAATATAAAGGCTGCAATAATACTGACTTATGTGGAACTGCAGCTAATTATAATGTATTTGAATTTTCATCTTTCATGGAAGACCTCTATAAAATGAACAACCTTTCCCACTGCTGAAATGAGACTGAGACAGGTAGGCAGACGAGGGGAAAGGGAAGGAACATTCAAGGACAACAAAAGGAATCTCAGCACTATAAAGAGCCAATATCTGTGGAAAATATGCTCAGTTGGTGGTGGATTCTTTTTCATTGTGGGATTTTTTTTCTCTTTAAGCTTTCAGATGGCTTCCCTACCATGACTGTGGTGCTTAGCTTATTTAAGCTGGAGTGGTTTGCTTGCTCTGATACATGAACTGCCATCTTCAGAGATTAAATGTCACTTCAGTCTTCCCAGGTGGACTAGATGAAATAAAGAAGACAGGATGCCATTGCAGGAAGATATTACAATGCAAGAGGGTGAGAGTTTACTACATATTTTCTGCAATGCAGCCTTTCCTTCCTCTCTCCCCACAGTGTCTTCACTGTGCCTTTATTTGTAGATCTTTAGACCCTCAGTTTTTTGAGTTCCCTGTGTCAAGGCCAGTGTTTGTGTTCACTCCTTGGAAAAGCATCAGGCTTTGCTCTGCAGTGAGATCCTGCCAGTGCCCAAAGCCTCACATCCATCTGGAGAGAGATAATGAGCAGCATAAATTCCCAGTTTGTGTATTAGCTAAAAAGGAGGTTAGGCTCTGCTCTTTCTGCACTTGGGATCCTCAGCCTGAGTGTGGGCTCATTACTCTATTGAATTATATATCACAGGTAATTTCATTTCCTGGATAGTGAATCCTACAGATGTGCAACCCTATCCCAAAATGGATTCCTTATGTCTTTCAGACACTGCCTTTTCCTTGGGTAGTGTTCAGGAAAACAGTTACATTCACCATGATCACTGGTTTTGCCCTCCATCTAGAAATGAGAGGAAATCATAGACATTTTGTGGCTTCTGAGATTCATGTGCAGAGTATTGAAGGAGCAGCAGCTTCCTTTAGCAGCCATGCTGTTGTTGTGCTGGCCTTAAACATCCTGGGTTGATGTATTTTTCATTTCCCAATGCAATGCCACCTTTTTCCTGTGCTGGTGCTTCAGCAAAGCAGTAATATCTCCAAACCTAACTGAAGGGCTATTTTGAAGTTCGCAGTTCCAGGAGAGTGGGGATTAATGCCAGGGTTGTTTCCTTAGCTGTGTGTTAACGTGTTGTAGACAAGGGTTGCGCTGTTAGAGATGAACACAGCCCAAACTGCTCTTCACATCTGCCCACTGGAAACATCTCAGCCCACCTGTGTGGAAGCCAAATTAATGGCACTGTTTCAGGCATGGAACAGAGGAGTGGGACATGGCTACAGAGTTAAGGGTTCATAGATACAATGAAGGGCAGATTTTCTCCCTTCCCTGCCAAGCCTTTTTGAAGATGTTTTTGAGCAGAAACACAGGCTTGTCCACCACGATTTACTGTGTCACTTCCTTTTCACAGATTCCTGTGCTTCTTTTCCTCACACCTGCAATTATTATTTTATCCCTGTTTTTATAGTATGACTCCAGTTGCAACGCATCTGTTCTTATTTATTTTCCAGCCTTGCACTGTCCTAAACTTCCCTGTATTCCCATAGAAATCACCTTGCTGTTTCTAAGCTCCTGTCTGCCTTGTGTTATCTCTCGGGGCCTGGAAGCTCTCTGTGCCTTTTTTGTTACCCTCTTTCTATGGAACATCTTCCTCCTCTGTGTATATCCTAAAGCCAGTTTCTCCTGGAGTTTCCTCCATCTCACTGCTGCATCTTGTCCCCAACATGTTGTCCTTTGAGTCACAGATGGAAGGCTGAGCTGCAAAACTGCAGGAACCCTGGACTTCCACACAGAAATGTTGCAGCCAAATATAGATGTCCAAGAGCACATTGGCAACCTTCTGATGTTATTTCTGGATTTGGAGAAGTATCATTTCCCACAGGCACTTTCATAGCTCGATGTTGATCACGTTTTAGTTGGCTAATAAGAGTTTTGTGCTGCTTTCTGCCCCTCACACAGCCCTGGTGACAGGCAGAGGTCTAGTCCAAGAGCTGGGGCAGTTAATTGTATATAATTTGTGCAAGTTGTGCACTGTACTTTTTCTAGAAGCACTGTTCAGTATTTCTTATATTACTGAATTGTGGTCAGCAGTAATAATGTTGCATGATTGCAATACTCCAATAATAAGTAAAAAGGAGTTCTTTACTAAGTGCCAGCACATGCTGTAGCAGTTTTCTAACTGCAGTTTGCATTCTACCTCCTAAACCCCAGACTGGCTGAACCCTACCTCTGCCAGCTCTTTTTTGCACATACTGGCACACAGAGCTAATACAAATGATAGGATCCTCCATTTAAATCTTCAGTGAAGATTTTTAATTCAAAGAGCTGTATAATATTACAATTCACAGGCTAGATTGATCTTATAATTTTTTTTTTGTGGAGTTTAAGAGAATGGTGAGACTATTTGAAGACTTTCTTACTTCTTTGGACTTGTTCTCCAGGTACTGGCAGGATCTCACCAGTTTGCTAAAGTTGCTGCTCCCAGAGGCTTTAATGGTATCCCAGATACATTTCTCTGTGGCTTCTGTTTGCTCCTTTTATCTAGAGTTTAACATTACCCTCTCAGAGCACATTTTTGCAATCATAAATACGTTCTTTCTGTTTACACAGTCGTGGTCATGCAAGTACTAACGGGCAGAGATGTTCACTTGAGAATTTCTTACAGAACAAACAGTAGCAGCCAAAGGTGAGGATGAGATTCTTAGTGCTTCGTTAGCCCTGATGTCCTGGGAATGGCCCTGAGAGCCCTGGGAACAAGAGTGTAAAATGGGATTCTTGGAAGGTTAACAGCAGGAAAAGGAATTTGTTCCAGGGAATGCTGCAGCACTGATTCAAACTGGTGCTGTTGTCTCAGGCAACAGCCAAGCACCAGTGCTCAGCTGGAGAGATCTGTACACTGAATTAACCCCAGCCACTGAGAGTGCCAACACACCTGCAGTCACCCCTTCTCCCAGGTTGACAGCACTCATCTGAAAACAGTCTTTTCCAAAGCCTTTCCATGGCTATTTTTCCCCGCTGCTGGAAAGCCATTTGCATCTTGCTGGAGACTCTTATCTCCATCTCCCTCCCTTCCATCCTGCAGTCATAGGAATTTAGTTGCATCACCAAGGAATGAACAAGATCTGGTGGCTTAAACCTTTCTTTGTTGGGGCCTTTTTGTCCTGGGAGAACCGATCTCTGTATGAAGGGGAATGTGTTACAGGATAACACTTGGAATCAGGGCTGTCTCAGTCAGGGTTGTGAACGGGAATTAATACTCACCAAGCACTATGTAAATATTTAAAGTATATTAATTTATATAGCACTTTAAATACTATATAAATTCAACCTCCAATGAAAGCCACTATCCAAAGATTTATAAAGAACTTGTATGTTTTTACTTGGGAAGGAAGAAAAATCCCTCCTTTTCTCAAACAAGAGAAAAGCTTAGCTCAGAATGTCTTGTTATTTACTCATGTATTTATTTTACCCAACAAAATATTTACATTAAATGTGTCAGTTTTCAAAAACAACTTGTTACTTCATTTTTCAACTGAATTTGGCCAAGTGGAAAAGGAAATTAAATATGCCAGAGGACTGCAGTAAAAGAGATTTAAGAGTTTTCAAATAGTCAGCTGTTTTAATTAAAACAGGGCTTATTGATCTATCATAGATTCACCCCATCTGCAACATTTGAGCAATATTCAGAATTTCAGAAAATAGCCCTTGGAAGAGACACTAAAGGACATGGAAGCTGCGAATGGAAAGGTGTTATAACATGTGACATTTTGTACTATGGTCTTTTGCCACCCCATATCACACCTCCCGGATCTCCACACAGAAAGGAAAGCAAATTTATAGAATCTACAGGATAGTCTATGCTGGTCTGGTTGGAAGGTGTCCCTGCCCATGGCAGCGGGGTGGAACAAGATGAGCTTTTCCAACCCAGACCACTGTGTGCTTTTCTAACTTAATTCTAATGGTTTCACTGTTTATTAGTGGTTAAAAAAAAACCCCTAAAATATATTGGTTTACATCAGATTTTTCAAGGTGTCATGCGCTTCAAACCAGTGGGATCTTTTAGCAGTTGCATTTCCATGTGGGCATTTGTCACGCCTGAACTGATGGATGGACATTTCTATTGGGAAAACTAAATAAAGTACTAAAAAGGGGCTAATTAATGCTCTGCACCAATGTGGAAGGACTGTGGTATCAGCAGCTTCTATTGGTAGCTCTGCTTTGTTCCTGAAAGGCTTGATTTTTAAAAAATTTTGTTTGTAAGTAACGTGGTGAAATTCAAATAGCCTCAAAGAAAATTTGGCACAAAACCCTCTTGGTTTTTAAGCCAGAAATGTGTCCTTAAATAGTGGCACCAACAGTGGCAGAACATCTGCATTGGAAGTGCCGTGCTCTGGTTGAGAGGAAAGGCAGGGCTGTTTCACACCCACAGCTGCACAGACTGGAGATGGTGAATGTGGTATGTCTGTTGTTTAATTAAGTATTTGAGGAAATATGTGCCTGTTGTGTAATTAAAGTTTATGTTTCGCTGTGTTTGCAGAGGTTGGCATCACACGTGTTGTCTTCTCTTCCAGGTAGTGCCTGGTGAGCATCCAGTGTTGGTAGCAGGATGAAGAAATTGATGATTATTATTCAATAGTTGTATTTTGAGAATTAATATATACATATATATATATATATATATATATGAAAGCACAACTGTATCGAATTTTATTGTGAAACAAGACGGGCTGGGAACTCGCTACTAGCCCATGGGTCAAGGGCTTTAAGGAACCAGAGATGGCTTTTTGAGTGGGAAACCTTGTTGTTTTCTTTCTAGATGAGGAAAACACCTCCCTTGCCTTTTCTTACCCCAGAACGCCTTTGCTCACCGCAGTGCTGGGAAGCGTTCAGTGCACAGACCCCCACACAGCCTTTCGGGGTTGATGTCTGGCAGCCTGGGCTGGCCGAGGCGCGCTCACGGCCCGCACGGTTCCCCTCAGGCCTCCCCTCAGCCCCGGCCGCCATTTCCCGCCGGGGGGCGGCCCCGCCCTCTCCTCGCCTCCTCCCATTGGCTGCCAGCGGCTCCGGGGCGGGGCTCCGCCCCACCCCCTAACCCTCAGTGGGCGGAGCCTCTCCGCAGTGCTGCGTCGCGATTGGCTGGCGTGGCTGTCAGTCGGCGCGGGGGCGTGGCGTGGCGAGGCGGGGCCCCGCGGGGGCGCTGTGGCCGCAGTCGCGCTCGGGCGGCGGCGGGTGATGGCGGCGGCGATGGGCTCCGCGCTCCTGCTGCTCCTGGCGCTCTTCGGGCCCGCGGCCGCGCTCGCCGGATACATCGAGGTGTGTGCGGGCTGTCGGGGCGCGCGTGCGGGCGGTGGGGCCTTCCCCGGGGGTACCTTCTGCGCCGGCGGGAGATAAACGGTGTTCGGGGTGTCTCGGCGGGTGCGGAGCCCCCTGCACCTTGTCCGACCTCCCCGAGTCCTTCCCGCCGCGGAGAGTTCGCGTTTCCCCCGTGCTTTCGGGAAAGCCGCATCCCTCAGGCCTCTCACCTGGCCGGGAGCTCCGTCTCACCGGGATGCTCGGGGCTGGGGTTTTTTTTGGGAAGTGACCTCGGCATTCTTGGCACGGGCGCAGGAGCGCCGAGCTTCAGATGGGTCTGGAGGAGTGTTAAAAAGCAATGTCATAGGGAAAAGCCTCGGTTAAACGAATCCATTTGTTTGTTGATGGATACCAAGTAAATCTTCGGGTTGGAAGTGGTACCTTGGCTTTCGGGGAAGATGCTGCAGCCGAGTTTAAAGGTTGTGCATTTCACATAGAAAAGGCTTAGATGGTTTTACATATATATGTATATATATATGCACACCCATATACATATATAATCACATATACATATATGAAAATATATATATATTACTTTTGTATATATGAAATATGTTCTGCAATTGTATATACGAAAGTAATTGCAGGGGGGAAATTCCAGCTTTGTCTCTAAAACCAAAAGCTCGTGTAATTCAGCTCTCTGAACAACAAGAGGAGTAGGGGAAAATCTTGCCCTTTTAAAAACTTGATGCGATAACCTGTGTATTAGAGGGAAGCATCAAAACAAGGAGCAAAGTACGTGCTGAGCTCCAGACACGTAAATAGGGTTTAATGATCTACGCCTCGGTGTTGTTTGGAAGTGCAAAACAGCTGCATCTGTCTTGTGTAGGTTCTGGGTTATTTAGGGAGAGATAAAGAACGGGTTTGTGGCTGCTTGTGAATGGCTTGATTTGAGAGTTTACAGTAAATTTTGGCAAGCTTGTTTAAGCAGAACGTGTACCTTAGTGTGGTGCAAAAATCCAAAGCCCTGAGCTGGCGATAATTCCTAACGGACACTAAGCTGGTTTTGGATATTTTTCATATGTGCTGTGTGGAGCTGCTGTAGTCCATGATTCCTACTTATTTGGTTGCTACTGAGGAACAGTATTCCTCCTACTTTGCACCAATCCCTGTGGTAAATTCCTGTAAATCAAAGGAACGTGGTGATAACTGTGGAAGAACTTGTGCGGAGGTTCCCTGGTAGGAAGGGTGGTGGAGCTGCTCCGAGGGTGTGGAGCTCACCCCAGCTCAGCTCCCTTGGCATTGCCTTCGTGGTGGGGAATGTCCTGGCTGCTGGTGTCACATCCAATCCCTTCCACCTGTTTGGAAACTCCTCCAGCTGTAGGTCACTTCCTCCCTTACACTCGAGGCGAATTCGGCTGCCATGCACATCCCTCTGGAATCCACTGCTTATGGACATGTGCTACGAGATACCAGCTCGGAAAATCCCTTCTCTGTGGTTTTGTTCCAAAGCCTGGTGTCCGTGTGATGAAGCAGATCCCGGGGTTTGGCACAGAGGGAGAGCAGCAGTGTCTCACCTCGGCTCCCCTCGCCCCGGAGAACAGGGGCATTGACCTTTTGGAAAAGGATTAAAATGAAACCATTCCTATAAGCAGTTTGCATCCTTGGAAAGCACGGAACCCACCTTCGTCTGCTGGCACAAAATGTCAACTGTGTCATTCTAATCCTTATTTTTGCTGCGTCCTCTCCCATTGTCTCGCCGATGGGGGACTGGGCGACTGCAGCTCTCGAGAGGGAGCTTTTCTCAAGAATCTCTCTCGATGCAGAGCTTAGGCGTCGAAATGCTTACTGTTCTTGTGTTTTCCTTACTGGATTTTATCAGACAATGTGAGAAAAATATGCGAGGAATTGATTTTTTTCGTTGATCGAGGTGCCTTTGAAAGTTAAGGGAAGCAACGTCTGCAGTTATTGGTTCGGTTGCATTGGCACAGTCCCATTAGGTAGATTTTCTGTCTCTTGCTTATCTCCCAGTCCCTGTCCCTGGAACACCCGCTAATCTTCTTATCAACTACAATTCGTTTTTCTTTCTGTCCCGTACAGAGCAAGGGGAGTGGCAGTTTATTTTTTTTCTTTTAAATTGTTGGTATCTGAAGCCTTGAAAAGGGCGTTCCCAGGGGCTGTTTCTGGTGACAATCAGTCTCCCCTTCCAGATCCTCGTGTGTGGATGGCAGATAACCTCTGACAGTCTCTCTAGCAAATGAGTTGGAGTAGAAAAGCTTAGAGAAACTGCGGATCCCAGCAATTAATGTTTTACTTGAGCGTATGCCTGAATTTTGCTTGTTTTGCTTGTGAAGTCCCAAAGAACCTCAAAGAGGACACCGATGCCAACTGGAAAAAGAAAATAATGCTAATTTGATCTGTATTCCAGTGATAAACTACTTCTGCTGTGCCCTCAAGGCCTTTAGAGATGCAAAGTTTCTTTTTGATCACTTGACTTTTTCGTGTAATCAAATCTGAGGCAATGCAGACTCGATATTGCTTTTTTTAATCACGTTTGGTCTTTTTCCAAACCTCTTCTGAATGCTTACATCTGTTACCTGCCTGTTTGAAATCACCAGGATTTGGGGTGAGACAAAAGCAAGGGTGTGTTTTGCAGCAGAATTTCAAGTTATTATTTTTGTCTTAAATCGTTTAAATTCTCCCTGACAAAAATATCAGCCTTGTGCCGTTTCTGCAGACCTTGGGGACTTCTAGTTGCCTGCTGCATTGAACAAAGAACTCCACCTAGGGAAATTTCCACTTGGTGTTTGAGTCCTGAGTAGAAACAGCTCATGAAAATTCCAGTCTTGAGCCTGTGGCCTTTACTTTGCTCTCAGCTCCTAAAACTGTGCTTCCCAGGGTTAGGAAATACGCTTTCCTATGAAGGTGATTATATTCAGGGGCTCTTCTGAGCCCCAGCAAAAGCTTCTCTGAGGCAGAGATATGGAAATAAAGCAAATCTGATACTGCAGAGAGGCTCTGGAATTTCTGCTGCGTTGTAGGATGCCACAGGAAGGTAAGCTCTGCTCTTCGGAGGGGGCCTTCAGCTCTCCGTGTTTCATCTGTAAAATCATTATCACCACTCTTATTTAGGCATTAATATCTCTACCAGGGGGTAGAGGGACTGAATGACTTTTTTGTTGATGTGGTTGTTGCATCACCTGAGCTATTCAAAGCCTGTTCTGTAGGCGGCTTTAGCTGTGTTGTAATTACACACTGAACTCCTGCAGCACTGGCAGGGCAGGGATCCGTGTGCTCTGGATCACTTGTGCTTCTCTCTGCTTGTGGCTTGGAAAACTTCTTCGGCTTTTCCCTGTTTGTTCATCTCTCGAAGGCGTGTGGGCTCAGTCTTGGAAACATAAGTCACTTTGACTGCAGCATCTGCTTCTACACATGTACCTAACCCAGAGCCTTGTTCCTCAGTTGAAAATAGAAGAGAAATACAGCATCCCCAGCTATTCCTTGTTAGAACACAGAGCCTTTCCCTCTGTTTCTCCACTTGGGCATTTCAGAGTCTGCTCATTAACTCCTCAGGCTTCCTGAATTGACATAATCCCTTAGACTCTTGCTCTTGTGCTTCTCCTGTGCAGTAAAACTTGGTGCCATTGATTTCTAGTTCAGGCAGTCAGCACCTCTGAAACACGGGGCTAATTTAAGATGATGCTCACTTTTAATTGGAACACTTCAAATACTCACAATGGCCTAGAAACCCTTCTGAGGAGGCTCCTGATTCAGAGCTGTACTTGAACTGCTCCTTTTTTTGTCCCCCCAAATTGTTGTTTGCACCCATGATGGACATGCTCTGCTTTCTATACCTGCAGTGAGTTTATCACAGGGGTAAATGGGGTAAAATCCTACCACGGGTTTTACCTGCTGCTCATCTTAAATGGAGTCCTTGGAGCTGTGTGCCTGTACATTAACTATACTAATCCTGTATACTTTCAGCTTTTTGCTGTAGGTACCAGTAAGTCTCAGGTTTGTGGGGAGAGGAAATGGATTGACAACATTGTGCAAAGTCTCAGAGTAACTTTTCCATATATATAATTGTTTATTTATTGTCTGTTTACTAGAGCGAGTTACAAAGCAGCAAGAAAGAACATATGAGTTAATCAAATATAACCAAAATTACTTACTTTTTTCCTTCTGGTTTGGGAGGGCTGATGGCCCAGGGTAAAGGCAACTTTAGCATGTTAATAGTGTTACTCATACAGGGCAAGTGGTGCTTCAGATTGGGTGCTGTAGGGGGGAAAAAAGAAGTGAACCCTCATTCCTCAGGGAGTGCACAAGGAAAAGTGCTTCTGAGGAGAAATAATTTGGCTGGGTTTGGGTTTGGTGTTTTTTTTTTTAGAGTATTTTCTTAATGTTAGATTTGACTTCTTTTAATTTATGAATTTCCGCAGCTGTAAGAGGGATATATGTACATATATATCTACGAACACACACATGGGATATATATACACACATTTCACATGGAGATCTAGCGTGTGGATAACACTGTTTTTTTTTAACTTGCTTAGCACTAGATTTACTACCTTCACCCCCATCTGCCTTCTCAGTTGGAGTTAAACATATATTTCTGCCTGTGTGTCCCTAAGCTGTACTATCTCGTGTGAGAACATGGAAAACCCACATACCAAAGAAGACAAAGTCAAATCCACTTTTAGGCTGACTTTTAAATGTCCATAAGTTCCCATCCTTTCCCCACAGTCTGAGTTGATTTTTAAAATGCAAGATTTCACCCTTACATGCATATGTAGTTTTTAATTTCAACTATAGACGAATGATCAAACCACCAATGTTCTGCAAATGGTGTTAAACTAATCTTTGTGGAGCAAAACCTTTATGTAATGAGGGGTCCACCTGACCAGGAGGGCACATGGCTAAGCTGCTTACAGCTCTTCATTTGGAAGTATTACAGGAATGGTTTGTGTACAGCCAATGGGGAAAAGAATGTGTTCCTTATTCTTGGAAGTTCAACCCATATATGTATGAAATTGAGTTGTAACTTTTTGCTGTCGTGTTTCCTGTTGTGATCGTGCTTGTGTATAACTTTATACATTGCAGACCTTCATTTTGGTTTGAGTCTTTGGTGGCTTCCTCATCACTGTTGACCACTGTGCACAGTCAAATGTTGCTGTGCTCGGTGGCATTTGATGTTTTATTTCACTTTCCATTTTCACCGGTGACAGTGGGAAGTCCAATCACATGTTGGCTCTGTGTTTCCTGAAGGAGAGGACTGATGGGTGAGGCACGGCCCAGAAAGCCTTTTGTTGTCTGTTCCAGGCAGAGCTGGTTCCTGAATATACATCTGTATGTATTCATCTGATTTGGAGATCAAGGCTTGATCTCTCCTGGCCAGACTGGCCCGGTGCTGCAGCTGGGCCATTGTGGTGTTGGGGTGCTGGCAGTGCCTTCACTTGAGCTGGTTTTTCCCATGCTGTTTTTTTTCTCAGTGTGACTGTGTTGGGCTGTGCATTTTGAGTAGTGGTTTGGGGGAATTCTTAGCTCTCAACCTGCAGATCAGTGTCTGCCTACAGAGGTTAGTCTAATCTTTGTGGGTGCTTTTCCGGGGGATTCCTCTTCTGAACCTTCGAAAGTTTCAGCATTATTGCAAGTACAGGATTTCCTGTACAGATGAGCAGTGTGGCAGGTTGCTGGGGCTGGACAAGGCCTTCAGTGATGAAGCAGGGTCTGAAGTTGTTATTCCATGCAGCGTGTGAGCCTCAGAGAAGCTCATGGAGGAGGTGAATCAATGATAGTTTGGCTTGGACGGGTTTGCTGTGCTTTGAGACTAACGGAAAATCATTATGAAATGATGACTTGAAGCTCAAGTTTGTCAAGCCACCAGGCATGAAGGGCATTAAAATTGCCAGCCATTAAAATTGCCAGCCCAAAAAGCCTCAACAAAATCCACAGAAGATGGGAGGTGCCCCTTCTGTCGTGGTTGTGGTGAGGCCCTGAGTCATCCCTCGCAGTGTTCTGGTTCCCCTCCTGGCAGTGTGACGGGTCCCTGGTGTCGTGCCGAGGTGCAGGGGATGATAAACATGCCTCAGCACTCGGATCCTGGGCCCTGGCTCCATGACAGGGATGCATTTAAGTAATTTCATACAGTAAGCTTCTCTCTAACAAAATTACAGCAGAGCACAGTGTACTTTGATCCAGGTCAAGGGCGGGGACGGGCAGACACGCGCAGGCACACAGGGCTGGCTGGGGCCTTGCCTGCACTTGGCCGTGAGTGGGGGTTGATACTCAGCAAAGTTTCCGTTTAAGAGTAACTAATTATCAGCTTCTTACTGATGGCTTTATGTTTAAATAAAAGCAGTGTTTAACCTTGGAAGTTCTCTTACTCATTCAGGTCTCTTTTCCTCCAGCGTTTTCTACTTGGGATATTTCAAATGTCTGAGATCTTCTGAGATGTGGGATTGGGTTTCTTCAGTTTTTCCATTAGAGTGAGTTTTATTATTCTGTTAGCTCTCTACCGTAGCAGGGGCTCGCATGTTCTCACACAGATGTTGTGTCTGAGTTCTTTAACCTGCCACCTCAAAGCTCTAAAAGCAGCCAGTGAGGAGAGCTCAAAAATCATCTGACAATGATGATATTGCAGAGATGAAACAGAGGTTTAGTAAACTACTTGGTATTTTCCAGGAGTTACCCTGTGCTAATTTCAGCACTGAAATGCTTAAATCAAAAGCCAAACATTTGCATTTTTAATCTTTGGGCTTTTCTTTAAAGGCTCTTATGTTATTTTTAGCTCCAGCTCCCTGCCAAAAGCTTTGTCCCTTTCCTTTTGGATTTTGGGTTGATGAATCCCACTAGTTATGATGTCATTGCATAGTGTGAAATGACAGCAACAAAAAGAAAAATCTTAGCAATACCATCTGTTACGATAAATATTATGCACTCCTGTTAGATTCCAAGCGGATTTGGATTCCATATTCACAACAGAAGCTGCTCTCTGCTAACACTCTGGTACCCTCCAACATAAAGCCTTTCACCAGATTCTCTGTATGGTTCTGGATTTGGCATGACACATTGCCAGGTCTAAATTTAGTAGGGTTTTGTACTGGGTTTTAATCTTCTCCCATTCATATCAGGACCAGTAACTTGCCAAAACTGGTCTTTGAGGAATCTGCATGAATTAGGATAATTCACTAATACCAAGCTCTGGTTGACGTTGGTTGCTGGTCGTCTTACAGTAATTGTGGCCTGAAATGGAGAGGGGCAGATTTGCTTTAATCTGCTGAGTATTCCTCTCAAAAGATTAAATGCAAAATGTTGCTTCAAACCTGGGGTGGGAGTTCCCAGGGAGTGTATGGGCGTTTGGACGGGAGGCTTCCCCTGCATAATTTATCAAAGCCCTCGCTGGAGGAATTGAGGTTGGTGGTTGTGTCGTGTTACCGCGAGATCACAAACGCCTTTGGAAACCCTGAGGAGGGAAATGGTGTCAGGATCCAGCAGAGCACGGAGCCTGCGTTACCAGACTGGGTCAGAGAGGAATTCTGAAGTAGGGCAGTGCTTGAGTGTGGCCTGAAATGTGCTGCCTGCCAGGAAGAGGGAGGCTGAGGAACTGGGGAGGGAGCACGTTATGGTGGAAAGCGGTTATTCCTCCTGAATGGAGCAGAGTGCTCCCAGCTCCATTTGGACTGGCAGGAAGATTTAAGTGCCTCTAAGTAGCTGGAGTTGCAGGGTTTCAATAACTGCTTCACTTCCAGAGGCTTTAAGTGGAGCCTCAGCCTCAGCGCTGGAAATGTCAGGCAGTGGAGGAGGTTTTTCCCTTGGTAGCTGGCCAAAAAATTGGGATTTTGTGTTTGCAGAGTATCGGTGTTTTAGAGCTCAGCCTTTGGACATGAATGGACATGATGCTGTGGCTTACCTGGGCAAGAGCCAGACTCGATGGGGTCATGACACGAGGTTATGGTGCTCCTGTGGGTGTGGGAAGCTTGGGCTTGGGACAGAGCATTGTGTCACAGCAGGAGACTCACTAGAGGCTTTAAAAACAGGGGAAAAAACCATGTTCCTGCCCCTGTCACTCCTGATAAATGCTGTCTTGTTGAAATTGCATCAATACTTGCCCTGCAACAAAGCCAGTCAGTATGTGGATGTTGTGTTTAGGGCACAGCCGCTTTCTCGGAAGCAATTTCCTGATCCCAGAGGCAGAGATGAATGGCCTGACAGAGCACGGGCTGGATGCAGTGGAAGGGCTTGCACTGCTGTATTCCTGTTATCCACAGCTGGCTTTGAGGGCTGGTTCACAGCTTGACACTTGCTTCAGTCCCTCTACCTCTGGTACGTGCTTATGATCTTGTTTTATTAATATTTTCATGGTATGGACGTACAGAGTGTATTGGAGTTTGTGAAGAACAACTCACTAATCACAAGAGCTGAAATCTATTATCTGCATTTGAATCCATAGTGCTGTGTTTTATGCATAGTAATTAATCCCTCATTTAAAATCCTTTCATCTTCAGGTTAAAAGACATAAATAAACGTCCACCAGCTGACCACCTCCGCATCCTTTTGCCTTCTCTCCCTGCCCACCCTTCCCTCAGCATCCTGGCTCCCAGGAAGGTGAACTAGAAGAGCTGTATTCCTCCTGTAGCAGGGCTGTTAAACAGCAGGAAATCTTTCAAATTTGCTTAGATGGAAAATCCGCAGCGCAGACAAAAGGCATTTTGAAGTTGAGGCTGAAATTCCGAGGTTTGGGTGGATTTGTTGCGCTCAATTATACTGAGCAAGCTTTTGCAAGTGGCTTCACATGGGAATTAGTGTGATGAGGAGAATACTTTTCAAAGTATAACGGTATGGAAGGCTTTGCCCAGAGCATCTACAGCATGTTAATGCCCCCTTTCACTGCAGGGCCCCAGCAGAATGCAGCATTGTAGTCCCTTTGTAAGAGATGCTGATGGATTTCAGGCACATTGCTGGTCTGAAATGGCCACTGTCATACTTTGTGCTGGTGCAAACAGTTAAACTGGGTGCTCCAGACAAGTATATTGTGGAGACACCCACACATTTCATCTATGCTGTAGCAGAGATATGAGGAGCACTGTTTTCCAAGACCTTACATGGCCTTTTGCTCCAAGCAAAAGTAAAGATGACTTGACTTCATTTGCTTTGCTGTCCTTGGTTTCATTTTGGCTTTTTGAGCTTCATGTTTTTAAAGATTTTTACAAAAAGTTGCATCATTATTCCCCATTATGTAAGTGGCTGATAACATTACTCTTAATTTTCTGTTATTTTATTTGATAGGCTGTGATTCTTACATGGATTTTGATCTTATAACTGAGGGCATGACAAACATTGAGCCACAGCTGGCAGCAACATTAACTATCTAAGATGGGTTTAATGTGCTAAACTTTGAGCAGCGTTTCCCCTCCTGTTGACTTTGAGGTGCTTTGCCATTTAGAGTTCTTCATTTATTGTTTTTACGAGGATGCTGCTGTCTCCTGCTCTGATCTGTTTCTCAGGCCATAACAGGGGATGGAGCTTTAAATACTCCAAATTGAGCAAAGCAGGGGTTTTTTTGGTTTGTAATATTTGCCTTGGAATGAGTTCTGTGCTTTGGAGTCGCTGTTCAGCTCCATCTCTGAGCAGCATCCACCTCCCAGACTGTCTCTCCAGGATGGTGTTCTTCACTGATGCAGAGGATTAAAATAGTCATTAAGCTGCAGGATACACCACACGTCATGTAAAGTACAAACTAAAGCTGCAGACAGGCTGAACATGCTGGAGTGGTACAATCTGCTGGAATGCATCAGGATGGGAACATCTTTAACTCAAGCCAGATTTCAAATGCTCATATCACAGAAAGAGGAAACTGGAGCTTAGTTTGCATATGGAAACTCTTGGCCTCTTGTCTGCAGATACTTTCATGCTTTCATTTTTCTCTCCTGTGTTTAGATGGATAGTTGGTCCCCTCTGCAACTTAAAATCATGTGCTTGGCACTATTTGTTAGGATACTTTCTGTAGTGAATTAACTTTGGGAACAAGCAGAGAACTCTTCTTACTATTCCTTCCTCTCTGGTTTAATATTCACATCCCTTAATTGACAGGTATAATTATGAAAATACAGACAACCTCTAATGCAATTTTATGAGTGAGTTTGCTCCCTTTCTCTTTGCTGTCCAGGCTTTAGAGTTGCCACAGAGCCTTCACAGCCATGAATCCATTTTGTGCTGTTTGCCTGACCTGTTTTCCTCCTCTAACAGGTGCTACAATCAGATACAGAAACTCTCAGTGAAATATTCTCAGAATGTTCCCAGCCTCACAGCACAAATCCAGGTAGTACTGGTCCCAGTAATTCCCTGGGAACTGTGCAGGGAGAGGCAGCCTCCAGCATAATTGAGGCATAGTCTGGTAAGGAGCTCGTTTGGGCTCTCAGTGATTTATTTTTGTTGTAAGATGTCCAAAGTAAGGATATGAGAATGAGGTACGTTCCTGGCTCTCTCCTGCTGTTGCATCATCAGGCTGTAATTTCAACACAGCTTTCTGGGGTGCTGATGTGTTCTGATGGGAGACATCTGAATAGACTTCACGGGGCTCATCCACAGCTGGGACTTGCCAGATCCTGACAGAGTTAATATCTGCAGCTGAGATGAGTGCACAGCCGTGGTCCTGAATTCAAAAAACCCCTCAGTGGGCCATGCCTGAAGTCAACCAGTGAAACATAAAACCACCAGTCCCCGGGGTTAGAACTTTATGCAACATTTTCATCCTTTGACTTTGGGACAGCGCTGTTGAAACGACTGAGCCCATGGCTAGGAAAATGGTGAGTGGCTGATATTGCATCAATACCCAGATCAATCTACCCTCCAACCACTGTCCCAGTGATGGGATTTGCATGTGAAGTCAGCATTTCCATTGCTATGTGTCTGCTTGGAGGCTCAGGGAAAGCAGAGCTTGGTTGGAAGGCTGACCATTTCTTTCTTTTTCACTGAAGTGTGTCTCACCTTGGACAAGGGCAGCTGAGCAGGCAGAAAAACATCTTCCCCTGTCTGACAGACTTTTCCAAACAGGAAAATAAAGAGTTGTTTGGAATCTTTGTGTTGGAAATAACACATCTGGAAGGTTTTCTGTACAGTTCCTCCAGCTGGAGAATACTCAGTCTTTATACCAAAAAAAGCCACAAGCTGCTGTGATGGACAGCCTGGGCAAAGGGTCTAAAAAAAATGGAGAAAGTGGTACCTTTCATAGACCTGGAAGAAGAATTTCAGTTGAGGTGGTGGAAGATCTGGGGAATAGTGACTCTTTAAGCCGTAACTAGATTGTCTAAAACTGTTCTGCCTGCTCTTTTTCAAAGAGCAATTTCCCTCGCTGTCTCAGAACAGGCAGTTTTTGCTTCCACCTTGGTAATAAAGCTTTCAGCACCTGATGGTTTTGTGCTTCAGAGCCCTTAGTGAAGTGTCACATTCCTTAAAACTGGTCAAGCACTCGACCATCAGGTAGATGCAGCTACAGTATCTAAGTTCTGCTAATATTTTGGTCAGTTGTAGTTCAAATAAGTAGAAAGAAAAGCGCTGTGTTCTCTGCCTTACCTTGAATTTTTCCTACCTTACCTGCCAGAAAATGCTTAAGGAAACCTCAAAGAAATAATAGTTGTCAGTGTACCTAGAGTTCATTCTTCCCACTGAAACCTGGGAGAAATTGTTAACAAGTTCAAATCTCATTTTACCAAAGATAAAAATCACCTCTCCTGTTTTATTTCCATGCATAATCTTACACAGCTCAGTAGAGTGAAGAGCTATAAAATTCAGCACAAGAAATTCCGTTGTTCAGCATCCAAAGCCAGTTAAATGTTCTGCAGTCCTGAAATATTGGAGGTTCGAGGCTTGCTTCTGTTGGGCTTGTTTTACTTTCTGGATCAGCAATCAGTAAAGGGGATCTCAACCCAGCCAGCTTGAGTCTGTTCTATAAATTACCACTTAATTTTCTAATAGCATTAAGCAGCTGTTCAAAGCAGAGCTCTGTTACTTCCCTTAAAGGAACTGGTTAATACATCCATTAGAGTTCCAGTGTTCAAGCCTAACTGTGCTGTGGTGCTGTGACTGTTAAACCCCAGCTGATAAATTAATGCTTCAGAAATAAAATGCGACTAAATTACTCAGGATTGCTTTTTCAGAGGGAAAAAATGGAAATCCATTAAGCCATTATTGAGGTCCTTTACTCTGTGTGCCCCTGTTGTTGACAGAACTTTGGGGGTTCAGAAGGCCCTTTGTCCTTTGATGTCTCTTGTGTCAGACTGCTCAGTCCAGGTGTTGGAGCTCCAGGGGATGAATGGGAGTCCACCTCTCCTGCTCTGCTTTGGAAGAAGGACAGAAGTTGTGAGATTTGAGCCTGAATTCTGCTGATAGTCCCATGATCTATCTCAGAGATGTTTGGCTGTGGGTGATAAGCTTAAAAATAAACAAGTCAAGCTTTTACCAGCAGACCCTTGGAAGTAAGAAGTGTTCCTCCAATCCATCCTCCCACATTCCAGCCTCTTTCCTACTTAAGTAAGGTAGTGCTTGGCATTCTTCATCCTGCCCTTACTTGGGAGTTCTTCCCTCACCTTCAGTTTGCCAGCATTAGTGGAAGGAAGCTGGCAGCCTTTCTCCAGCTTTATTGCTGTTTATGGGATCAGAAATAGCAGCAGTCAGGAAAATGAGAGACTGTATTTTGGTGAGAATTTGAGGTGGTTTTGCTTAGTTAATTCTCTTCCATTTATCTGTTTAGCTGTAAGTGGTAGGAACTTTTCCTAATGAGCAGCTGACTGAAAACTAAACTTTCTTGGGGCAGTGTTTGTGTTGAAGTCTTTTATTTAAGGGGAAAAAAAATCATTTACTGTAGCTGAATAAATTTATAGCATCACTATAGGAGTATTTTAAAGCACTGATTTCTGCAGCCCTAGACATTGAAGGCTCTTAAAAGATTCTGTTTTGTGTGTGAACAGTCATGCAAAGATGCTCCATAACAAGCCATGAGCACTTCTCAGAATAACTAACAGGAGGAGGTGTGTGGGAAGTTGTGTGGGAAGATGGTTTTGGTTTAAAATCTCAATTTCCATTATTTCCTAAGTAGATTTACTAAGAGCTAGAGTTAAATTACCCATCCTCAGTAACAGGTACTAACTGCTGGCTATTTTCGTAGACCTGTAATTTAAGAAGTAACCCGTGCTTTTGGCTGAATTTAAAAAGTTGGAAGTATAAAGGTATCCTCAATTTTTACACTGAAAACAGCGAGGCTGTCCCACCATTTTTTGATAAGTTGTTAATTTTGGTCTGGCTCAGGATCCCCTTGGCAGAGCCCAGGGAGCAGCACAAGGACCAAAGCAGCCCTGTATTTTAGCTGTGGGTTTCCCATTTTCAAAAGATGGTCATTAACATTCTTTGGAAAGCCAGGACTTAAAAACCTCATGGTTTCCTTGTCCAGATTTGAAGTTTCATCTGAATTGTTTGGAGGGCAGAGTTACCAGTTAATTTGGGTTGGATTTTGGGTTTTTTTCCAGAAGATTGTGAATTTAGGGGTGGAAAGCATGATCTGCAGGGCTCCAGTGCAGTCAGAGCAAGGCCTGGTGAATGGTTCCTGTGAGCTGGAGGGAAGTTTGTGTACCTAATGGCAGGACTTGAAAATCCCAGGGAAGTTTTATCATTTATGTTCCAAAACAAGTGCACATAAATAACCGAAGTGTGATGCTGAACAACCTGTGTAAAGGGAGGGACATTTGAACCAAACCCAGACTGCATTGCAAACTGCATTCCTGCTTCTTATCCTTCCTTTATTTTGCATTTTTTCCCCCAGGTATTTTTCCTTGCCACTTGGAATTCTCTATTAAAAAACACTCCTCGGTTTTCTGCTTTGCTTTTTGGTTGTGTTAGATAAAAACACAATCTGTGCAGCCCTTTGATCTGGAGTCAGTGAGTGGTCAGACACGTGGGTAGAGCGAGGAACCACAGGTTCCTGCAGTGGCTCTTTTTTTGTGCAGCTTCACAAGATCTGTAAAACCAGTGTGTGGCTGGTTTCAGGGAGGGTTTTGGTTTCTTCCCTCCTGAAATGCTAACTCACTTTGAGGCAGTAGTAGGGGGGTAGTTTTTTGCCTGCCTGATGTGGGTAAATCACTCTCTCAGTCTCCTCTCAGCCAGTTTTTTCCACTGCAAAAGCCAGCAGAGAAGTTGTGTGGGTGTGGGAGTTGTGATGAGTTTGAGTCCAGAACTTATTTTTGCCTTGAACAAATTACTTTGAAGTGATGAAAGATTTTCTAAAAGTACTTTTCTGTGTATTATGGAATCTGTATCCTGGTAACTACAGTGATCATATTCCCTAACTCTTCTGTAGCTCAAGTGCCTTAAGATGGCACGAACTCTCTATTGAACCATGGAGAAATTACTTATAAAATAGCATCTCTCAGCACTCCTCCACATGTGCTGCTGTCAGAGATGCCTCAGTGCTATCAATGGTGATGGTTCTTATCAATCAGCTCAGCAATGAAAGTTAGATCTGACAGTTAAACTTTACCACTACTAAGCCATAGCTGCTGTCCTTTGGGTTGGATCTCCCTTCTGCTTGCCCTGTGGCCATTTTTTCATAGAATTTTACTGTGAAAACATGAACTTGCACTGAAGTTTTTAGTTGCTGACTGGCTAACAGGACATCTTGGGTCCCTGTGCTTCAGACGCCCAGATAATTAATGTGGGAAAGAAGTAATTAGTCTTGCTGTGCAAGACAGTGATGACACAGACAGGGGTAGCTGAGGATTAATCCAAGCTGAGCCCACTGCTGGGTGACCTTAGGCAAGTCACTTGACTTTATGCCTCAGTTTAGCCCAGTGCTAAATAGGCCTGGCTCTGTGCTGAGGTAGGACTTGAGATTTAAAATAGCCCCTAGCTGTGTTCTGCTGCAAAGGGAAGGAAGTGGCTGTGAGTGGGTCTGTGTGACACAGCAGGGAAGTTGTCCCTGATGTCCTTGTGACGTGTGGAAGGTGGCCCAAGTGATTAAACCTATTTGGACCCAGCTGTGTCCTGTGTGAGGATTAGCAGTGGTATAATAATTGTGCCTTCCTTTTCTCTTGCCCTGATTTTAGGCTGGGTTAGTGTTAAACTGTCCCACTCCCAGCCATTACACCCAAGTTGAACTTTTGAAAGCTCGAAGCCCAGCAATTAATCTCTTTTTAAAGGACACAGTTCTGGGTACAGTAACATTTGTTTAGGGAATGTTCCAACCGAGTTGTTACGAACTTTGTCTCCCCAGGGATATAAAAGAGGATGCCAAAGGCAACCATGTTACACAAGCAGCTTCAGGAAGCTGAGGCAGTGCTGAGTCCTGGCTTTACTGGATGTGATCAGCACTGCAGCAGCACTGCCTGCAGTGTGCCATTCCCTGTGGAATGTGCCAGTTCCCAGGGCAAAGGTCTGGCAGGCAGATTGTGTGCCCAGCGACTCGGGGAGGCCAGGCTTATGGAGCGTGAGGAGCTAAAGGAGGGGGAAATAATCTGAGACCTCCTAATTACAAATTCCAAGCCAGGGACTGGGAAATGTCACCTTTGCTCTTTGGAAGGCAGAGGAATGTGCAAAGCAGTAAGGAATGCTTTGGGCTGCAGCAGGTCTCTGTAATCCTGGGATTGCTGTCGGCACATATGGAAGGACGTGGATTATTGTCACTGAACTTCCTAGTGCTCAGAGCTGCCTGTCAGCCATAAACAGAGGCATCTAAATATAAGCTGCACCCGAGTCACTGCAGCTCCTGCCTTGGCTCCCAGTTCTCTGCTGGTGCAGAATCCTGTGCCACAAAAGTCAATAAAGGACGAGCAGATGAGAACTCCACCCCTTCCAGCAAGCTAAAGCGAGCCAAAGACTGCTTTACTGAGATTTCTGCCATTTAAATTCAAAAGCAAACACAGGCTAGTATTATCAGCTCACACCAGATCTGCCTGTAGACAATAATTCTTCCTGTCTTGGACCCCTGCCCATGTGCATTATTGTAATTATCAGCAATTTAAAAAAAAATAAAGCAATAAAGCTAGGATGAGCTGCTGGGCTGTAGATTTACTGCCTGCTGTGTCAGGCATTCATTAGCCTTCCTGGGTTCAAGCCACCTATCTGCTGAATAAAAGGAGGAAGAGAAGCTAAGGAAAACAAAGCATGGAGCACCATTTGAAGCAGGACTTGAGAGCTCTGCTCGTGTTTACAAGTTACAAATCCAGGGGAATTTTCAGTACTCTGTGCAGAAGTTCTCGTGTGTAAAGTCCCCCTGCCAACTTCCCTCCCTTTTTAACTGAAGTGTTGGTTTCCTGAGTACTGGAATTGATTCCCAGGTGAGGTTCATGGCAATGAACACTGGGTTTCAGGGCTGTGTGGCACGTTGTGACCTGGGAAGGCTCAGCTCTGCAGTGCCAGCCCAGCTGTTCTGCTTCCAAAGGCTTCGGTGCTGTGACTGCAGCAGCTCTTCAGTTTGATTTTGGTTTTGCCAAGGGCTGGCCTCTCTTTATGGAAGGAAAAGTGCCCATGGACATCAGCTCTGCAGACAAGGGGGTGTGCAGCTGGGCATTGAAGCAGTTGCATTTATCACAGGGTGTTCTGAGTTGTGAGGGACCCACAAGGATCAGATCTTAAGTGAATGGCCCATACAGGGATCAAACCCCAACCCTGGCATTATTAGCATGTCCTTGCACAAATGTCCACACCAGCTTTTCTGCCCAGAAAGTTGGAATAGTCACATTTAAAAGCAGCAGCCATCAAGGGCTGTGCTCATAGGAAGGCTGGTAAGGTAACAAAGCTCATTTTTATATCAAAGGAGCTGTTAGAATTCCTCAGTGATTTTGAAAGGGTTCAATTTATATCCTCCCAGCTGTGGGTATTGCACTGATATAGGGAGAGTTACAGTGTTGCTCCAGATGAATAGGAAATGTAATTTAAAAAAAAAAAAATCCAGAAGAGCTGCTTTCTTTCTTGAGTTAAAAGGAGAGGTGGGCAGCAGGATTTATCTGGATATGAACAGCCTGTTCTGAAGTCCCTCAGGTTGTGGTTCACGTGCACCTGATTTAATAAGCAGTATTGCTGGGGGGGGAGCTTCACTTAATTAAAAACAAATAGCACAAGCCATCATCCCAAGTACTGCCTGACACTTTTTGTCAGTGTAGCAGCAAATAGTTGTGGAATACATGTAACCCTTGGGAGCAGGAAATGTGATCCAACCTGCAGAGTCCTGCAAAAGGCTGTGCATGGGAATGCCCTGAGCAGGGATTAATCTGTTGTCTGGCCACCAAGTCGGTGCAATTCTCCATGAGAGCTTTCTTCAGCAGCTTATAAATTCTAGAAGCTGGAGTTTCAGTCTTAAAACAGTTTAATCTTCCGTGGTTTTATCCAGAGAGCTGCTGGTGTGTTGCTGCAGAGGAAGTCTGATGGAAAGTACAGACAGTAGGAGTTCTCCTCAGCAGGCTCTTCATCCTTCTTGACCTGAAATCCCTTCCACTCTGGTTTTGCTGGAATAAAGGCTCGTTCTGGCTAATCTAATCAGGTGGACAAGGTTATGGTCATGTTTGACCTCACTGAAAATGCAGAATTCAGTTAAATATGACATTTTGCAGATACCTTGGTGCTATTAAGGAAAGCTCTCAGGAACTCATTTCTGTGAAATAAAATAATCAGCTCCTCTTCACAAGAGCAACACTCCAATCACCCTTCAATCCTCCAGTCCCCAGCAGCATGCCAGAAGGCTTTCCTGAGTAGCAGCATTCCACAGGGAACTGGATGGACAGCATGCGAAATGATCTGTGTTGTCATGAAGTTTAACAGATCCTGGAAATAAAAGGCAAGGATCATGTTTAAGTTTTCATGGTTAAGTCTTTATAAACCAGAACTACAATTGCATTTTTGAGGGGCAGATGTGAAATATTCCATATTTTACTAAATAAATTCCTTATTTCACTTGCATCCCTCCTTTGGGATGGGGGATACTTGCAGGAAGAACAGCCCTGACACTTTTTAGCACATGGAGCCAACCCACTGTCACAAGTTGAAGAGGTGAGTAGTAAATAAAAACTGGGATACTTGGGCAGACACTTCCATCAGAGAAAAAGAAGATTTAGAGGTTTGAATCCCAGTGTTTCAGGGCCATAAATCAGGCACTGCATGACAGGGTGAGGAATTTAACTGACATTAACTGGCCTGAGATTTATGTGTTTGTGTTTTTGGTCTTGAAAGGTAAACTGGGTTACAGAATTATACAAAAGGCAGAGCCCAGTTTATCATGAAACATCTTGTAAATGCAAGTGCCAGTGAGGAAAGTAATGGTTTATGGAACAGTCTTTCCCCAAATAACATTTGTCTTGCTCTCGTGTTATGGATGTGTATTAATAGGATAATAGCTACTAAAATAACGTTTACCAAGGACGTACACAACTGGGTGAACTCTCCTCCATCATGTGTGTGTTGCCCCTCCTGAGCTGTCAGGCTGCTTATTTAAGGGATTGAGTCGTTGCTACCCAGCACTACAAGAAGCAGCTGCTTCCATTTATGGCTGGGAAATTCCCTGAGAAAAATGTGCTGTCAGTTGTTCATCCCTCTGTAATGTGGAATGGGTGAATTCTCTGAAGTACTAAAGAGCTTAACTGAGGACATGGCTTTATCCCAAGCTTCGTGCTGGTTTACATGTTTCCCAGCCCTCCTTTTGCAAAGTGATGTTTGAATGTAGCCCGAGGGATCCACTTCTAGTTTTGATACTTCAATCGTGGGAGGCAACAGAAAATTACTTTGTCCCAAAAACTCGTGTAGGTGACTTTCCTCCCTCTTTAAATGTCAGTGTTAAAGGTGTGGCCTCCCCGGGTACAGATGAAGTTTGTAGTGCTGTATTCTCTCATTACAGATTAAAACACTAAATTAAATAATGGATGTGATTGAGGGCTGAAGGGGATTGCCAGTGGAGCAAAAATTGAAGCCCATCACTCAGAAATCTTACCCTGCAGGTCATGGGGTTAAAGAATCAACTTGTGTGTCTCAAAGTTCATTAATTCACCCAGCAGTGCAATCCAGGAGAAGATTTCTGCCATTTGATTAAAAGTGATGAAATCAAGCAAGCAATTAGTGCCGTTTGTTCAGCTGGGAATTGGGGCTTAGCATGTTCTGGTAGCTACGGCAACAGCACTGGGCTGATATGCAAAGTATGTGAGCAATCTGGGGAGGGGAATGGTACCTTTGTGGGGAGCAGAGGTGTCAGGAGAGACGGCAAAAATAAACACGGGCTGCAGCAGCATGTAAATAGGGGGTGGGCATGATTTCAGCAGCTTGGTATGTGTTTGAACAGGAGCTTTGCTCAGGCAGGGGCTGTGGTGAATGGATTACTTATGGATGTTTCTGCACCTCTCCTGCTCCAGCAGTTCCCTTGTTTTGCCACAGACTAGTTAAGTTTGCCTTGAAAACAGAGTTCAGGCGTCAGCAGTGGCAGCAATCTCCATCCGGAGCACGTACATTATATTCTCTTTTGATGCCCTGTATTCTTATAAGGGTTAATGCTTCCTGTGTACTTGATCTTGCATTTCTTTTGGTTCTTTTCCAAGGTTGGATCTTGGATGTGGTTGGAGTGTTGTCATAAAACTCTCCTGTGGATTGTTTCCTTTAACATGCCAAGTCTTGTGCTCTCTGGAAAGTGGTTGTTGGTACCCAAGTGGTGTTTGTTTGGAGGGGGATAAAAAGGGCCTCTTACAAAGTTCGTGTGTGTTTAGAGAGTTAGGAAGGATCATTCTGCATTTCCCCATTTCTTCTGAAATGGTACACGGCAGAGAAGGTGATGCAAGAGTCTGCACTTGTAAGGAATTTATTAAGTGGTTTGATTTCTGAAGGAACCAACTTCTCCAGCCTCAGTATAATCCAGAGCTCCTCCTGTATCTGAGGTACATAACTGTTGTCTTTTCCTTGGGACAGAGGGTACAACAAATGTACCCACACTAAACTTGAAATTATATGTGAACGTGGCAGCAGTTGATACTGGGACATCGATGCCAGTTCAGTATTTCATTACTTTGTGGTCTGCTTTCATGAGTATCTCTTGGTTGGAAGGGCCAGAGTAAGTAGAAGCCGCTCTGTAAGACTGTTTCTCTTAAGTTATGCGCAGTCAAGTAGTTCTTAAAACTCAAGGGGTCATTTTTCTGCAGTTGAGACGTGAATTTATGCTTTTGTGCCTCAAGTTCGTTTTCTCCCCCGAGCACTGGTTGTGTGTTCTGCACTAAACAATCCTTGATTTTCCGAGTGTTGAAATGTCTTATCTCCAGCCACTGAGATAAGGGAAGGGGGGGAGAAATGAGCTAATTATAATGGAGTTATTCTTTTTCCTAATATCCAGTAACTAGGAGCTGCACATTGGCAGTTGAATTTGCTCCTTTATTTGCTTTAAGCATACACATACTGGTATGAGATGATGGGGGTCTGCAGGCAGTAGGGAGTGAATAGTGCCCAGAGTAATTTAGGCATTTTTGAATGCATAAAGGTTAAATATGAAGGCAGGACTGGTGGCCTGGGGTTGTGCTGCCTGCCAGGGAAGAAAGCAGTATAGGGGCAGCACTGCCCTGCAGCCTCTGTGCATGGCTCTTTCTGGTCTGGAGTAGTTGAAGTGGATTTCATTCCTTTAAAGAGATTTTGATTTTGATTTAGGACTTCATCTGGGTTTTTTCTAATGCCTCTTCTTTCTCTTTTACAACATCCAGTAGTTATTTAGGGAGAGCATGTTCAGCTCCTGCATCCGCTCTCTCTCCTCAGAAAAAAAACAAGCCTGCAATTTAATTTACTCCCCTTTTTCCTCCTTTGGTCAGCCAGCAAGATTTCAGAAAGGGGCCCTGACCTTGTTTTCATTGATCAGTCTGCAGTTTGAGCCAAATGTGGGCCGGGGCTGTCGGGTTTTGTCTGCTGGTGCAGGCTGGGAAGTGCACAGAATACACAGCTCCCATGGGAGTGCATGAATGGGACACAAGAGGCTTTGAGGAGCTGGTGGCCACAGCTGTTTTTCTGATTCAGCAGAAATCATCTTTACTTTTATGTTTGAGTAAGAACCTTAGGTGTTTCTATCCCAAATATTTGATGATACTGGGAGAAACACGTGACTTCAAACAGGATTCTTGCAGTGGGACCCAGTTAGTAGTAGCTTGTGTGTAAAACAGAGGTGTTTCTGCCAAAAGTTATTAGTAGTAGTTGTAAGGTTTTTCAGACATCAGTTTTACCCTTTCTGGGCCCAACCTTTGAGTGTGAATTAACCTTGGCTTAGGTAAGCTGCTATTTCAATAGTGAAAATAGAGTTTGGGAAAACAAACACTTGGGGTGAGCTCATCATCTTAAGGAATGTCGTTACAAAATAGTTTGCAAGACTCTGCTGATACTCTGGATTAAGCAGGAGCTGTCTGAGATGATGATGCCGGAGGGTTTCTGGTTCTTGGAGTTCTGCCTTTCATCAGACAATGCAATCGACGTGTTTTGTTTTCCTTTGTGTTCACAGGCCCTCGCAGCCAATGCTGGGACAGGGTTTGCAGTGGCAGAGCCTCAAATTGCCATGTTCTGTGGGAAGCTAAATATGCATGTGAACATCCAGACTGGGAAATGGGAACCTGACACATCTGGAACCAAGAGCTGCTTTGGAAGGAAGGAAGAGATTCTGCAGTACTGCCAGGAGGTGAGTTTTTCTGTGTGATCCTGGCTCTTCAGTGCTGCGAAGGAATTGGATTCCAATTTAGCTGGTCAGTGGTAAATTAACCCTGCAGGAGACAAGATTGCTGTTGCCCAGCTCAATTCCCTAGGCTGTTTTGCTGAGTTACTGCCCAGGGAGGACACAGCAGTGGGATTTAGGAGCTACCTCTGACTTAGATCAGCTTATGCTGCCATAAGAAGGTCCTTGGGCTGTAAGTCGGAGGTGTCCTTGTCTGTGTTTGCAGGGCCTTACCCAAGTGTTCTGCCTCTGAGCTGGTTAACCACTATCTGCTCTGTGTTGTACTGAATGGAACCTGATACCTATCTCAGTGACATGTTCATATCAGCCAGAATATAAGAAAGAAAGTTTTCATTAAAATGTTGACAGTATTTTAAGCTCTCTAAACTTTATTGCAAAACATACAGTCTACTTTCACTGTGCTTCAGATATGCTGTAAGGTATTGTCCTTGATAAGTGTCTTTAATTGCTCCTCTGAGGTGTCAGTCTCATAAAATACCACAAGGAATGTAATTTTTGTTTAATGGGAAAGGGACAGAATGCACTGTGTCTGGACTGGAAAACTTTTAAAACTGTTTTACAAGGCTGATGTAGCTGGGGCTGCATTTGGTTTATGTAGTAGAAGCCTAAATGTAAGTCAGTGTCTGGACTTGAGAACTCAAGCAGGACGTAAGGGTCAAATGGATACATCATAAATGGGGCAGGCATGAGGAAACCTAAGGAGGTGGGTGTGTGTTGGCTTGACAAGGGATGAGAGAGTCTGAAGATGCTACTAAACCCTATTTGTTGGTGATTGCCCTCTTCCAGAGGGTTTTGTACTGCACCAGAAAGAATGGAACAGCTAAATCTCCTCCAAACCCAAATACTCCTCCACTGTCTGCAAAGCCAGACCTCTCAGCTTAGTGCCAGTGAGGGTTCTTGCCCCTGACCTGCCTTTCTTCTATCTCACAGAAGTGATGACATATTTCCTTTCTCAAGCCCTGTGTGACAGACAGCTGGGAGCTTTTTTCTGTCTTCAGCTGTCCTAATTTTGATCTAGAGCAGAGAGAGTGTGTGTGTCCATGTGCAAACTTGAGCTTGTTTCTGTGTAAAGAATCAGCCTCACCGCTCCTCGTAGGAGCTGCTTTGCACATTCTGTGTCCTTTCTGGAGGGAAACCTGTGTGTGTGTGTGCTGTTCACAGATGTACCCAGACCTGCAGATCACCAACGTGGTGGAAGCCAACCAGCCGGTGAGCATTGACAGCTGGTGCAAGCGGGGCAAGAAGCAGTGCAAGGAGCACACCCACATCGTGGTGCCCTACAAGTGCCTGGGTGAGTGCTGGGGGGCTGTGCTTTCTGAGGGAGGAGCCAAGCAAGTCCTCCCAGGAACAGCTCAGTTCCCAAGGGTTCTCTCCTATCAGGTTGCCATTTCCACATCCAGCTTCCGCATTTTTCTTTCCATAAGATGGAGCTCTGCCTTTCTGGAGCAGATCGACAGCTTGGTAACAGCTGTAGTGGGATAATGGTGCCTGGCATGAGAAAGAAATTCCCATTCTCTCTGCAACTGCCATAAAAACCTGAAGGCTATCGTATCTGAGTATCACAAAGACACTGGGCTTTAATACTCTGATCCTATTTTTGTGGAGCTTTAATATTTTGTTGCCTTGGAGACTTAAATGCTCAGTGTGCTCAGGCTTCCTGCTCTGGTCTTGGCAAGAGATCTCTATTCTCTTTCAGTGACTATATTTAAACTTTGCTGTTTCAAAGAGGCCTCGCTTCTTGCAGCTGTATCCCATGTCCCCACTTCCAGCTGTGAAAGAGTTGGAGATAAACTGGGATGGTCTGGATGGTGCCTTGCAGAATGTCCCACCCCCTGGAGTCAGGCCGTGTGTGACTGTTCACCTTGTGCCCTCTGACCCAGGCGTGGTTCTGGTGCTGCTCTGCAGGTGTGCTCAGGCTCACCCAGCTGCCTGAGTTTCTTTTCAGTCACCCCCTGGAAAAGACTTGTTTTGTAAGAAGTCTTGGGAGAGTCTGATTGCTGGAAGCATTCACTGGGAACCAGTTTTCATGATTGATATCCATGTCTTGGGTTAGAATGGAATTTGACAGAGGGGAACATCAGCAAACCTGCAGAACCATGTGGGTGCTTTGTCCTGTGTTTCATACCTTCCACTATGCAGTCATAAAGCACTTCATTAAACGTGGAATTTTACGTGGACACATCCTGGGAGAAAGGTGCTTGTCTTTATGGATGTGGAAATTCAGGTTTGGGAAGCAACCAAACCCAGCTGATTATACAGAGAACTTCTGATGGAAATAAGGATGAAAGCAAGATCCCTGGATTTATAAGGAGTCATCTCTTTCAGAAATAATCCTCTCCCAAGCCTATTCTCCAGCTGAAAAATAAGCTGATTGTAGTGACGCTGCCCTAAAATTTGATAAGCATTAAACTATGTGTTCAGGTTTTTCATTGCTGTCTCTCACAGTGTGCTTGACTTTGTACACCCCAGCCTGGGAGGTAGCTTTGCTTTTCAGATCCAAGCTGCAAGTCAGGAGTCCACATCTATAAAGCACCTTCTACTTTAGCACTCCACAAATTGCTGGTTGTAAAAGGATCATGTGTTTCTCTGTGATTATAGTCAAACTATGGCATTTCATTCCTATTCCTGCTTGTGTCTTCCTTGATACCTTAATGCACATTGTATCTTGAGGTGGAATATAAACATACCATGTTTAACCCTCTCTGCTTCCCTCCACCAGAGAAAGGTCTTTTGTATTTCAAAGGTGAAAAGGAGAACCCAAAGCTCTCTGCCTTCAGTCCCCAGAATCACAATCTCTTGGTTTAAAATTTGCTTGGTTTTAGTTTTCTTATCAGGAGCATTTAAACTTCTTTTATTTAACTTATTAAATTGATAGGGAAGGAGAAAAGATTATTAACTCAAAATTCTAACTGGTCTGTTTTGAGATAAGAAAATGGGGAAAATACCATCACTGTTAGTTTAAAATGTAACTAACTGCAAAGGGTTGGTGAAGGCCAGTTGATTCCATTATCTTCCTTGTCATCAGATAATCTCTCCCTAAACTCTGTTTAACTTCTCTGTTAGAAGTGTCCACGAGCCTTTGGTATCAATACTAAGGGGTTGCCAAACACACTGGGTGTGCAAAATATTTAAAATGTGTTTTGACAAGATAGTGTTGAAGATTGATTGGACAAAGAATTGTGCTCCCTGGAGACTGTGAGGAAAGGCCTTTGACTTAAAAAGCTTTCCTGCAGTTTTAACAAATGATTTGTAAGGCTGCTGGTCATGTGTGCAGGGAATGAAACAGTTGGACTGAAGATGTTGTCCTGATCTTCTTAGAGTATCTACTCACGTCCTTATTTTAAAATTATTGAATGTGGCATTTAAATCCACAAGAAAGAAAGAAAAACCTCAACTTGGAGAAAATACCATGGTTTGGATTCCAGTGTTTGCTGGGACTTCTGGGCTAAGAACAGGAAGCGACGCTCACTTAGTTCTGATCCTGATTTTCCATGTTTTGGTACCACATTGAATGATGATGGAAATTTTTTTAATAGCTTTTAAGTCCTACTAACACAGAGTGTGTAGAGCAGACCAATTCTCTTTCTCCCATCTTCCTCAAAAGCAAAAGTCTGGTTTTGGCACAAAGATCGTGCCAGAGCTTCCTCGTGCTGGTGAGGTTGTGGTTTTCTAAATGTTGCAATGCAGCGTATTTGCTGACTCGGGTTGTGCTCTGGCCTTTGGGCTGTACAATTTTTATTTTTCCATCCCTCTGTGTTTTGTTTAAGGACTGTCCCAGGCAGGGAATGTGCTGCAGTTGATCCTGAATTAAACCATCTGGAAACAAACCAAAACGAAACAAGACTTGCTCAGATACTGAAAACATAGATAACACTCAGAGCATATAAAAATTTCCAGGCTGTTTCAGCAACAGCCAGTGTGTGAGGGAGCTCTGGTGTGATGCAGCTCATTTAGAAATAGGTGATTAAGTGGTTTGAAAACTTCCGTGTGCAGACACAATGTTTTCAAAGACTTGAGTGAAATCTCTTCAGTCAGTTCTTTTGGTTCCTTGAACAACTGTTTGTTAACTTGCACTGTAAACTTTGCCTTCAGGGTCAGCAATCAGCCCCTATTCCTGGTTTTGCCGTGGAAATTGAGACTGGGTTTGTGTAGAGTCCCAGAGATAATTTTTAGAACTGACGTGACCTGTTCCCATTAAGAATATTCCAACCCTTCCAAAGTGTGCCCTGGGGGAGCTCTGGTGGGGCTTTGGGCAGGTGTGACCTGAGTCCACCCTGTGTTTTGCAGTGGGTGAGTTCGTGAGCGACGTCCTGCTGGTCCCCGAGAAGTGCCGGTTCTTCCACAAGGAGCGGATGGACGTGTGTGAGAGCCACCAGCACTGGCACACCGTGGCAAAGGAGGTAATGCAGCTCTGGGGCAGCAACAGTCTGCACTTGGATGCTTGCAGTGTTGGAGCACAGCAATGTTTATCTCTGGGCTGTTATTCCCATGTTCCAGTCGGTGGACTGAGGCAACAGCAAAGAAATAAACATTTAAAAGTACTCAAGTGACTCAAAAAACCTGTGGAGCCACTAAGTTATTGTTCCCTCCTGAAAAGCTGTCCTAAGTGGCTTACGCAGATCATGGAGCTAGGAATTGAAATCAACCTCTCTGGAATGCTGCTTTAACCAGTGGTTCATCCCTCTTTGCAGGGAGCTGCAGTGGGCATAGCATGTTCCTGTTTTTCTTGCACATTTTGCTTTAATGTACCTGCTGCTGCTGGGGATTTGGTTGGGAGGGTTTGCCTGGGAGCAATCTGAGTTTCGTTGGGACTGATTAGTGGCGGTTTTACATAAGAGATGGATTATCTTCTCAGGATAAATCTAGCCTGTGGTTTTGGGGTGGGTTTTTTTTGTTTGTTGGTTGGTTTTTATCTGACTAGCTAAACTGCTGCAAATACTCTGCACACTCATTTGAAGCTGGGGTAGTAAAAACAAGATCATGACAAAATGTACATGTTTTCTGTTTTGTAGAAGCTGCAATTGTAGAAGCAGCAGCACAACGATCAGTTGTGATGGTGCTGAAAAAAATGAGGTTAAGGATGGTCCAGTTACAATTCCTATTTCTTTAAAATCCTGTGAGCAAAAAAGTTGTCTAAATAAAGCTATACTAGAGGAATTGCCTTTTAATTGAGGATAAACTTGTTAATGTCTAGCAAATTGAAAAATCATTTGTTTTAAATGTAGTTGGAGAACTTTTCCAGCAATATTTGGCTCATTTAAAATCCTTGCTGTAAAAAAGCAAAGCACAAAAGTGTTCTGATGTGCATAATAAAACCTTTCTTACTTCATTCTTTTCTGGGTATGGCAAAGCCAAGTATTTCCTTAACTTAAGAGAGGTGTATAGACATAATGTCTGATCATAGTTTGCATTTGACTTTTCTCTTGAATTATCTGATTGATTTTCATTTAGAGCATGTTAAAATAATCTTGACACAAAGTCCATTTGAGTGATTATTCACTTACTCCAGTGTAAAGTTGAAGAGATAACGCTGAATGAACCGGCCAGCCCAGAGGAGCAAACACTCCCTTCTGGTTCTCTCAAGGGCTCTCTCCCCCGACTTGGCACAGAACGCTTAGCTGTTTCTCCTGAACTTTGCCAGGCTGACAAACCAGCACTTGCTGGGGCCAGGGTGTGTTACATTAGCAGCAGGAAGCTCTGGATATGGGAATTTTCTGGGGATTTTTTTGCCCTATGGGTTTCAAATCCACTTTCCTCGGATGTTCACTCGTAGGTCACATGTTGCTGTTGTGTTTTGGCTGTAAAATTTAAACCGTTGGTCGCGTTCTTGGGATCTCTGACAGGCAGCCTTGAGGGTTATCCAGAGGAAGGGCATGATGCTAAATTGACCTGGCTGGGCTCCCCTTTCAGGCCTGTCTGACAGAGGGGATGATCCTGCACAGTTATGGGATGCTGCTGCCCTGCGGGGTGGACCAGTTCCACGGGACAGAGTACGTGTGCTGTCCTCAGACTAAGGTTGTGGATGAGGCTCTGTCCAAAGAGGAGGAGGAGGAAGAGGAGGAGGATGAAGATTATGACCTTTACAAAAGGTAGGGTTCTTTCTTACTGGTGTAGGTGTTACCACCTATTGCTTGGGAATATTTCCCACAGCAGCTCCCTTGTGCTGAGAATTGAGAGAATTTCCGTGCTTCTGAATTGTGTCCTGAGCCTGAAAGAGCCTTGCAGGAAGACAAATGACTTTTTTATTACTGGAGGAGCCCAACAGCCCCTCTCCCTTCATCCTTGGGCAGACAGAGTTGGAGTCGCTCAGCCTGGAGGAGAGAGGGCTCCAGGGAGAGCTGAGAGCCCCTGCCAGGGCTTAAAGGGGCTCCAAGAGCACTGAGAGGGACTTTGGACAAGGGCCTGAAGGGACAGGACAAGGGGAATGGCCTCCCACTGCCAGAGGGCAGGGTTAGATGGGAGATTGGGAAGGAATTCTTCCCTTGTGAGGGTGGGCAGGCCCTGGCACAGGTTGGCCAGAGAAGCTGTGGCTTCCCCTGGATCCCTGGAAGTGTCCAAGGCCAGGTTGGAAGGGGCTTGGAGCAACCTGGGCTAGTGGAAGGTGTCTGTGGCCATGGCAGGGGTATGGAATGTGATGGTTTTTAAGGTCTCTTTCAACCCAAACCCTTCCAGGGTTCTATCACAGGCACTTGCCCCAGGGATAGGCTCTCGCTGCCTGAGGAAAGCTGCTGGGGAAGTTGAAGGAAATGAAGGATGTCCCGTTGCCGTGGGTGATGGGCCAATCAACAGTCGCTACATTTATTTTTCCCATTATTTTTCTGGTGTTTCTAGAACAGATGGAAAGAGAATCATTATTCTGGTACATCCATGATCAGCCTTAACTTCACCCTCTAATTTAACCATATCCTTCCAGTGAGTTCCCTACAGAGGCAGGTGTAGAAGACTTCACAGGAACAGCTGTGGAGGAGGATGAGGATGAGGATGACGAAGGGGAGGAGGAAGAGGACGTGGTGGAAGACCGTGATTACTACTACGACAGCTACAAGGTGGATGATTACAACGAGGAGACCCCCACAGAGCCCAGCAACGACAAGGCTGTGGCTGAGAAGGAAGTGAGCAGCGATATGAAATGTAAGACACATTCTAGCATCCAGGCCTCTTCCTCTCTTGGGATTATCCCTGTTGGCTGTCAGTTAGTGATGGGGTTTTGATCAAGTCAATAAATGCCACTTGGAAGTTTTATTTGCCAGATAAGTTAGCAAACAGAGGAAAGCTGATGATGCTTGTGTTTCAAGTGTTGAAATTAACTCTCTAGAGCATGGGCCATATGTTTGCAGATAAACAGCAGTTCTGCTGGCAGGGAGCCCAGTGTTTGGCACATTGAACAAGCACCTCCAGCAAGGTGCAGTGATGAGTCACAAAAACCATATCTGCGAATTTTGGAAAATCTAAAAGAGGCATTTGGGGCACACCCTGAGTTTAAAATCCCTGTTTGGGGGTGATTCTCTTGGATTTGGTGTTTTATACCAAAAGGAAGCTAGAAGTGGTGGGCCATACTCTGCAGAGGTGGCATCAAGGTGCTATCTGGCTGTTTAAGAGCGAGGAAGATCCTTAGTGCTGCCTTTGCATAAACACTTCTCTTCCACAAAAGAGAGTCAGCAGCCTGGCCCAGCTTTGGTCTGTGATAATATATACTTTGTGCATTATTAAGATCCACTGTGCTGGTGGCAGCTTTTGTTCAGTGGTAGGTGCCCTCACAGAGGGTTGATGGAGCAGTGCCTCAGTTATGTGATGTCCTATACTTTGTGTGTAGAAGTGTCTGCAGAGGAGGGAGAAGGGGAGAGGGAATGAAATTCAATTAGCTCCAGATCATTGAATCATTGCCAGCAGTTCTTGCATCTTTTTGGTAAAATGCCAGCATGCTGCAGATAATTTTATTTGCTGAAACAAGGTTTAGCTCATATATGTCTGGGGCTGTTATAGGTCTGCAGATATTGAAAGACTTGGAGTAGTATGATTGGGGTGTCTGCTGTGGGGGTACACTGTCTTTTTTCCTCAAAGTACCACAAGCAGTTGCTAATTTATACAGTATCTGTTCTCTCGCCTCAGAATAGCCCAGCTGCTATTGCTGGCTGACCATGAAGCAATCCACATGCCATGGCTGCATGGAGTTTGAATGTTTAGTGCATAGATGTTTCAAAATTTAAAAAGTTAGGCTGGCATAGCAGTCATTCCTTTTGGTTAGCCTGCCTTCTGCTGTGCTCTTACACCTCCCCTGTAAGATGTGGAGTGCCTGTCCAGGCAGAGTGCACCACACAGGACATGTTGGGATGCTTTAATGGACTGTTCCATCACACTGGTTTTACACAGTGGAGGATCTCCCCCTGGGGCACCCAGGGCAGAATGCTGTGCCATCAGCAGAACAGATCCTTGCTGATCCTGGCTAAGGAGAAATCACCAAGGAGAGCTCCATGTTGAGAAAGAGTGAGCTGCTCAGCTCATTCCAAAGCACCATGTGCAGGCACCTCCCTGACATTGTGGTGGATGCTTTGGCCACGTTAAGCCCCCCCCCAACTGACAGAAGCCCTTTGGTCACTGAAGGATTTGGAAGGAGAGGGATATTTATAACTCTTCCTTTGTGTTGCTTTTGGACTAGCCACTCATGTCCCAGCACCCCAGAAAACATTTCAAAGGTCTGGGACAGAAAAATAATGCTTTTGAGATAACTAATCTCTCCATTCGCGTCATTCCTCTGAAAGCAATTCTGCACCCTTAATATTGGCCAGAATGTTTGACCTTGAGCCTCAGGCCAGGGAAAGACTCTGATAAACGTTTCCTGCTGCTGAGGCCGGCGCTGGTGCCCCAGAGGAAGGTGTGAGGCAGAGCCACCCCCACGTTGTGTAAGTCACAGAGCAAGGCCCGTGCTCCTCACAGCTCACGTTCTACCCCATCTCCACACAGCTGTCTGCTCCCAGGAGGCCCTGACAGGGCCCTGCCGGGCTGTGATGCCTCGCTGGTACTTCGACCCTAACAAGAGAAAGTGCATTCGCTTTATATATGGAGGCTGCGGAGGCAACAGGAACAATTTTGAGTCAGAGGAGTATTGTATGGCTGTGTGTAAAAAGATGAGTAAGTCCTGCCTCCCACTGGCCCTTTGCAGCTGGCCACTGTCTGTCTGGTGTGTGGTGTCTCCTCCTCCTTGCCTGGGGCAAGAGAGGACCCGTCTGTAGCTTCTCCCTTTGGTTCTGGTGTCTGTCCTTCGCAGCAGTCTCCTCCTGTCTCCACTTCCCTAGGTCTGTAGGGTGATGGTTCCTGGGAAACGTGGCTCTCCCCATATGCTGTCTGTGTTCCCCGTTGGCTTGCAGCTCTTGCCGAGGGCTCAGCTGTCCTCGTCAGGTCTGAACCAGGGACCAGGGGCTGTCTGAGACCTTGCCTGACTGGCTTTCTTTCCAAAACACGTGAAAGGAAGCCCGTACTCCCCCCAGTCGTGTTACCATGCCTGTGTTTGACCAGCAGGTCCTGAAAAGCAGGATGCTGCTCGCTATTCTCCTGGTAAATAGGCATTTGGTTACTATTTTAATTTTGGAAAATATCAGACAAATAGTATAGAAATCAGATTCCCACTTTCAGCTCGGTATGAAATGTGAATCACGACTCAATCCCTGTGTTTTTGAGTGCTTGAGGTTTTTGGCAGCAATTTCAACTGGCTTTTATGTCAGATGATAAAACTACCAAAAACATTTTAACCTCCTTATTAATCTTATTGTTGAACTCCAGCACTTCCACTTCAGCTACCATTAAAGCCTTTTGAAAGGCTTTTTGTGTTATCTGGGGCTTGGCAGCCTGACTATACAGCCGTAATCCTGTTTACAAAATGGGCTTCATGCGAGTGCTTTAGGTTGGGCTGATCTGACTGAGGCAGGCAAAGAAAAGATGCGGATGTCAGGAGCTTTTGAGACAATAGTTTGTCCTGCAACAGAGGGATTTGGGGTTGGGAAGAGGGTTCTCTGTGTCCAAGCCTGGTTCAGAAATGCAACGAGCAGGCCCAGAATCCAGCAGTGATGTGTCGTTGTCCTTTGCACACAAAAGTGCCCGTGTTGGATGTTCCCGTTATTTCCCCCCAGTTAGAGGGAAGGTGGTGGATGCAGGTGCATGTTAAACTCTTCCCATGTGAAGTGCCAGATTAATTTTTTTCTGAAGCATGCTCTATTTCAATGATGCATTGGAGGTTTCCCCCCCAAAATAGCTGATATGGATGAAAGATTGTCTTAACTGTCCCTTTCTGCCCTCCCTCAGGCAAAGGGCAACAATGGAGCGCATCATGTTTGCCACAGTTCCTCTCAGAAAGGCTCTGGGATGTGTAGTGTCTAAAACTGTAGCACAGGAGCTTGGTTTGGCACTCCCTAACCTGCAGAATACAGTGTACAGAGCCCCTGCTGTGCATTTTGCAGATGCTTGAAATTTATACGTTTTGAAATTTTGGTTTTCCCCTTGTCGAATTTGGATGTCTTGAAGATACAAAGCATCCAGTGTATTGGACAAGTCACTTGGTCACACTGAGCCTCCTTCTGTCGCTGTCTTGTCTGATATCATTGCCTGTTAGTCCTGCATGGTGCATCTGGTAGGGAAGGTAGGTCTGAAGTGTAAAATATCGGGGAGTGTTTTGTGCAGATTTATTGTCAAGCTCCCTAATCATATTAATGGTGTCTGGAGCCAACTTGTCAGTGAACAGCTAATGCACAGAATGTCATTTAAACCATCCGGAGCCAATGTGGAAGGGAAGGGAAAAGGAGTTCTTTGTCCTGCCGTCCAAGTCCCTGTTTCTGGAGCTGAGCAGTGCTCGTCTCAGAACTGGGAAGGCCGAGCAGGTGCTGGTTGTCACAGTGCATGGCTGTGTTTTGGGGTGATACAGCTGATGTTGTGCAGTAAATTGGCAGCTCAGAGATCCCAAACTGGACTCCTGGTAGGTGGTTCAGTAGACTCAGCCCGCCAGATAGTTAATGATGCAGGCATGGAGATCCCTCTCCTGCCCTGCCCTTTGTAGTCCAGGATCCCGGGTTTCCAAGCCCTGCTGACCCTTCCCCTGTCCTGGCAGTGCCCACTGATGATGTGGATGTGTACTTTGAGACCCCAGCTGATGACAACGAGCATGCCCGCTTCCAGAAGGCCAAGGAGCAGCTGGAGGTCAGGCACCACAACCGCATGGACCGGGTGAGTGTGTGCCCTCAGCCTGCTGCCCGCGCTTGTCTGGGCAAACTGCTGCTGCAGCGGCTTCTTTTCCAGTTTCCAGCCTTCCTTGTGTTCCTTCCTGCAGTATAACCACACCATGGCAGTTAGATTTTTATTTCTGCAGTGTTTGAAGAGAGGAATTAGATTAGATTAGGTGTTAGGAAGAATTCTTTACTCACAGAGGAGGGAGGCCCTGGCACAGGCCGCCCAGAGAAGCTGTGGCTGCCTCATCCCTGGAAGTGGCCAAGGCCAGGTTGGACAGGGCTTGGAAGGTGTCCCTGCCCATGGAAGGGTTGTTGGAATGAGTTGGGCTTTAAGGTCTCTTCCAACCCAAACCATGCTGGGATTCTGTGAATCATTGAGGGTACTCAGCTCACTGCCCAGAGGGCTTGTTTTTAAACCCCACAGCAGCTCTGTTGTGCCTTCAAAACCTGGCCAGGCTGTGCCAGGATCTGCCTGTAGAGGCAAATAAGCTTGAGAAGATCAGATGTAAATTTGTCTCTTGTTGATGTCTGTCCTTTTCTTGTCCAGGTGAAAAAGGAATGGGAGGAAGCTGAGCACCAAGCTGTAAATCTCCCCAAGGCAGAGAAGCAGACTCTCATCCAGGTAAGAGTGGAAAGACCTAAAGAGGAAAGTTACTGAGAGAGAATGTAATATTCAGAGCCAAAAGATGACTGAGTTGGAAGCACAGCCTTCCTGCTCTGTCAGCAGAGCTTTTTAGAGCAGGTTTGATTCAACTGCGTTCTTTGTTCTTAAAGCTGGAGATGATGTGACCCTGTGCCAGGTCCTTTCCTACACCCACTAGTAGGAAGTGATCTCGCCCTTCAAGCGTAGCAACAGCAGAGCCAAATTGTAATTTCAGACCTTTGGGCTGTGTTGCACTAGCCGGTGGCCTCAGAGCCTGGGTCAGACTCAGCCCTGGCTCTCTGGACACATTTCCTGTTGGGGCAGACTTAGTGAAAACCGCTTAGACAGCAGATAAAGCTGGTTGGCTGCCAAAATGCCAATCTTGGGCCTTATGGGGGGAGTTCAGCTGGACTGTGAAGTTAATCAGGGATATTCATGGTGTGGGATTGTTAGGGGAAGGCTCTTCTGGCAGTGACAACTATATGAATTTCCCTCAAATCAATATAGAACAAAGTGACTGACTCCAGCTTTTCATCCCACTTTGGATTTTATCCTGGAACACAGTTTTCTCTCTACATATTTTAATGTAAGTCACTGTTTGGAACTATGTGCAAGTCCAAGAGTTTGCCATCATCTCTGGTGGAACATAACAACTCTTAGTCATGTGTTCTAGTTGGTTTGGAGATGCTGTGACTTTTGGAGGAGTTATGACCTTTCTAATAGAATGTACAGAGATTTGATCTGAAGGTGTGCTGATGGAAAATCATCTATGCAATATGTAAACCCTTGCAAATTCAAATTAATGGCTCCAGGCTGAAGGGATCAATCCTGTTTCCATACTGCAGGGTTGAGGGAAAGAGTTGATACTGTGTCAGTCATTCAGCACAGCCTGGATCTCCCAACCCCAACAAGGTCATTTTCCTTCTCCAGACCTTTGTAATGACCTGTGAGGGAAGTTTGGAAGGCAAATTGTCACTGTTGAATTTGCAAAGATGAAGTCTGCATCAGCATCTCTCCTGCTGCTTTAAAGGGTTGGACATGGAGTTTGACAGCAGCTGGTAGCTCTAAGGAGTTAACGAGTGAGAGCAGGTGACCCTGGTCACACAGTCCATTTCAGGCAGACAACTTTCTTTGTCCTAGCACTTCCAGGCCATGGTGAAATCTCTGGAGAAGGAAGCAGCAAGTGAGAAGCAGCAGCTTGTGGAAACTCACCTGGCTCGTGTGGAAGCGATGCTGAATGATCGCCGTCGGATCGCCCTGGAGAACTACCTGGCTGCCCTGCAGGCTGACCCACCACGGGTGAGCTGCTCTCCAGCCATTCCTACAGCAGGACAGCGCTGGGTAGGATGGAATGTGGCAATGTCTTGATGAGAAGGTGGCCTGTGACTTGCCAGGGCAGAAACTGGGAATAGGTTCCCGGGAAAGCTTTCTCCATTGTGGCAGTTTGTGCTGCAGACTTGGCAGTGGGTCTCCTAATTGACTCACTGGTGAAAAAGCCCCCTACTTTGTTTGGTGTCCATAAGGCACAGTTCAGAAGGCATGGTGTTCACAGCCAAACAGGCTTGATTAATAAATGTTCTGAGTCAAAGACGCTTGATTTGAAAATGTTCTGAGACAACAGGCATAATTTAAAAACAAAATGTCTAAGAGGTGAGTGCAGGTGACAGATCTGTCCAACACCAAAGCAGGCTGCCATCTGAGGTGCTGTTTTCAGCTGTGAGTCTGATTTGAGTCCCGTGGGTTTGAGCTGTTCCCTGCTCCCCTCTGCAGCCCCACCGCATCCTGCAGGCCCTGAAGCGCTACGTCCGTGCTGAGAACAAGGACCGGATCCACACCATCCGCCACTACCAGCATGTCCTGGCCGTGGACCCCGAGAAGGCTGCACAGATGAAGTCCCAGGTATGAGGAGGTTTCATTTCTACCCAGCCCTGGCTGTCAGAGGCTCTGAGAGCCCCATGTTGTTGGGTACTATAGCAGCATCGCTCTTGTGCAGACCTCTCCCTCTCACCAGATACACTCCCTGCACAATTTTCCTTGGTGCTTGACTCCATAAAAAACTGAAACTGATTTATTTTGGCCACAGTGACAAGTCAAGGGGTTTAGAACTAGTTCAGTATCGATATTGTGTTTCCTTTTATCAAACACTCATGAAATTATTTGTTGAGACGTTGGTCTTCCTTGAACATCTTTCCTCACGCCTTCCAAAACCTCATGTCTGTGTTCCTTTTATTAGGCTTGTTCTTCACTGTGCTGGGGGGTTGTGGAATTGTGCCTCTGCAGAGTTATTGCCTGGTTTGCAAAGCCTAATACATAAGCCTTTCCAAGCACTTGATCATCGTTCTTAACCTTATCAGAAAGTCTCGTTTTGAGGAGTTTACGTTGTGCTGTTGCACTATATTGTACTCCTGAACAGCAGAAAATCATTCTCCTTCTACTGGGTAGAAGGAAATGGTGGTGTGAATGTGCTGCTTCAAACATGGCTAGAATAGTTATAGATATTCCACAAATCTTTGGAATTATGTCCTGATTCTTGTTTTCACTTGTTTTAAAATGGTAAAAGATTATCTTAAAGGTCCAAGTGATTCAAAATTCAAATGAAGAATGGCCTGGTAATATCGAAAGACCTGTTCATAAGGGCTCAGAGAGAACCGACTGCCCAGTTGCAGCTTTAGGACTGTTTTCCCTGTTGCAGTTTGTGGCTGATACGCTGCTTTGAAATATCCTTGAATTTTGTAATGTGTGAAATAAAAGGAGAAGGGAAAAGAACAGAGAGCTGCAGGGAGACAGTGCAGTAGAGCACATCCAGTGCTGCCAGATGGAAGAAATAAGCTGAGGAAAAATGCATAAAAAGGTGTATAACCAAGAGATGGAAATATCCTGGGTTAAGAGCAGGACAGGGAGGGGCAGAGCAGTATCACAGTGATTTTCTAGTGACCCTCACTCGTGGAGGTGCCAGGTCCCCTGGGTGTCACCTTGTTTCTGGGTGCTGGCAGGGAACCTTCCCTGGTGTCTCCCAGGTTGTGTCCCGCTGGCTGTGTGGCTGAGTGTGCTCCTCACTCAGCTGCAGGGCTCAGGCGGGGTGGGGCAGCTGTGCTGGGCAGGGCTGACTTGTGCTCTGCATGCGGAATTCGCATCAAGCACAGCCCACCCCGACACTTTGTTCTGCTGCCAGAGCCCAAGAGAGAGTGTGAACTGTATTCTTGCACTAAACCCTAAGCAGTCCTTAATTCATTCTGAAGGCTGCAGTGTCAACAGATCGACATGCGAGGGATGTGGGTGGTACAATTCAATTTCCATTCCCTTTACTCTTCAGCTGCACTTTAAGCTCCTCAATCGATTCCCTTGATTGACAAGCTGCCACATGTAAAATTAAATTGCTTTCATCCTTGCACTTAAAGGTCAGGCACACATCAGACTGTAAAGCAGGTCCATCCAACTCCCTGGAGTTTTTCTACATTGGTCTGCCCATATGAACGTTCTCCCAGCTCTGTGTGATCCCTGATTGTGCAGCACCCTCTTCAGGTCAGGCCTGACTTCACTGCTGCACTTCATGTGCTTGGGAGGAGCACTTGGGGGTTGCACAGGGTTCAAATGTGTGTCTCAAATGAAGGGAGAACACTGTTGCCAGTGAGTGGGTGTCAGACAAATGTAATGCCACCGTTGGTATGAAAGGCACCTTTGTTCTGAGACCAGAGTTGATAAATAATATTGTCTACTCCCTTTGCCTGGATTTTTCTCTAGCAGTCAGAGATGATAATCCATTTAATAAAGCACTTGCACCTGCTGCAGGAGATGAATTATGACCCTGTCTGGCATATGGGAAATACCAGCCTCAGTGGTATTTTGGTGTTTCCAGTGGAGAGCTGGTTACAAGAGTCAGCTGAATCCTCTCTCTCATCCCCAACACTTCCCAAAATACTGAGAGCAACATGTACAGATGGCCAGTTCCAGGGAAGTGTGATGTGTTGGAGAGATCAGTCAGAGAATGGACTAGATAGCCCTGCGTCCCATGGCAGACCCACCACTTGTAGAGATTTTATTAAGCAAGGGAAGAACCATGAAGTGACTGACAGTCTGTGCCTACTCCAACACACCCTTGTACATCTGCAGGTGATGACACATCTCCATGTGATCGAGGAGCGGATGAATCAAAGCTTGTCTCTGCTCTACAAGGTACCATATGTGGCTGAAGAAATCCAGGATGAGATTGGTGAGTGTGCCAGTTCATATGCCGTGTTAAGACTCCAAGGTTTTATATCCAGTGGGCTCCCAAAAGATTGGTAGCTCCTTTGGAGGGATGCCCTTGACAGCAAGCACTTGGGCTTAGCCTTAGGTACCTCAGGGCAGACACTCTGGGGTTTGTAAGACAGGCAGTCAGAATAGCTTGTTCCCAAGAACTTTCACTGTCTCCATTTTAAAAAAATCAACATTCAGAATAGCAAAGCTGTCTCTCTGAGGGAGGTGAAAAAGGTCCATAAAAATAAGCAGATGGTTTCCAGTTTTATAGTTTAATCCCATCTTGCCAAACTCTCTTGCCACATCAAGCCTCTTGGCCCTTATTTGTATGTATTTCTAACAAATAAGAGAATTTACTGAGAATTCCAGATGAGACTTCAGAGCCTGCAAGAGAAATAACCTGGCAGCCCTGAACATGTTCCCCTGCAGCTCTGCCTCAGCGAGGTTCAAACCATCTGCCCCGCTCTGTCCCTGCCAGGCTTCGTGCAGTTTGTGGAGTAATTCCTCTTCTCCCTCTCAGATGAGCTGCTCCAGGAGCAGCGTGCAGACATGGACCAGTTCACATCCTCCATTTCGGAGTCCCCGGTGGATGTCAGGGTGAGCTCTGAGGAGAGCGAAGAGATCCCCCTGGATGGCAAACCCTTCCGCCCCTTCCAGGTGAAAACCTTCCCCGCCGTGCCCGAAAGCGAAGGTATGTGCAGCTGGNNNATCAGGCTCACTGGTGTGCTTCTGTAGTCTGTAGGCTCAGCTGGAACAGACAAAGCTCCATCCCCTTGGGTGATGTCAGAGTAAAGCAGTTGCCCCAGCAGTCCCCTGGATCTGTCCATGGCAGAGGCAGTGCCACTCTGAGCTGCTCTCTTGATTTTCTGATTCTCCTCTTTGCAAAATTGTCCTCTCTCTTTTCATTTTGCAGCAAGTATTACATTTTTCCAATGTGGCTTGACTCTGAATTTTCAGTCTTTAACCGGAATGCTCTCATGTAACATCAAGTCTTTGTTCTGTGACCTGATGAAGAGCTGCAGGAATTCTCTTTATTTTTTTTAAATACATATCTCTATTTTTTGGAACATCAGATGTTGACAGCTGGCGTGTGCGTGTGTATGTATTTTAAAAATGCTTGAACGGAGTGCTGAGCTTAAAGAAAGCTGTAGACTAAAAGCTTTTCGCAGGGTCTGAGTCAGAAATCATGCACAAGCCTTTTTTCCTTTCTCTCTTAATCTCCTTTCTCTGCTATTTTTGTTTTTGTTTTCCCTCCTGCTAGATCCTCAGCCGGATTTGTACCATCCAATGAAAAAAGGTTGGTTCTAAGCTGCTCCCTCACAGTGCTTTCAATCACTCTTCTACCTCCTCAGTGTGTCTGATAGCTTCATTTTAGTTCCATGCTCACCTTGGTTTTCATTTCCCTGCTCTCACTTAGATCAGTAACATTCGATTTGCTTGTTTAGGCCTAGAGTTAAAGAAATTACCTAGTCCGAGCATCTAATTGTGTGTGTTCCTCCCTGATGGGCTCAGAGGGGTCTTGGAGTGTGTGGAGGGGCTCTTTTGCCCTGAAGAAACGTGTCTGCAGCCCTGTGGTACTTTGCATCTCTCATGTGACACTGCTCAGAGTAAACCTTGCCATGCTGGTGGAGTCCAGAGGCTTTTCTGCCTCCTATGGAATCTGTCCTTGATGCCTGATGACACCACTAAACGAGGAATGAGTGTTCTGTTTCCCAGCTAAATGTGCTCACAGAATGCAGCTAGTCTGGGACAGATAAATTCGGAATCTCCTCCTTTGTCTCCTCAGCATCACCTTTTCACATGTAGCATCTCTCCATGCCAGCAAAGTCCATGTGATTATCCATTTCTCCCTTAGCTTGGTGTTAATTCTGCAGTAACTCAGTGCCTGGCTAAAAATGGGCTTTAAGAGCAGCATAGAAATACTGGCATTAAATCAACAACTTTTTTAGCAAGAGTCTCAGGTACAGAGCAGTAGAAATGTGAGGTTCTTGCAGATCAGTGCTACATGTTCTCTGTGTGAGGAGTAAACCCAGTGCTTTAATCTGCCTCTGGCTCCAAATACACTGTGCAAACCTCAAAGGAGAGCAAAGGATTTTGCTAATAACCATTTCACATGAGCACAAATTGTTCTGTAGCACCATGAAGACCAGATAGCTTGAAACTGTTCTCATTATCCTGCTTTTCGTTACAAGTGTAAGTCACCTTCATCCCTCCTGTGGAACAGTGTACAGCTAATTCAGTGTGCTGACTGCTCTGGAAAGAATTGGGACGGCCTTTAGTTTGATTTTTTTTTTTTTTTATTTGCTAAATTTTTGGACAACTGCTTTTTTAACTTGAAGGTGATAAATTTTAAATTTGTGCTAGTTCTTCATGTTTGAGTAAATGTAAGGGTTTCTGATGACCTGGGGACAGAGTTTCTTCTCTTCCTTCCCTTTTCATTGAATTGCTTGAGGGCTTTGAGGGAGTTTTGGGATTGTTTTTTTTGTGCAGGTGTGTGGGGTTTTTATCCCCTGGGAAGTATATAATTTAAACTGTGCCTTTGAGCTACATAAAACTGGGTCTGTTACTTGGTATAGCACTCTGAGACAAATAGCAGAGCTGAACTGCCAGCCCTGGAGACTGTGCTGCCGTGGCTCCAGAGACTGGAATGAAGCAGCCACAGGCCAAAAGCTGACACAGTAGTTCTGTGCAAACTATTTGCGGCCAGTGTCTCCTGAAAATCCCAATCATTGACTTCCACAATAACGTGACCTGCTTCGACAACCGTGAGAAGTCAGACTGGCAGCCTGGGCCGTGCCTGGAATCTGATTACTGCCTCCAGAGAAAAATGGGATGCAGTAAAACCCAAGATGCCTCAGAGCGGGAGTGAAACATTATTTCCGTGGCATTTTCAGGCAATAAAAGCTTGTCACTGTAAAAACTTGCCTTGGAGCCAAGTAGCCTTTCCTTGCAGCTCATCAGAGAGCACGCTGCCAACTTCAGCAGCACTTGACATAATGTCTTAGGCAACCTGCAAGCTCAGCAGCCCGAGCAGAGGGGTTTGCAGTCACCAGCAAAGCCTCAAGCGCTTTAGTGGTTTTTCCCTCACCTCGTGCCCCTCACTGGAGGGATCCCACTGCAGGTTTGAGGCTTGGCTGTCCTTTGGCACCACTGAGTCACAGGTGTGGTGAAGGACACAACATTGTCCCTCCTGACAGTGTAAACTGGTGTTCTCCCAACATGCTGTGTTATGTGAGGTCAGAGCAGTTTGCATCAGACTCTTCTCCTATTGATCTGGTCTATTTATAAACTCTTTGGATTGAAGCAGTTTATGCAGAGCAGCCACCTTCTGTTAATTGATGCCCTTCTCTTGAGCCTGTGCTAGTTCCAGCCTGGAAATGGGGGAGTGATGTCCTGGTACAAAGGCTGGTGTAGTTCTCTGCTCCTCCCTTGCCCTGGGATTTATTGTTTCTGGGCCTGTGCCAGATACAGGACAGCCGCTCGTTATAGAACTGAGCTGGGTGACCTTGGGATTCTCATTCCCGAGGCTCTTGCTGTGTGCCTGATTCCACAAGGATGGGTGGAATGGGGGTGAAGGCATTCCCTGTGTGCTGGCTCTTGGCAGAGGGATGTGTGTGCACTTCCATCCCGGGGGTCCCAGTGAGGTGCTGGTGACCCGGGGTGACACTTGCAGATGTCACTGCGCTCACAGAGTTTGTGTTACACCTTGCCTGGGGCCTTCTATCAGCAGCACTTAGTGCAGTATGTCTGCATTGACACTTCAGCCTGGTTTTGGTGAGTCCTGTCTGCTCCTCTCATTGCCACCTCATTTCCCCTCATTAACAGTCCCCCCTAATCACTTGTCACTGTAGAGTAGCTTGTGAGCTCCCTTCTGACACAGCAGCATGAGGACAGGTTAATACTCAGCAGTTAAACACGAGCAGTGGCAGCTCTGCAGGTATAGGTGACCCTTCCAGAGTGTCCTGGGGGCTGATGGGCTCTCCTTGCTCTTCTGGTGCAGGTTCTGGCATGACTGAGCTGGACGGGCTGATCGGCGCTGAAGAAAAAGTGATTAACAGCAAGAACAAAGTGGATGAAAATGTGGTGAGCTCTCCACCTCTATTTTGGGAAGCCAAGCCTGCCGTGGACACTAATTAATAGCAGTGGCTTGTTTCCATGTCTTGTTCCTGCTCACGGAATGTCAGTGTGTTCATTATCCATCTGGTGTGGGGGAGTCAGTTTGTGACTGTTGTAGGCTCTTAATACTGATTAACATCAGAAGGGTGGGAGGGTGAGGGAAGGACAGCTCGAGATCTTTGGCAGTCTGAGCTGGAGAACTCTGATTTAGGAACTGCTTTTCCCAAGCAGAGGCCCTTTGATGTCCCTTTATTTTCATAGGTAGCTTGCTGTGTGAACACACTGAGTGCTGGTGTGTTCTATCTGTGTTCCCTCCTATTTGTCATGGCAGGAAAGGCCTCACCTTCCTCTGAAGGCAAGTGGCCCAGCAGGTGTTGGCTCTGTCTACAGTGCAGAGAATTCTCGAGGTTCTAGTGGCAGGTGCTGTGCCCCAGTTCCCTGGGCTTTAAACAATAAAAAGGTCACCTTCTGACTTTCCTTTCAAAGTTGTTTTAAAGCCGTGTGTTAGATCTCACACAGAAATGCTGGCTCCAAAGTTAGGACCTATTTTTTTTTGTTGGGTTTTTTTTTTTTTTTTTTTTCTTTGGGGCTTTAGTTTGAGGTAGTCTGGAGGTACTTAGTTGTGGTACTGACTCTGGTGGCTTTAAGAGCTGGAGAACATCCAACACTGTTGAGACCAGGGCAGAGAGAGATGGTTCTGAGCCTTTGCTAGTGTTCATTGAAGGTCTCTAGTCTGCCTGCCTCTTCCTTTCCTCCCTGTTTTGTGTGGCTCCTTTCATAAAACACTTCTGGCACCATTTTCAGGTAATTGATGAGACCCTCGATGTGAAGGAGATGATTTTCAACGCGGAGCGTGTCGGTGGGCTGGTGGACGAGCCGGTACGTATGTCCAGTGATTGGCAAATTCCAAGCTGGATTTTGATTCCCATGCATTGCTGAATCTGGGGTTTGGTGCCTGGATGGTGCTCTGGGAGGTCAAGCAGAGTGAAATAATTTACAGGCCTTCTGCATAAAGCTGCAAACAATGAACACATGTCGGATACTCACCTGGCTCTCACTGCAGAAGTGTTTTGTGGGACAGGGAGTTGATGTGGGTCAGTGCCTGTCCAGAGGCACTAAGGGGGGAAAGAATTCTGTGTTCATTGTCCTTTTGCTGGAATGTTTAGGGGTGGAATATATACACTGTCCAGTTTATAATGAATCATGTCTTGATACCACAGATGGTTGAAGACCTTATTAGTGGCCACCATTTAGGTTTGTGTTGAGCATCTCCCTCATGGCTCTTCCTCAACCTGCTCCGTTGTTTTCTTCCCTCCAGGATAATGACAGCTCCCTCCGTGATGATTTCAGCTTCAGCAGCAGTGCCCTGATTGGGCTGTTGGTGATTGCTGTTGCCATAGCTACAGTGATAGTCATCAGCTTGGTGATGCTGAGGAAGAGGCAGTACGGGACCATCAGCCATGGAATTGTGGAGGTGAGAAACAGCTCCATAACCGAGGATGAAAATAGTCAGTGCTGAATCACATGCTGTGTGTGGGGGTGAAGATGGCAGGAGCTGCCAAGCCATGGACAGCTCTGCTCCTGCTGGGTGGGCATTAACTCTGTCGCTGCTGACACTGTCACTGGGGTGCTGGTGTCAGTCCCCGACATGCTGTGCTGGCACCTGGCACTCACGCTTACCACCAGCAATCAATTAGGCTTCCTGGCTGGCTCAGGGCAGGATTTAGCAGTAAATGAGCTTTTCAGGGGATATCTTTAGCAGGGCAGTCAGTCACTCAATCCATAGCAATTTGTCCTCCTGGCTAATGGCAGTGACTGTTAAGATGGGCTGAATGCTGAGCAGCAGCTCCTTCCTTGCACATTTCTAATGACAACTTAATGGAGTCCAGGGAAAGCTGCTTTTGCCTTTGCCCAACCGATGCAGGAAATCATAACGACCTCCTTAATGAGAGAAGTGGGTCCCTGATTTGTAGCATTAGCTGGGTAGTAATGACAGATTGGTGAGAACATCCCCACAGAGGCTCGGCTGGGCAGGAGGCACCCGAGCGACCAAGTCCGTCAAGCTAATTATTTTTGCAGCTTCCCTTTTTTCCCTGTTTACTGCTCACCACGTTAGTTATTCAGTGTTTGTCTGTCACCTCTCATTCTGTGGAATGAATCCTGGCCGTGCCTCCTGTGAGCAGTAACGTGGCTTTTCCCCAGGTTGACCCGATGCTCACCCCGGAGGAGCGGCATCTGAGCAAGATGCAAAACCACGGCTACGAGAACCCCACTTACAAATACCTGGAGCAGATGCAGATATAAGAGAGATGAAGATACAACAGCCCTGACCAGGAAAGGTGCAGGGTGGAGGGCCAAAGTGGTCCAGTGTTTTGGATCAACTACTGACCAACAGTTGCTTCGAGAGGACTTCATCTTACATTCAGAACTCCTGGATCATTAAGACTATAATTACTACTGTAGAGTTGCAATTTCCATTCTTTTAAATGGGTGAAGAAATGATAATATAACAATATGATATATAAATCTCCTTAAATGGGAAAAATGGATCTATTGCAGATATTTGACTGATATGTAGTTTTCTTTTTTTTTTTTAAATAATCTGAAAATTACCAGTTCCGTTGTACTGTTGTCTGTTACAAGCTCTATATATATAAAATGGGACATGTTGATTTTTATTTCTGATAGACCACCTGTATATTGAGGGTCATTTGTACCAGCCCACCTTGTAAAAAGGAGACAGTTGTGGCTCTTCAGTCATTTTGGCTTTTATATATAAAGCAGTATTCTTTTTTCCTTTTTTTTTTAAGTGAATTTCGCTGGGATTTGCAAAGAGATTAATTTAGGGATAGGAGCTATGACAGCATAAGCAAGGAAGCAATTGGGAATGGTAACTAACAAAAATCCTTATAATGAAAAAAAAAAAAAAGAAAAAGAGAAAGGAAAAAAAAAAAGAAACCCCCCATCTTCATATGCCAGTGGTGTGCACCCTGCTGCTTAGCAGCTCGGGCTCTAGGAATCAACACTCCCTGGAGGCAAGGAGTTAAAAGGCTTCTAGCATCTCTGTTTGTAGCTATTCTAGTGGAACGTTAGAACATGGTTTGTGCATACAGGGGTCTGCACATTCCCCTTCCAGATTCAGTTCTGCTCTAGAGTTGGAAGTTCCTCGTATTGAATTGAAATCCTCTGATTTCAGCCAGTTTCCTTCAGTACTCACCTGGCATTAACAGCCCCCTCTTGCTACTACTTTCTAATTTCCCCAGCTCTCCTGCCTCACCACCATGGTAAGTAGTTAAGAGCCGCAGATTTTGGAGCCTTTGCATCTCTCTGGGTGACGTTGGGCCCTGGGCACAGCTCTGGGTGTTTGCCCAGAAGTGACAAATCACTGCAATAATGGGGACCTTGGGAGCTGACGAACATGGAGCTCACTTAGCCAGGGAGGGAGGAGGGACACCTTGGGAAAGGGGTGCTGCCTGCCTGCTGTAAGGGAAATGGGATGCATAGGCCCCCAGAAGACCAAAAGGGGTATTGTTCCACTCACCATCATGTCTTTGTAATGCTTGTATAGTTGGTGTTAATGCTCACGGCTTTTTTAAATCTGGAGGTTCTGGTAACCTGTGGTGTATTTTTTCTATTTTTCCTGTGACTTTTATTTTTTCTTCCCCCCTCCGTGTCTCTTCCCACTATGCACAGATTTACCTGCAAACTCCTTAGTGTGGTCTGTGGGGAATGTACAAAGTTTAAACACATCAATAAACACTTTAACTTCCAGACTGTTTCTTCTCTTTATTCTCGGGCTGGGTTTGTTCTTCCTCCTCCCACCGTGTCCTGCTGAACCCACAGAGACCTTTCCCTGCCTTCTCAGTGAGAAGGACTGGGCAGGTATTGATGTATAACCATGCCTGGTATTCCCAGGTCCTTTGTGGAGAGAAGGAGGTGGGATCATAACCAACTCTCGGGATCTTGAGTAGCTTTACAAGAGATTGGAGCACAGGCTGGGGAGATCTGGGACTGCTGCTTGTTTGGGGAAGATCCTGTGGAAGGTTCTCCTCGTTCCTGGGATGCAGGTGGCTGCTGGCACGGCCTGTGGGAGCGAGCAGAGCCAAGGCACCCTGTGCTGACAAGCTGCTCTGTCCCCAAACATCCACCTGCACTTCCTCGGGACAGAGCTGGGCTGGGAGCACAGTGGCTGTGCTGGCTGTGTCTCACAGCCTGGTCACCCACAGGCCTTAGGACTGGGGTTGGGCACAAGAAGGGCCGCAGGACATTGTAAAATTCCTGGATATGAGAGCATGGGAAAAGGCCTCACAGTGACACAGGTTCTGTGAATGCAGGTTCCATCCCTGTATGGGCCGTTCACGTACGAGCTGGACTTGGTGATCCTCGTGGGTCCCTTCCACATCGGAGCACTCTGTGGACTCTGTGAACGCTTGTCGTGAATGGCCAGAGCTGAAATACTTTGAAGACACGAAGCCTAGGGCAGGATTTGGCTGACAATGGTTAGTGTTCCCTGTATCACTGCAGATGTTGTTTTATGAAGGGAAATAACTGTTTGGTTTAACTCTCTTTTCCAGAACATCCTAAAACTAACAGCCTGTAAAGCTCAAAGCTGTCTCTGCTCCTCTGTGTCATTTCTCTCCATTCTCCTCCTTTGAAGTGTGACCTCAAACACAGATTCCTCCTCTCTCTCGTCTCAGTGAAATGACCGAAGAGTCATTGCCACTTGAATGTCATTTTAGGAGGCAAGAGACAGAATTAATCTTCCCAACAGGTCTGGATGAAGAGAGGGGACAGGAGGAGGTTTAGTGATTTGGAACAAGGAACAATGGCGTGCCCTGTTCCTCCTGAAACATGAGCTCCTTGCTTGCACTGGAACCTCCATGTTCTGGTTAAATTATTCAGACTCTGAGGAAAGAGCAGATGCTGTCCTAGAAATGCCGTCTGTTGGCTTGTCACAACTACTTGGGAAAGAGTTTTGATTTCAAACTAAATTTAATTTCAGTGATGCCGGAGCATTTCTTCAGCCCAAAGTCATCCTTGGGCTGCACCTCAGGAGGAGTGACCTGCGAGAGAGACAAATGACAGAGGCTGTGGATTGAATTCCAGAATTGAATTTGGGTGTTAGATTTTTTCCCTTCGATAAATTCTATTAGCCCTGCAAGATGAATACACAAGCCTGGAATCAAAGTCTATTGTTCCCAGGCCTTGGCAGGGACTGCCAAGCGCTCGGGATCGATTCTTTAGGGTGGGTTTTGACCTCAGCTTCTGAAAAGTCGTGTTGAAAAGGAGCTGCTTGAAGGTTGATGCTGAGACATGTCCCAGGTGTTAGTGGTAAATGTTGTCACTGGGACCAGCAAAGAGGCCAGTTTAGGGGTAGTTTGGGGGAATATCAGAAGTCCTATGTTGATAAATCACTTAAAGTGAGATGATTCAGAGCACAGTGAAACAGTTCACTGTGGGAAGATTTGCAGGGTGATGTAGAGAGCTGCATTTCAGGAGAAAACTCTGATTTTACAAAGTACTTTAAGAGGAGAGCGCAATTCTCTGGAAAAGAGAAAGGATGTTGAAGAGAGGGGCCCTTGGGAACGCTGAGTGGAGGAAGTGCTGGGTCAGTTGTCTTCCTTCTTGAGAAGCTCTTTGTTTCAGCCCTTCTGTGAGGGTGCAGTGGGGTAATGAACGTCAAAACCCTTCTGTGCACGCTGCCAGGTGGATGGAACGTGGGTGGATTGATTTTTTTTACCAGCCTTGCTTGCCTTTGATGTGCAGAGCAACACTTGTGTGAAGTGTGTTTGTGATGGTTCAGTCCCGGCCAGCAGCAGGGAGGTGCTCGTGAGGAGCTCAAGGACGAGGTGAGGCAGTGCCTGCTGCCCTTCCCTCTGCTGCTCCATCAGGAGGGGATGTTCACCCCATGGAGCACGTGGATCCTTAGCCCTGGGCTGTTTCAGGAAGATGTTTGGGAGCTGCAGCTCTCGGGGTGAGGTGTCCTTCGGTCCAGCCTGAGAGCGGCACTTGAAGTTGGTGTCCCCACACAGGGATTTGTGGGGGTCTCCAGGGCAGGTGCAGCTCGTGCTGGAGGCTCTGCTGTGACAGAGGCTGCCAGAGGTGCACAGTGAGGGGCAGCAGTGATGGGCCAGAGCGTTTTTATAGGACACAGTAACTAGAGCAGAGACAGAGTAAGGGACAGAGAGGGTGAGTGGAGCTGCTCATGATTTTGGGTCTCAGTGGGACCATGTGCAGGTCACCTGGCTGTGACCCTCAGCAGCAGCACGGGATGGAATCCTCAGGGAGCTGCAGGGCAGCAGGATCAAAACCTGCTTCTCCAGTGCAGGAGTCAGAGCATCCTTAATCTGTGCCAAATGCCTCTCCCCAAATCCACCCTTTCACTCCTGCAGATGGGTGAGAAGGGAAGGAGGAGGCAACAGAGAGAAGGTTTTAATGCATATGTATGTGATTCAGCGGGAGTGAGAGGGTTAAAAGCATGGGAGTTTTGCTGTATTTACCACTGACCTGTGGGTAGCCCCCGCTTTGTTGCAGGAGCACTTAACCCCTGGCCTGTGGGCTCTTTGTGTGGGCTGCCAGGACAGGTTGATGTAGAGCTTCATTTCCAGCAGCTCTGCTTTCCTGAGAGCCATTTGAGAACAGGCTGTGGGCTGAACCAGCTGGTTGTTAAATACCATCAGCTCTGGATGGCATCTGGGATGTTCCCTGAGCCCATCGGGCTGAAGATGAGGGGAGAGGCTGGGACCTGAGGGAAGTGGTCCCATCTCCCCAAAACCTTGGGGTGCATGTCAGTGGGATGGGGTAAAGACCCTTAAGGGGACCAGGTGATGGAGCACAGTCTATGCAACTTAATACTCTTCCGAGATTGCTGGCTCTGCCTGGGACAGCTCGGGAATATTCCTATTCTTTGGAGGCTTCCTCACCCTCCTCAGAGCTTCATGGAGCTGGCTGTGTGTTGTGGGAAGGTGGTGCCTTAGCCAGTGCTCTGTTTCTATGCCTTAGACTTCCCCAGATGATCCCTGGATGTGGGAGCAGAAAGAACAAGGGGGGGCAGTTTACCTGTGAACTTTCCTCCTGACATGCTCAACATCCCTCCATCCCTGTGGCGTTTCTTCCACATGAGGAAGCAAAAGATGCATTTCCTGGTGGAAGGAAGCTGGTCAGGAGGATGGAGGCACTTTACTCAGCCTCTGAGTGACTCTGTGTGTGACTCTAGAGCTCCTTAGAGTTGTGCCTGGTGCTGCAGCCTCGGGAAGCTTCTGCTCTTGCAACACCCTGAGTGCTCGGTGTGCAGCCCTGAGGCCCTCAATTTGTGCTGCTTGTGGGCACGTTTGGCATCCCTGGGTTGGGTGGCACAGACTCCTCTGACTGCTTTCCCCAGCAGGCTGAGTTTATATCCTACATTTCTGGGGAGGTGATGTCATGAAAGAGGCTGAGGGTCCTGCAGGAGGTGTTTGCCTGCTGACGACACCAGGGCAGGTTGAACAGGACTCTGATCTGGTCAAAGAAGTCCCTGCAGAGGTTTGGACTAGATGGCCTGTAAAGGTCCCTTCCAACCCAAACCATTCCATGATGCCAGCGGCTGGAGGTTCTTCCACTGGGAGAAATCAGCGTGGGCCTAAATGGTGAAAATGTCTCCCTGTGAAACATCGCTGTGATGCTGAAGAGGCTGAGGGTGTGTTTTAGTTTCCCTCTCTGGACAGTGTCGGAGGCGGGTAAGGATGATGTGGCTGATTTGGATTGAAATCCCTTCTGGATTGTATTGCAGCAGTTGTTTGGTGCATCCTCCTGCCAGGTGTCTGAGAGGAAGGGCTCTGCTGTGCCAAGCTCAAAACAGAGGGAAATCGTGCTCTGGACGGTGCCAGGGTGGATGTAATTTTTTAGCTGAAGGGGTGTGAAGGCTTTCTGAGCACTGGGGTTGGTCCCTCCCTGCTCCAGCACGGACCTGCCCTCCTGGACAGGGCTTGGTGGCTGCAGGGAGAAGCAGCTCTCAGGGCAAACTGCTTGGGAAGAGGCACTGCAGGGAGGGCTGTTTGTCAGCGAGGGTTTGCAGGGTGGATTTGGGGAGGGGGGTTGTCTCCTGTGTGTTTCCCAGGGCCTCCTGTCCCTGCAGTGGAGACTGGCAGGGGAACAGGACTGGTTCTCCTGGGCTGGCTCTGCTAATCCAGTGCAAGGGGAGGACTCATTGTTTTCTCCAGCCTGGTGGTTTGGCAGGGAATAATCCTGCAGCTGGTGCAGGCTTGTGGAGGCTGGAAAGGACTTCTGGAGGGCATTTGGTCTGACTCCCAACTCTGAGGTCACACCAGGTCACTGTGGTGTCAGATATAATTCTGCCTCTTTCTGTATCGACTCCCCTTTCCCTATCCAGGAGTTCTGGGGCAGGAAAATCTGCATCCATCATTATCTGAGGTCAGTAAAGTTGAAAGGTGAATTCCGACTACACTTTGACAGTGTGATGGGGAAATCTCACTCTTTTTTCCTCTTCTGCCCAAATACATTTATTTTGTCTGCCTTTATTTGCCTTTTTCTGGGGTGCAGCCCTTGTGGTGCCAAACCACTGTGTGTCTCCTTTTAATATCTCGATTTTGGATGCAATGGGATCTCTGTTTCCAGGCTGGCAGAATTTGTGAAGATGTAGTGACAGACGTGAGTCTTCAGCAGGAACGAGGAGGGAAACCTCCCTCATGGCCACGTGAGTGCTTTCATGCTGGAAAAGAAATAAACTGCAGGGGCAGTGATGGTCTGGATGGATTGGGAGTGAGTTAAGGTTTTTAGGGGGCTGGATTTTGGTTTTATCCCTTGCTGGTTCTTAGGGGTGCTTTGTGCCTTCGTCTGCTCATAATTCTGGGAAGGGTTTTTTTTTAGGTTTTGAAGAGTGAACACCAAGAACATCCCAGACACTGTTCTCTGATAAACACGAAGCATCCTTAAACAACACTGGCATCCTTAACTTCTCAGGATGACGCAACAAGAATGTATTTACAATTGTATTTTAAAGTCGGGCCTATTTGCTTAAATTTATTTTTAAAAAACGGGGAACACTTGAATTTCCAGTGCCCCAAAATCAGTAGTGGAATTGAAATTAACCCGGAATCAGCTTCTGAACTGATTTCAGAATCACACTCTGGGTTTAGATCGGGCATTATTTACTCCTGGGCTGTTACTTTATATTTTTCCAAGGGTCTTATTGGAGCTGTTTTGGCATTTTCAAATGTTCTCTACTTTTACAGGCCATAACCAGGGACATGGGACTGGATTGTGTCCATCCAACAATACCTTACTGGTATAGTAGAAATACCTTAATGAAGAAAAAAGCTTCAGCATGGAAATTACAGTGACTTTTTTCCCCATGAAGGACTCAGAATTTGGTTCCCTTGAAAGAGTTGCTGATATTCTGTGTTTTTGGAGGCCAAATAAACCATAGGACCTCACTTCAAGGGGTTGGTGTGTTGTTTTTTAATGTATTAATTTGGGGGAGGGGGGACTGTAATTTTCATTTTTTCTGGTGGATTCTGCTCTGACATTTCTTATCTCAGAGGTTTGGGATTTTGGCTTGCAGGGGTTGGAGTTGTTTTCTGGTTTTTCTTTTTTTGTTTGGTTTAGGGGTTTAATTATTTTTATTGTTAAAAATATTTTTATTTTAAAAATAAAACTAGAACTAAAAAGAAAGTGAAAGTAACAATAAGGAAAAATAAAAGTAAAAATAAAAATAAGTGAACATTAAAGCAAAATTTAAAGCACTTAGACATAAAACAAACAAAAGTGTTCTGCCAAAGCAGGACAGCCATTTCTTTATCCAAAAAACAGATTTACAGTCATGTTTACACATCCAGTGCTGTTTGAGAGGCTCCATCTCTGCTCTTAAGCTAAAACATAGAATCAAGTACTACATGAGCTCACTGCAGCCTCAGCCCCTGAGCTCCAGGGACAATTAATCAATTGGTTCATTAAATTGTTCCAGCCGTGGCTCCTTTAAACCCAACAAACTCAGACTCCTGCCCATGTGTAGGACACTCCAGGACCCAAGACAAACACTTTGAATTCCAAAATAAACAAAATCATTCTGACTGTAATAAGAGACTTTAAGAATAAAACTTTCCATTTTGGTGACACTGCTGGAGGGGGAGTTTAGACCCAGCCTTCACCTGAGCTGTGCCAGGTAGGTTTTCTTCCTGATAAATTGCAGAATTAGGTGGGTTTTGTCCATTAGGTTGCAAATAGAGTCTCTCAGTGAGGAGGAAGCAAGAGCTGCACCATGTTCCATCAGATGCTAGCCACCCACAGAGGAAAAAAAACCCCAAACCCAGCAAGAAAGACATTTTCCCATCCTTTCATGGTGGGACAGATGATGGAACAGAGGTAGCACATCACAGGCAGTCAGGGCAGCAGAACATGCTGCAAACCAAACAAAAATTACCTGTTATCTAATAGATTCAAACAAGCCCATCTCTCTGCCACACTCACACATCCAAGCAGGCACTGCATATTTTATTTTCCAACAGTGTGACCCTGAGAGATGAGGGGCAATTAAAGTCACCAGGGAGGGAGGGGAACAAGAGGGAGCTGCTGTTCTTTCAGCACCAACTCTGGAGAGCAGATACTCCAGTTTTTCCTGCACTATTGAAGACATGAGTTGTGCTTCCAAGCAGTGCTGGCAGCTCATCTTTTAATCCAGGTAACTCATGTGCCCACCACATCACCACCACATGCGGGGGTTCCTGCCCAGCACACGTTATCAAACCAGGCTCTGGAGAATCAAAGTCCTGCAGAACAATATTAAGCAAAGAAAACCGAACCCTTTCTTTATCTTCATACCCAACTTCAAAGCAAGCCCGTTGCACACCCAGGGCAGGAGGGCAGAGATAAACGAGTCTGGCTCTTACAGCACTTGGGGACTGAGGATGAGCTCAGGTTTGCTGAGGACAAAATGTTCACCAGATTTTAGCAGTTGCACCCAAGGTATTTTCAGGCTTCTGTCAGGAAAGCAGTAGGATAATTTCCACCTCAGACTCCTCTTTCCTGCAGGGAAATGCTGAAAGCCCTGACCAGGAGTGTTGGTGCAGGGATCTGTTCCCTGCTGTGCTCACCTGGAGCTTTACAGCACCCACACACCAAGTGCTGGGCAGGAGCTGGGGAGGCTGCAGGGGCTCCCTGGCATTCCTTCTGCACCTCTCCACGTGCAGCTGAGCCCACTGAGCAGCAAAAAGGGCGTGGACGTACCTGAAGCCACCAAGGAAACGTCCTCTCAGCAGGACATTCACCTGGGAACTGTGGTGCTGTGTCAGGGATGCTCCCCACGAGCAGAAGGATGCTCTTGGTGAGCTCAGAACACCCACAGAACCAGCACAGTGAGGTGTCCCAGCACCAGTCCCAGCAGACAGACACGAGGCATGGACCTCCCCACGTCCTGCAAGGCAAATGCTCATCATTAAGGGTAATGAACAGGGCAACTTGTTTTGTGAAAGACATTGGCACACCTGGGTTTTTTAATTTTAGTTCCCTGCCCTGAAATACAGTCACTGGGTATCTATTTTAAAAGCATGGGAAAAGAAACACCTTCCAGGAATTCATATACTTGTCCACATGTCAGGCAAGACAGGAGTGATGGGAGCAGGACGAGACTCCTCAGATATCAAGGGGAAAATAATACATTTCCCAATAATGCTTCTCTAACACTTAAAATTCATGCATTCAGGAAGCGTTGCTGGTCTGCAGTCCCACAAATTACAGTGGAGATACACAACAACCAAAAATTAGTTTATCATCCCTGTCACTCTGTGTAACTCCTGCTGAAACCCAGAGCATCCCAAAAGCAGGAGCAGCTTCTTCTCCACCACCCAAGAACCTCCAGCCTCCCAGAATAACCTACCCCAGGCAGAGCTGGAAAACTTTCCCGTCCTGAACAGCATTTCCCCAGCTCTGCTGCCTTCTCTGGACACCCTCCAGCACCTCAGTGCCTGTCTTGTAGTGGGGGACCCAGAATTGAACACATAATTCGAGGTGCAGCCTCCACACCCTTGGATGAGGTTCAAGTTATGCATCCTCAGGGAGGACAAATAAACATGTACTGCTGACTGCTGTTTCTTCAGTCACTGGAGTTAACAGGCAAGAAATGCATTAAGATTAAAAAAATAGAAAAAAGTTAGAAAAAAATTAGAAGTTCTGGAAGAGAGGACTGACCTAGAAAATCTAATTGTCCTCTGAACAGCAATTGCCCGAAGTTTGGAAGCTAAGTTTACTAATTAAGCTGAAACAGTAGATTTTAGTGGTGCTTAAAGTGCTAATTTCCACTGCTCTTTAAACCAGGAATCTCCAGCGAGTCTCTCAGCAATAACAATAAAATGTTTTGCATAGAAATGCCTTTCTGAGGGTCTGCAAAGACCTCAGCTTTTCCAGCAGCAGCTTTCCAGATGGTCTCCAGGAGCTTCTCCTCCTTCCAGCTGCAAGAAGCCAGCCATCCTCCAAAGGCTTTCATGGCCACTTCCTCCAGGCAAACAGCCTGTTCCTGACATTTGCCAGCAGCAGAGGATTTGTGGGAAAGTGAAAACCTTCATCTCTCCCTTTCCATGCATTCTCACAGCCCTTAACCACTGACTGACTTCAGTCTGAAAGCACAAGGGTCCCTGTTCCTTCCAAACACTTCAGTGTTCTGGGTACCTCAGTCATGTCCCCCAAATTCAATTGTGTAGCAGAGAATGCCTGTCATTAAAATCAGCAGTCTTAGTGTCTCTGTTGCTAATAGAGAGGAAAAAAGGTAATAAATAATGAGGTCTCAAGTAATTAAACCCACCCAGACACACATCCTAACCCAGCCTGGAGAGGCAGGGACAGCAATGGAATGGGGTGTCACAGCCCTGGATTCCCACCCTACTTCAGGGTCACCCATGTCCATGAGGACACGACCAGCACGGGCAGTGATGGATTTGCGGGGGACAGTGGAGACTTTCCTCATCACTTGCACTTCACCCAGTCATGGAATCCCAGAATGGTTTGGATTGGAAGGGACCTTAAAGTCCACCCAGTGCCACCCCCCTGCCATGGGCAGGGACACCTTCCACCAGCCCAGGTTGCTCCAAGCCCTGTCCAACCTGGCCTTGGGCACTTCCAGGGATCCAGGGGCAGCCACAGCTTCTCTGAGCAACCTGTGCCAGGGCCTCCCCACCCTCCCAGCCAGGAATTCCTTCCCAATCTCCCATCTAACCCTGCCCTCTGGCAGTGGGAATCCATTCCCCATTGCCCCAGCACTCCAGGCTCCCTCAATAAGTTTTATTCCCTTCCAGCTTCAGTGGGAAAGGTGCTACAGAAGATGCCAAGCCCCCCACCCCCTGCTGGCTGGGAACTGCTCTACAAACACAGCAACAGCCACAACAGCCCCATTTCTTCTTTCTAATCCATTGACCCAACCAGCCTTGGCCATATCTCAAATACAGGGCAGCTCTACCACCCAACATGATGACAGGTAATTTTGGGTGCCCTGTTCAAAGAAACCCTCTGGGGCCTGGAGCATGATCCCAGTAAACCTGTTAAAAGACACGGCTGGATGATCACTATGTGCTTGCTCTTATTTACATCTATTCCAAGGAAAAGGAAACATCCTCACTAAAACCTACATTTTATGCAGCAAAACCCTCAGTAAGAGATTCAGCACTGCAAAGGTAACTCCAGGGCAGGAAAAAAAAAAAAAACCAGTAAAAAGTAACATTGCTGATCAAAGGGGGAAGAGATTGGGTTTGCCTTTCTTTTCAATCAAAGCTCAGTACATCAGGTTGTAACCTCTGCACAAATCTTCCCGTTAATGGCAGCCAGTCTATAACAACTTGACACAGTGACCCCCCTCCTGGGCCCAGGGGGATTGTTAATAATCAGAGCACATCACAAGCTCTCACTCTGGTACAGGAGATCAACATCAGCCCCAGTTAAAGATGACTGGCTCCTGAGAAACCAGTGCTCAGAGGGCCAGTTTGCTTTAGAATCCCAAATACGCGTCATTGGTGTGCGGGTGCCAAACGCGGGAGCCCAAAATGCTGCACTCACCTTGGTTCCTTTTGCTCCTCAAGGTTCTTTTGTGGACAGCTGCCAGCAACACAAAGCACTGGTCTCTTTCCAGCCCTGCTCCAAAAGGAGAAAATATAAAAATAAAATAATACAATAAAATACAAAAATAAAACAAAACAAAATACGCAGTGCTCGCTCTTCCAAGGAGCTCCCATGGGGCTGGGACCTTGAGCCAAGAAGGATGTTTCTTACCATGCCAAACTTGCTTGAGTTTTTGGAGCTGTGCAGCCCAGCAGGGACATGTCCAAACTAAACAGGCTCTTGCAGTTCTTAGGGGAGGACAGTAAAGGTGTTGAAAGAGAGGAAAACCAATGCTGTTTGTGCTGCCCCGTTCCCCCAGCCCAGCCCTCAGCCAAGCACGTGGCACAAACATTTTGGATGCTGATGCTGAACTTTTTGATGGTGATTAGTGATGTTCCCTCACTAATCCTCCTTAATGCCATCTTTGAAACTTGCTTTTGATCTCGGTGGCTGGAAGCACCTCCCCATGCTGTTCTGCTGCAAACCAAAGGAGACACCAGCAGCAAAGCAGACATCCAGAACTGAACCTCGAGGTGGTGTGTTAAAGTACTTTATTGGATCCTCTGCACATCAAGCTTTGTCCAAAAACCTCTCCATTAACACCAGGGTGAGTGACAGCCACCAGGAACTTCAAACGCTGGCTCAGCTCCTTTCTGAAGAAGCAGAAGTGAAAGTAATGCTAAAAAAAATAGCCAGATTGGCCACACCAAGTTGGACTCCCCCAGCAACCCAGCCCTGCAGTCTGAGCTGCAGCGCTGAGGATGAAAACCTCCCCCCCAGACAAGTTTGGTGTGCTCTTGTGACCAAAGGGATGCACGGGAAGGGTTCCACATCTGCTGTGCTCTGCCTCGGGGTCCTGCCTCCCACTTCCGAAGTTCCTCCATCAAGTGCCGCTGCAGTTTATCAGGACGAATTAAAAACCTCATCTCAAGAGCTCTAAGCCAGCGGGGAAGACATTTCCATCCCGCCAGGGCCTCATTTGTCGTCGGAGCCGCTCTCGGGCAGCAGCGCGCCGCCGGAGCCCTTGGTGCCCCTGCGCAGGCACAGCCCGCAGTCCAGCTCCACGTCGATGTCCCCGAACCTCAGCTGGCAGGACTCGTTGCAGCTGCAGGAGAGACAGTGACGGTGCTCAGGGGTTTGTGGGCAGCAGGAGCCGGCCCTGGAAGGCTGCTGAGGCCCGTCTGCCCCGCAGTGGCACCGAGCTCAGCCCTCCCGGCCAAGCCACGCTCGGACACTCAAGGACACCCGCTTTTCTCAGCCCACGACACACACCAGTGATGCATTTCCCAGCCCAGCATGGGGCCCAGGGGCTGCTCTTGGCCCCCCAGCCCCTCTCCCCACGTACCAGCGGGACGCAGCCGAGCCGGCGCCCACAACGGCCACGGCGCCCAGGTAGTGCCAGCAGAAGCACATGGTGAGGAAGGTCAGGTTGCTGGGGTCGGTCTGATCCCAGCCTGGTCCTCCCCAGGGAGGGGACAGCACAAACCCAATCTGGTCACAGACAAAGGAGATGTCAGGCTTTAGCACATCCCTCCTCTTTTTCTCCTGATTTTAGCCAAGCTGCTGCAGCTGACTATGGGCACAATAACCCCAAATAACACCTGGAGCACCCCCAGGCACCCTTGTCTCTCCAGGCTGACACAGGGGGTGGTTTCAGCAGGAGATGGATTCTCTGCAGACAATCCTTAGGGCTTGCAGGTCAGCCCAGCACACCCAAAGAAAGATGACACCCCAAAGGTGACATTGACAGGCTGTGCATTTCCCCCTAGGCCTAAAGCTGGGTGATTACATGAGAGATTTCTAGATGTTTCCATTACATGGAACAAGCAGAGGAAGAAAATGGACCTAATGAAAAGAATAAAGACTCATGATTGTGGTTTCCCTCCCTTATGGGCTCTGATTTCCGTTTTCCAGCCATTTCCAGGTCTGTATTGCACATGCCCTTCTCCACAATGACAGCTCTTGCACCAAACCTCACTGCCTCTTCTTATTTACCATGATACTCCAAGCAGCCTACAAGTTTAACCCCAACAGATGTTCCATGAGGGGCAGAGCAGCCCTCCTCTGCTCCCCTTCCTGGGTGCAAAGCTCAGAGAACAACGGATACACACGGACCTGCCAAAGCCAAGAGCCCTGCAGAAGGAAGGAGCTGGTCCTGAAGGTCTCCAGGATGATGTGATCTCGGAGGAACACCTCCAGGAGGGCACAGAGGGCTCCAGCAAAGATGGCCATGGCCAGCAGGGAGTGGAGGTGGTGGTCCAGTGCAGCATCGCTGTAGTCACGGAAACAGAAGAGCAAACCTGCCAAGATCCACACTGTGTTAGCAAGGACACTCTGGGATTTGTTCTTTAGGAAAACATCTGAAAACAGACAATGCTCGAGATTTTGCCATGATCTGCCTGGTGGGAAGAGCCAGACATCAGCCAGGCTGCTGTCACCACCTTTACCCTGCAAACACCACGCAGCCCAGCACTTGGGTCTGTGCTGCCCACCGAGGAGCCCCTGTTCCTGCAGGCTCAGCCAGGGCTGCAGGGCTGCCAGGAGGAGCACAGGGCTGGGGACCTTGAGCTCAGAAGGTGGTGGGGAGCTTTGCATCAGAATTTGTCCCTCTGTGCATCCCATCAAGGTGGGGGATAACACCTTTTTGAGACTCCAGAGAGAGCCAGCTGCTTGTCACAGGAGCAGCACATCCCTGGAGCACCCCCTGTACACCTGGGCTATGAGTGGCATGGAATCCTTCCTGTGGCTGGGCTGACATTTAGGGAGGGACAGAGAGGGGGTGACTTCAGTACACAGCCAGTGCCATCACACCTGCACAAACCCTCCAGCTCTGCCTGCACGGAGCCCTGCTGGGCCCAGAAGAGCCCAGGAGCTGTCACACGTCCGTCACGCATCCGTGGGCCCTGTGGTGCTTCCCTGCCCCGTGCCCTGCCCTGCCCCAGGCACCAGGGCTGGCTCACCTTCGATGAGCAGAGCCACGGCCAGCGACAGCCGGGCCAGGCCAGGCGGCAGCTTGAGCCGGGACTGCGAGACCATGTCCGTGACTCCAGAGAGGAGGAAGAAGAGGTAGATGGTGGAGTAATGCCAGTGGGTGAGGTCTGTCCAGCTGTGTGTCTGGGGGCTGTACAGCTGCAGATGGGGACCAGAGGGGACAAACTGCTCCACCAGAATCCCTGGAAACAGAGGGGAAAGTCACCCCCGTCCTTTCACACAGGACAAGGCTGCAGGAGAACCTCCTGTGCAGGGCTGAAGCCACGGTGGTGTTTGCCCAGAGGAAAACATCACAGTGTGGCACCAGCACATCCCCAAGCCCTCCCACAGCAGCTGCAGATGTTTCCCGTTACAAACAGCCCCAGTCTTATGGGACAAAGCAGCTGCAGCATCATTAGATATCGGGGCAGAGCTGACTTTCATCTCTTACCTACAAGAGCAAAGAGAGCTTTGACAGCCCCCTCGAAGATCTCCACGCGCTGGGTCCCAGAGCTTGGCTGGCCCTCAGCATCACCTTTCCTCCTCAGGTACTTCAGGGGGTACCTTACGGACCACCAGAGACCAAAGGCCAGGAAGAAAGTGCCCCGGAGGGCACTGCCGAGGAAACTCGTCGGCATCGGGCTCGTATTCGGGACCTGCAGGGACAAACAGTGCCTGGAGACTGACCCAAGGGAAAACTGCTCCCCTGCTCAGCATTCCCAGGGATCCACATCCCCACAAAGAGGGTGTCCGTGGCTCTGCCATCAAACAGGTAACACCAGAGATGGGACAGCACCATGGGGAAGCTGCCAGGCTGCAGCACTGTGGACACGTGTGTGTGTGGCTGCACACACACAGGCATCAGGACTCGGTGCCACAGAACAACAGATAAAATAACACCCGAGAAAACATCACAAAGCTTTTCCTAATAAAAAGCAACATAAGAATTATTTCCTTAGACCATAAACTCCCTCCAAACCAGGCAATTACCAGGGTGTGAATCCAGCCCTGGATTCGGGAACTCCAGCCAGCCAAGGCTTTGGCAGGAGGAAGCAACCCAGGAACCATTAACATTTCCAAAAGGACCCTCATATGCATATTCCACACAACCTTTGTTTGACACAAGGGAAGAGATTTCATCCGCAGAGGAAGAGATCCAAGACTAAAAGCCTTGACACTGGGTGGGATCAATCCACCGAGCACCAGGGAGGATGGAGAGGAGCAAAGGTACAGCAAATTTAGATCCTGCAAAGTATTTAAACCCACACACAAATTCCTGAAAACAAATCCCAGTGCAGCAAGTGCAGAGGGAATAAATAATGATCTAAGTGCTTAGAGCAGGAAGACTTTGATATTACCTTGGGATGGTCTTGTCCCTTCCAGCAACACCTCTCTCTTTGCTCTCTGTAAGCTTCTACCACCTAAGGAGGACTCACTTTTCCCCTCCACATGGTTTTCCGGTCCTTTTCTACAGCTGGGATGTGCAGGGAGGAAGGCATTAATCATCCCAAAGCTCCCACCCCGACCTGCCCTCGCAGCATAAATCACATCCTCGCCGTGTTTATAAATACCAGAGCAAACTGCAGAGGCTGGATGAACAACTCCAGCACGTTCTCCGAGTCCTCCCACACTAGAAAGTAATTAGGCACTGCAAAAGGAGGGGAGGATGTGGCAAGTGCCTGGGGGGAGGGAGAGCTCTGCAAGGTGTCCCTGGTTGGGTTTTGGCTGCAGCGCCCGAGTTGGTTGGACTGGCTCAGCCCTGAGTGGCACCCATGGCTTTGGATGTGGAAACCATCATCATCCATTGCATCTGCGGGACACAGACAATCTGGGAAGGCTCAAAACTGTGTTAAAGTTTCCTTTCAGGAGGGATGTTACTAAACAGCCTTCCAGGGAGGTGAGAAACGCCCCACCCAGGAGCTGCTCTGAGGACCAGGGGTGGCTCTCTGCTCTATTTTGGGTGCCTACATTAGGGTGAGGTGGCTCATGCCCCAGGAAAACCCAGGTCTTTCCTGATTATAGCCTGGACAGCCAGTCCAGGACACTTATCTTCCCTGCACAGACATCTACATGCCAGAGTGACTAACAACAAATGTGATCAAAGGCCGTTTAGGCAGAACACAATTGCACGATATGTAACCAAATTTTACCATTGTCCTACTTGTGACTGCCAGGGCAACAGCCTGGAGCTGGAATCAGGAGCGTACCCTGATCCAGAGACATGTCAGGAACGTTAATATGACGTGATTACCTGGAGGATAGCAGAGCAGGGACATCCCAGAGCCCAGAAATCGCAAATGCGTCCCCCCGCAGCTCCAGAGGCTGCTCCAAAGTCACCCCAGCATCCAGCACTAAGCCAGGGATCCATCAGCCCACACCCACCAACCACCCCCCCTTCACCTGAGGGACCAGCAGACCCAACCCTCTGTTTCAGAGCCATCCCTGGGATCTCCTGCCCTGACCATCCGACCCCCAGCAGAGCAGCCTCGCTCTACAGGGCCAGGGACCCTTTTGCTTTGAAACCTCTCAGCAGTTCAGTCCAGCAAGGCTTTGGGGAGCTGCCACGAGTCCCCTTTGCTTCCCAGCACCTGGACACAGCACTTCAGCAGCCACCACACACCAGAGTCACTGAATGGTTTGGGTTAGAAGTGATCTCAAAGTTCATGTCATGCCACCCCTGCCATGGGCAGGGGCACCTTCCACCAGCCCAGGTTGCTCCAAGCCCCATCCAACCTGGCCTTGAACACTTCCAGGGATGTCCTTGGGCATCTTTCCCTTAGCAGGGATGCCCCAACCCCACCCTCAGTCAAGCAGAAATGTGCATGTAACCCACTCAAAAAAACCCCCACCTTCTTTTACAAAACAAGCACTGTTTTGCAGTGAAACCAGCCATGTTTCCAAGCAACAGTCCATTTGCACAGCTCATACACTTGAAGCACAGGGAACATCCACAGAGCCCCTCAAGGAGCCCACTGAGCCCAGCCCTGACACCCCTCACCCCAGCACTGAGCCCACGCTCACAGGAAAGCTGATTAAGCTCCAAGTGAGCAGAGCCAGGGAAGAGCAGAGGCACAGGGTTATTTATTCCTCCTGTGAGCTGGTTTGTCTGTCAGAGCCCCTGAAATGTGGCTGCAGTCACAAGTTATTACCTGAGCTGCCCTTCTCCCCCCGCAGCTCCCGGGCTGTGCTGCTCGGCTTTAACATCCATATGGGAGCTGCCTGCTCTGCTTAGGAAGCCTGTCCTGACTGCTCCCAGCTTGCCCAGGTTCTGCTCAGGAGACACAGCATGCCTGCCCAACTTCCAGGCTCTCCCCTGGAACCACTCCAGCTCCAGATCCATCACCATGCACGACTCTGAGCCCACATGCTGCAGCTGATGTGGGGGATCGATGCTCAGAGGGTGCCATCCCTGTGGATACACAAACATTCCCTACAAGCACCCCTGGGTGCAAACATCAGCATCCACACGTGTACACAGAAGGCAAGCCCAGCAGCTGGCCAGGGATGTTTGGAGGGTGTTCCTTATGTGGATCCTCCTCCACCCTTGGACACTTCCAGGGATCCAGGGGCAGCCACAGCTTCTCTGGCCAACCTGTGCGAGGGCCTCCCCACCGTCACAGGGAAGAGTTCCTTCCCAGTATCCCATCTATCCCTGCCCTCTGGCAGTGGGAAGCTGTTCCCTGTGTATTGTCTCTTCAGGTCCTTGTCCAAAGTCCCTCTCCAGCTCTCCTGGAGCCCCTTTAAGCCCTGGAAGGGGTTCTAAGTTCTCCCTGGAGCCTTCTCTTCTTCTCCAGGCTGAACAACCCCCATCCCCTGCCATGCTGTACCTCCAAAACACAATAAACCCCTGAAAAGGGGATAAAACCATACATTTCTGGCAGGCTGCCTCCATCAGCACCACTTCCACCACCACCATCACCCTGAACTTTGGTCTCAGAAATGGACTCTCCACACCTCCCTTCTTCCCAAGCCACAGCCATCCCATGGCACAGCTGCTCCCTGGTGTATGGGTAGAAGAGTTTACCTGGGACTCCTGCCTGTCCTTCTCCCTCTCCAGATGTGTCAGCAAGGAGGTTATTACTCGGAAGAGGCAGATAAAGGGAGAAGCCAACCCGGGGAGGTGGCCCTCAGACAGGATGTTTGGAGCTGAACATCCCGCGGGCCAGCTCAAAGCACGCTGAGTCAACCGGCTTTCCCAACCCAGGACACCTCCTGTCTGCTCCTGAAAAAACAACCAGCAACTCTCCTGCAGTTTGCCACAAAAATCAGGAGGAGCAGCCAATTCCTGTTCCCATGGCAACCGTGTATATTCAGTTATGATGATGGGTTTTGGGATGACTGGGAAAAGAGCCAAGGAAAGATAAGGCTGCAGCGTGGTCTGACAGGGCCAGGCCCTGCTGGAAGTCTCTGAACTGGCTTGCCAGGGACGTGATAACCCTTTTAGGGGGTCCAACCATATAAAAAGCTGCCTGAGGGCAGGAGATTTTCAGCCAGGAGCTCCCAAACCAGAGCAGAGCCTTTGTGAGCTCCACTCCCAGCCCACAGCAGCCAAGGAGGGGACGATGGCTCTCTGTCCACCCCAGAATACGGGCTGGCAGGACACAGCAGCCTGTTTTACTGCTTTTTACCCCTCTAAAACTCAACACTGCCTGACACCAAGCCCCCACAGACACAAACCACCTCTGCCCTGCCCACCCCACTGCCAGGGGGGCTGCACAGAGGAGAAGAGCAAGTGCCTCAAGGCAAACAAACCCACAGGCCACCCCAGTGCCCCCATCTCCCTCCACAGCCCTGAGCTGATGGGGCAGCAACACTCAGCATTGCTCTGGAGCCCTGGTCAAGCCCCAGCCACAGGCACTAAAAACCAATCTCAGCACATTCCCACCCCAGGATTTCTCTCGTGGAGGTGTGTGAGTGTTTCTCTCCCATAAAACCAAGCCAAGCTGCACGGAAGCAAAGCAGCTGCACAGCCCTCCCCAGGGGGATGGGCTGTGCTCCAGCACGGCCAGAAAAGCCACCAAGCCATAGCCAGGAGCTTTTATTCCCACTATCTCCATATCAAGTGGGAGGAAGGAAGGGAAGCAAGAGGCTGGCGGTGGTGCTGGCACACAGCCAGGCAATACACCCATCACTGCTCGTCTCCAATGGGGCCTGAGAAGCAGGAGGTGTGACTCAGGGAGCAACACACCTGGAAAAGGGTCCTGGAGCAGCAGGGAAGCCCAGAGCAGCCAAGGGGCTTCCCCAAATGCAGTTTCACCCAAGTTGAAGCTCCAGGAGCTTGTTATAACATTAAATCCAAGCACAGGGAGAAATCCAACCCTCACAGCAGGTCTTCCTTGCAGACCTACCCCTGAAAATAATACACAATGAGAAACATATCTTTTTTGCTGGAAAAAAACCCAGGAGCACCATCAGGGAGCTCTTTCAGCTCAGTTTCCCTTTCTGCAAGCACCCATCCCTACAAACCACTACCCCAAAGGGCAGCTCAGCACAGAGCCCTTTCCCAGGCAAGAGGAGCGAAGTCCTTGGGGAAAGTGGGGAAAGATAAGCAGGGAGGGCAGCAGCTGGAGAGGGAGGGGAGGAAACAAAGCCCAGCTGAGAAATATCTGCTCAGAGGATCAATGTGCCTTTTTCCATGGAATTTAAAGGGCCAGCAAAGGGTAAAGCTCATAGAGAAAGTTTCTATGAAAAGGCAAACTTGAATTACAGAGAGTGAAACAAGCTTTTGGTGCATTAAATGGTCGAGGAAAGGAGATTTCTACCCTTTTGACCATCCCATGAGGAAAAATGAGAGTGAAACTGTGAGCAGTGGTTGTGAACAGCCCTGTGAGGAGAGACCTGGAGAAAGGATGGCAAACCCCTCCCCCCCCCAAATCCCAGAGTCAGTCACACACACCATGTGAGCTAAAATCACTGTGGGCACAAACAGATGCAATTCCAGCCCAGTTCCAGCACATGCCTGTCCTCCTCTTCCTCCCAGGGAGAGACTGGGGGAGGCAGATTTGTGTCCCCCACCCTCCAGCTTCTCTAACGTCCTCGAGCTAAACCCTGAACCGAACTTGATTTCATATTTTTGTTTCCCTCTTTTCCTTTTTCTCTCTCAGCTGTAACTGCAACATCCTCTCCCTGAAGGTTCATCACCGGCCTCGGTGCTAATAAAAAATGTGATAATGTTTGCCTCCTTCCCGGGGGTGGAGGGAGGCACAATCTAATTAAAGGTTTGCCAGCAGCTCGGGCACTGCAGATGGATGGTTGTTTGGGAAGTGCAAAGGATTATTATTATGATGATGATGATGATGATGACGAATGCTAACACCAGATTTCATAAACAGGCAACAGGGGAGGTGAAGCAGGTGGTAAAAGCATAGGCAGGGCTTGTTGTGCTGCCCACACCTTGCTCTCAGCCCTGCATTAGTGTGGTGATCCTATCTCTGCCCGAGGAATGAGTGGCTCGTGGACGGGCCGTGCTGGGCTCTTGATGAAGGGTTTGCCTTTCCAGCGGCAGGAAGAGCCAAGTGCTGGGAAATTTGGCTGCTCTGGGGGGTGTTGTCTGTGCTCCTTTGTAAGGGAAGGGCAGCACTGCTGGGAGGATCAGCAGCTCCTTCCGGCCCTGGATGAGCAGGTCACTTGAGTGACAAAATCCAACTTGAGTTACACAAGAGAGAAAACATCCCTGGGACAGCCCTCAGGACATCCTGCTCCTTTTACACTCAGCCTGGCTCTGGGTACAAATCCATCCCCCCAGCCCCCTCCAGCTGCAGGGCCAGTGGGTCCAGGACAAAGACACTATAATTCAATTTATAGAATCATAGAATTATTTAGGTTGGGAAAAAACTCCATCATCAAGTCAAACCTTCGAGTCCAACCATTATATGCTGAAGAAAATGACAACTGGTTGATATTAAAGTTGTGCTGAAAGCAATCCTCCCTGTAGGACTGTCCTAAAATATCTATAGGAAATAAATGCCAGGATGGCTTGTGGTTGCACCTCTCTGTATGAAAAATTATCTCCAAACCATTCACTCAGACACCTTCATGCCTTTGGGCACCTAAACTATTTACTAACATGTTTTTCAGTAAAATGAAAACCCTTAGTTCTCACCCAGAAATGAACCCCAGCTGTAGTCCCTTCCTTAATCACAGGATCTCTCCTCATTCACTGACCTTCATACTTCGGGAAAGAATGTGCTCCAGAGCTGGAAAACAAATTAGTGAGTGCTCTGCTGACAGTCCTGGGATGTTTGTAGGAGCAGGGAGTTAATGAGGCAGACAGAAACTATTCCAGACACTGGGTTCTACAGAGGGAAAAGGTGTTTTGTGGCCACACCGTGACAAGGGCCAAGGATTGAGAGCAGCAAGGAGAGCTGTGAAGAATTAAATTAACCCTCTCCCACTTTCAAAAGCAAGTAGTGCTTTCAAAAACCAAAGCCAGCTTTCATCTGTGTGCCCTGGGATGGAAAAAAAGCTCTGGCTTTTGGAGGTGGGTGGCTGCAAGGTGACTGCAACCAGCCTGGAGTGTGCTCCTGGTGCCACCTGCTGCTGCCCTCCTCTGGCTGTTCAGTGGGAACAGCGAGGCTTGGGCTGGTTCCTGAAAGGCAATAACTGAGAGCAGAGCAGAAATAATTCAGAGGATCACACGGGGCCGTTTTGCTGGTCAGTGAACCGACCTCTGTCCTGCAGCACTGCAGTAACTCGGTTTGTCACCCTCCGCCTGCCAGCAGGAGGTGGCACCTGCAAAATGGTCGTGTCTCATCGCAGCTGCAAGAGGAACTCTTGAGGTTTAGAAAAGCTGGTCTGCTCTGTCAGAAAAAGAAACCTCTGCAAAGTGCTCCTCGTGTTCAGCAGTTCCAACTGAGGTTTTATGGCGGTGTTTGTCGGACGGATTTGGGGAGATGCAGCTCTGCATCTCCTCACTCCGAGTCTGCACCTCCCAGTATCCAGCCCTGCACAACAAACTGGCTTGGCAGGGGGAATGCAGGAGAGCTGCACTGCAGGAAAGCTGCTCAGTCTTTAGAGCACTGTTAATAGCACCAAAATCCAGGCTGTAGCTCTGGAGTCTGCAACAGGCTCTTTGCTCATGGGGAAGGGGGGGGTAAAAGATGCCTTTCCCTGGACTTGCCAGGAGCTGCTTTTCTGTGCAGTCATGAACACAAGCACAAAAATCAACTGCCATCCATCCCCGTCATTTCACAGCAGGGAGAAAACCTCAGTGCAGAGCATCCTTCCTGCCCCGGGCACTGGGACATGAACAGTTGCAATTCACCTTGTGCTGTAAACAGAAATATATGTATTTATTAATATATTTATTATATTTACTGGGTTTAATCCCCATACTCGTTATGGGCATATTTTCCTCCTTAATAGGAGGTGACATTTCCAGTCACTTTTTGGAAGAAATTAGCTGGCAAAGGCAGCCTGAAAACAAACCCTGTGCCTGTTTCACATCTCCTTTCCAAGCTGAGGGGGTTTACTTTCAATGGAAAACTGGGACGTTTCATGACTCCCTGCTGCTTAACTGTGTGTGTTATAGTCCTCCAGGCTTTGCAGGTCTGAGGGATGGATTTGTCTAAGCTATTATTACACACTCTATAATTTATCAGTCTTAAATTTAAGGGTATCAGCTCAGTGAGGATTTTTATTTCTCATTTATTCACTCTCTCAGCCTTTAAGTGAACACGAAAATGATTAACAAACCCCCTCTTTAGTTCAAAGCTTCAGTGATAACATTTGTATTGTGTACAATCAAGCCCTGATGGTGCAAAAATTGCCATAACCTCCCATTCCACACTCTTTTACTCGTCCTCTTCAGGGTGATGCCTTGCTCCAGAAGTACCTGACCTCAGCCTGGAGGTTTCCTTGACTTCAATCACAGCAGGTCAAAGCCTCCAGGCTCTTGGAAAAGTCAGCTGGCCAAAGGATGCCCTCCATCCCTATGGAAACACACCTGGCAACCCATGGGATGAAGCAATCTTGTCGTGTTGAATTTTCATGCTTCATTTTGCTGTTGAAAATCACTTAAAATGGTGCTTGTCCCTGAGCCAACAATATCTGGGTATGGACGGAGGGCTCAACCTGCTGTCCCACAGCACAGCAGTGGCTCCTCTCACTCCTCCAAAACAGAAATATTTCATTAGGATTTTTTTCTTCCAGAAAACAGATAGTTCATGTGTTTGGAGAAGGAGTTTGCAGCCTCTTCACTCTTCATCAGAGCCACTCAGGAAGGTGGCCTGGGAGCTGGGGTCACCCTTCTGCTGCCGGATCCCCAGGCTGATGTAGGGCTCTCCATTGCATCTCCTGAACCTCTGGAGGCACCTGTAGCACAGGAGCAATAAATCACTGATGGCAAAACCTCCAAGCTGATGCCACGCACCAGAATTCTCATGTAGAAGTCCTGAAATGCTGCTGATGGGGGACTGAGGGGGCTTTATTCTGTATAAAGTCTATTTGCTGCCTTAAACTGGACTACCCCTTCTGTAGCCCACACAACATCCCTTAGAAAACCCCTTAAAGTGGGATGATGTCCCCATCCCCTTAGAAAAGCCACGCTGGGGGCTGGCACTGCCCAACCATCAGACACTGCTCTTGTACTTCCAGTGATTCAGTGACCACCAAACTGCTTCTGAGTCCTTGCAAGGGAGGGGACAAAGTGTCAGGGGGACCTGGAAACGTTTGGATTTCTCTATTGAATTAAAGTTTGACTTCAGCACTCAGTGCAGAAGGAAAAAAGCAGTATGACTTCCAGGAGCAGCTCTTTATTTGACTTCTCCCTGTTTAATGCCCATGCCTCCCACTGACATTGTTTTGCATTCTGTGCACTCAACAAACACCCTGTGTGCTTGTCACCCTGCCCTCAAACGTGCTGCAGTCTGGGGCTGCTTATTCAGCTGTGACTTTGTACTCTGGGAAAGGCTGGAGTACATCTGTGTCCCCCTGCAGCCAACCCCCCCCTGCCCACCCCAGCCCTGCCCCAGCCCTGCCCAACCATACCAGCAAGTCAGGGTGTAGTTTATGGCCAGGACGGCCACAGCGGCTGCCCAGTGCCAGAAGAAGCACATGGTGAGGAACATGATGTTGTCATGGTCCTCCTCATCCCACATGGGACCCCCCCACGGCTGGAAGAGCACGACTCCGATCTGGGTGGAAGAGGAAATTAATTAACTTGGGGAAAAAAATCATTAGAGAATCCCAGAATCCCAGACTGGTTTGGGTTGGAAGGGGCCTCAGAGGATCTCATTCCACCTTCCCCTCAGGTTGCTGGACACTTCCAGGGATGGGGCAGCACCCCCTTCTCCCCACTGCCAGTGAATCACCTCAGTCCCTGTGGTGACTGAGGGACTGAGCCAGCAAAGTCCAGCCTTGCAGGGAGAGGCCACACAAAGCCAGACTGTGCCCCAGATCTCCCTTTTTCTGTACAGTATCCAGACACAACTGTCCCTGGGCACTGCAAACACCAAGCCACCCTTTAAAACCCCCCAGTTTAGTATTTTACAAACGCAGCCCTGTTTTTAACCTCTGAATAAAGGCTGATTTAAGTTAGCTGGGGCTGAGAAAGAGCGGGAGAACTCAGATTATATTCAGGAGCTTAGTTTTGGGAGCGATTATCTCCAATTGATTTCTTTGCTCCTCCAACTTCTCCCAGAGCAAGCAGCTGGCTGGATCTTAACTCAGCCATTTTATAGCTGGAGGGGCTGCCTTTTCCCACTAAACCAGAGAGAGGGCTGCAGGGTGCATTAGACACATTAAGCAATTAGTACTCGGTTGTTAGATGCTGCAAAACGCTGCTCGCTGGCTTTTGCTCTTCCCCCCAGAGAAGCACTAAGCCAAGACTAACAGCTCTTTCAGCAGGAGCAGCCAGCAGAGATGACCTGTGAGAAGTAAATTCTCAGTCTGGGTTATGAGCTATTTATGAAGCCAGCCTGGCAAAATTATCCTTCGGAGACATGTGATTGGTATGTGATGTACAGCTCCTCCTCTGTCCCCGCTGCTCCCTCTGAGCAGGCACCACTGACCTGCCAGAACCACGTCCCCTGGACGATGGTGATGCCAGCTCTGAACATCTCCAGGATGATGTTGTCCCTGAGGAAGACCTCCAGCAGGATGCTGGCAGCCCCAGCAAAGATGGTGATGAGCAGCAGGGAGTGGATGTGCTGATCCAACAGGGGCCGGTGGAGAACGTGGTAATAGAAGAGACAACCTGTCAAAACACGTGTCCTGCTTAGAGCAACAGCAACAACACCAAGTGTGGCCACAGAGCAGAGCAAATCACCTGCCTGGATGGCAAACTGGGACAGGTCACCATGTACAGAAGGGACTCCACATGGCACCATCCCTCTGGGTCTCCTGGCATCCCACCATACTGGAGGGGTGAGGTGCCCAGCCTTGGGGCAGGAGGATCTGACAGTACAGGAACCAAAGACAGGCTGGTCTTCTTCCCCCATCAGTGCCATCACCTCTCCCCTCATAACCAGGTTTCTGCTCTGTCCTTTCCTATTGCTAAACTTCACCATTTTTTTGGAGCTGTAAATGATAAATTTCCTGTTAATCCAAGCCAAACTGTGCCTGTTGAGGTGCCCCTGCTGCTGCCTCAAAAGCTGCTGTGACCATGAGGGGGAAACAAGAGGAGATGTCCAGTTTCTATATAAGCAAGACCTTCTTCTCCCATGGTGGGGGCTGGAACTAGATGATCTTTAATGTCCCTTCCAACCCAAGACTCCTACGACTCTGTGATCCAAGAGGGGCCTGGAATCCTGGCTGGCAAGACAGCCAGAAGACAGAACGATATTCATGATGTGCTGAAGCTGGAATAAGTCACTTCAATTTGCCACGTGCCCCGCAAGCAGATGAGGCTGACGATGCCTGCAGAGCAACCCGTGGCTCTCGAGGGGAGCCCAGGGCAGGGAACAGCTCTGAGCGTGTCAGATGATGCAGCAGCCACTCAGCACCAGGGAGCTCGTTCTGCTGCTCCACACCACGGTCTCCCCAGAAATCCCAAACCAGAACCCACTGATGCCTGCATTTCCCATCTCATTCCAGACTGCCCTGCACTGATATATCACCTACAATATGTAGGATCTCCAGAGGCATTCCAAGTAATATTCCAGTCAGGAAAGGCAAATTTTAGTCCTTCTCTGACTCAGTCTCACTTGGTGTGTTCAGCTGGAGCAGAGGAGACTGAGGGGAGACCTCACTGCAGTCACAACACCCTGGGCAGGGGCAGAGGAGGGGCAGGACTGAGCTCTGCTCTGGGGGGAGCAGGGACAGCCCCCAGGGAATGGCTGGAGCTGTGTCAGGGCAGGCTCAGGGTGGATCTCAGGGAAAGGTT
>JAWWES010000067.1:161438-175625 GCA_035583135.1 Lophotriccus pileatus
TGGGCACAGCCCCAAGGCTGCCAGAGCTCCAGGAGGGGTTGGATGATCCTCTGGGGCACAGGGGGGGACTCTTGGGGCTGGGCCTGTGCAGGGCTGAGGGTTGGACTCTAAGATCCTTGTGGGGCCCTTCCGGCTCAGCATGTTCTGGGATTCTGGGATCCCTCCCCGAATTAAGCACCACCTTCTTCTACCAACCTTCGACAAAGACGGCCACGGACAACATGAGGCGGTCCAGGCCCCGCGGCACCGCCGGGGAGAGGTGCGTGAGGACGTCCACCACGCCGGAGAGGCCGTAGAACAGGTACATGGTGGTGTGCTGCCAGTTCATCAGCTTCACCCAGTCACGGCTGGCCCCGCTGTACAGGTACAGGTGAGGCCCGTCCGGCACGAACTGCTCGGCCAGCATCCCTGCAGGGGCACACGGGGCTTTTGGGGAGCACTGCTGGGGGCTGCTGGAGCAACAGCTTCGGGTTTGCAGCAGCGAGAAAAGACCACAGGGAAAACTCTGGCCTGTTAATACGAGCTCAGCTTTGGGAAGGGGGACAAGACTTGGCCTTTTCACGTCAAACTCTACCAGAGATTGAGGCAACATGAACACCAAGGATGCATCCAGGCTGCCCAGGGAAGGGGTGGATTCACCATCCTTGGAAGTGTTCAAACACACGCAGATGTGGTGTTCAGGTTCATGGTTTATTGGTGGACCCAGCTAACGGTTGGACTTGGGGATCTCAGAGTTCTTTTCCAACCTTAAGGATTCTCTGGTCCTTCCACCTCTGGGCCAGTCAGGGCTCCAGTACAGTCATCACTGCAGGTTGGGAATTTACCCACATGCCAAGTGGAAAGTAAGCCTTACCTATGAGAGCAAAGACGATTTTCATCCCCCCTTCCACGGCATCCACGCGCTGGAAACTGTAACTCCTGTGGGATTTCTTATTTGCTTTCTGGCTGAGGTACTGCAGAGGGTATTTCACAGACCACCAGAGCCCAAAGAGCAGGAAGAAGCTGCCTGGAAGTGCATGACCCTTGAAATTCGCCATCCTGACAGCCTCCTCTGGCTGCAAGGCAAAGAAAAACAACGTCACCACTCAACTTACACCAGTTATTGGCACAACACTGGGAAAAATCGGATTTCCCTTGCACAGAGGGCTGGGAAAGGCTTGACCAGGCACATAGGAATGGGAAGGAGAACTGGAAAACCCTCCAAAGGTTAGAGGTGGGAACAAATGGGACCTCTCTGAGGTCCTTGCCCCAAGATTAGAAAATGTCCAGAAAAGCCAGACTAGTTTAGCAAAAGCCCTAAACCTGCTGCAGTCTCTGACACATCCCAGCCTGCACCTTGCATTCCTCGGATCCCCTCTCAGCAGCAGCTCCTGCTTTTCCTGCTCTTCCACAAGTACGAGCAGACTAGGGAAGGGGGCTTTTTGGGACCAGCTAGGAGAGATAATGCACAGTCACGTCTAGGGATAAACACCAGTGAGTTTCTTTAGATCCTTGAGCAGCCACAGAAGTCCAAAATGTTTTAAAATTCCTGAAATTATTTCAGCCCATAGAGGGGGGAAAATATACTCTGCGTTTACTCCACAAACCAGAACATTTTGTTAAAAATAGAGCTTCCCAAAAGCTGCTGGAAGCAAAACGCTGTGAGTTTGGGCAAAGCACCCGACTCGCTCCCTGCATCCCGACCTCCTCACACTCCTTCTTCCCTCCCCAGGGCACCCCTAAGCCAGGACTTGCAGGGAGGATCCCAGCCAGGCTGCCCCTCCATGCCAGAGCCCACACCCCCCCAGTTTGTAGGGAGCCAAGGGACCCATTTCCTGGGAGAATTACACCAATTAAGCCCGGCTGGCTCCTGTTTGCCATTTGCTGGTTTGCTTAATTAGGTGGAGAACTGATTAGTTCTTTCATGTAGGCTCGAGCATATGTCCAGGGCCCGCCTGGGTGTGAGGGGGTGTCAGGCTGGGCAATTAGGATGGTTTGAATTGCTAACAAAGGCTGTGCTGCCGGCACCAGAACTTCCTTCTCCACTCAGTGTCCTCTCCCTGCTCAACACTGGGGAGAAACCATCTCCCTCGTGGGGTGGGTGCTTTGGAACTGGACCTGAGCTCCCCAGCCCAGGCACCCACATCCTGATCATCCTTAAACCACCAGTGGCATTTTGGGCTTCAGTCTCCACTCACTGGAAATACAAACCAAAAATGCTCTTCTGCTGTTCGCAAAGAGAACTTGTCTTGAGTGTGGCTCATTGTTGTCAGCTTTGGAGAGGGAGAGCGGTCCCTTGGCCTTTATTAATGTCTGATTTCAGTCAGTTTGTCCCAGGGATGCCTTGGTTCACCTCTTGAAGTCCACGGCTGGTGCAGGTACCATCTCCCACAGGTGCTTGGCCCCAGGCAGGAAGATCCACTGGGTTAACCCCAACCTCCTAAAGCCCTGGAGCCAACCTGCCTGCTCTGAGCTGGTCTAACCAAGCAGCTAATCCAGCAGCTGCTGGTGAGCAAACATTGGCTCCTTGTGCAGACACCACCCCAGTACCTGCAGCTACACATGGCAGTGATGGGGCTGATGCCCTTGTGGTCACACCAGGCAGTCCTGCCCTCACCAAACACCTCTGAGCTACCTGTGGGTTCAGCAAAATTCATTTAGGAGGGGACTTTCTAAGCTGTGCATGGAACTGGTGTTGTCTCCTGGACTCACCGGCAGCTCTGCAGGTTGCTGTGAGCAGCACTGCAAAGGCTCTGCCTTGTTTCATGACTTAAAGGGAGAGATGTATTGACAGTGGGTGCATTGGGCAATTAAACAGAAAATCAAAGCAGTGCTGGCACGGTCTGGTGGGTTAACATAATCATCCCTGCAGTCCTGTCAGGCAGACAACCAGGGAATGGGAGCATCCACCTGGATCCCTGTGGTTAAGGGAGCAGCACTCCCAAGCCAGGGAGAGGGCTGGAAAATCTGTATTTTCTGGGTGAGCAGAGAGTCCCATCATGTACCTGCAGTGGGGGTAAGGGCTTTAAACTGAAAGAAGGAAGGTTGGCTCAGATACAAGGAAAAATGGTATAAAATCAGGGTAATGACTGGAACTACAACTAAACCCACCCCAGAACACCACGACAAGAAGCATTGCAGCCATATTATGCCATGTTAATGGTGTAAGTATAAAAGGACCACAGCAATGTGTAGTCAAACATAACTCTATGATGCAGCTCCAGCAGCTACATGTTAAAGGCAGATACACAATGATGGAGGATGTTTCTTTGGCCACAGCACCTCAGCTGCTGTCAGTCTGCAGGGCTGAGTTTCATGTGCTCCTACAGCTGCAGATTGGCATAAGGAGAGACCCAAACCCCCTCTGGAAGGCTGGAAACAGCTCCGTTATTTCCAGGTACACAGGTCAGTGTCTTCCCACCTCTCACGTCTTCACAAGAGACACATCTCAGGGTTTCCCTCCTGAGATCAGCACAGTCAAACTGGCTTGACATGAAAGATACCCTCATTAACCCCAATTAAAGGTCAGTTAGATGGAGTGTGCATGTCACCTCACAGTGTGTGCTCAGCTGGGCTGAGCTCAGTGGGGGCTGTTTTGGGGTTGCTGGTGTCCATCCCTGCTCCATCCCTCACTAGCAGGGATCATGTGGCTCAGCCAGGACGTGTGACCAGCAGAACTCTTTCTCCTGCTTTTCCTCCTCCTCTGAAGACATGCAGTAGGTAAGCACAGGAGAAAAACCAGCCACAATTATGTTTGTGCCCTGGGGCACAACCAGCCCTTGTTATCCCTACAGCTCCTCAGGAAGTGAGACTTGCCTGCAACCAGCAGAGGGAAGAACAAGCTGGAGGCCCAGTGAGTGCTCAGGTTGGTGGCCACAGCCACCTTGCCAGGACATCCCTGATGAGTGTGGCTTTGCCCCTTCCCTCCTGCCCCGATGACAGCCCCATGTCCCTGCTGGCCTGTCACCAGTGCACTTTACCCCTGTTTATTGCAATGCCCTGCGCTGCATCAGCTTAATGATTTACTGCTTCATCTGCTCTTATCACCTCCCTGGGGAGCTGGTTCCTCCTTGGTTCACAGCTAATGCACCAACCACCCGGGAGGGGAGGCAGCCGGGAGGATGGTGAGGAGCCCGCTGAGACTCTCCCCTCCTCCTCCCCCCACCCTGGCAGCCACAAAACCTCTTGACAGCCAGACCCTGGACCATTTTATGTTTCCAAGTGTCTCGTTTGCTTTACTGAGGTTTTGGGTTTTTTTAAAGGTTTCATTAGTGCATTGATGGTGTCTCAGTGAGGGCATCGCTTCCATTTGCCCAGATTGGAATTGCAGTCTGAAGTTCACCAGTGGAAACAGCTCACAGCCATCACCACTACAATTAACTCTGTCCTTCAACCTCTGTAAATCAGGGAGTTCAGACACACCAAAGCTGGTTTGCTTGCTGTGGGACCTGCACTTGGCTCTGGGAGTAACTGTGGGTGACAGAGATGGTCCCCAGGGAAAAGCTGACTCAGGGAAGAAGAGAAATGTCTTGGCTTATAAAAAAAACACAACCCAGGCTGAGCTGGGGAATGCCACTGAGATGTGTATCTGGAAATAACAAAGCCATTTCCAGAGGGGGTTCGGGTCTCCCCTCATGCCAAATCTGCAGCTGCAGGAGCACATCAAACCCAGCCCTTCAGACTGACAGCAGCTGAGGTGCTGTGGCCAAAAACCCATCCTCCAGCAGGCTGTTTGCCCTGCATGTTCTCCATGTGTATTCCTGAATACAACACAACCCACAGCCCAAATACTGCACCTGGGAGGGAAGGCAGTGGTCCAGACACAGAGGTGAGAGATCCGTGCCTCTGAGGACAGAAAGATGACACCCAAAAGATGTCAGGAGAGGCATCACTGACAAAGAAAAGCTCTCCTGTATCCTGCACTGCCTCACTCCACTGCCAGCACTGTCTTATTTGTCTGCAGAGACATTTCTAATCATAGCAGTACTTCCATTAGCCCCCTCAGGAGCTGGATCCCTAATGCATTAATGTCAGGCTAAAACCCCCTTCTGAACCATTTCATCCCATTATGGTCAGGTTTTCTCCTCTTTGCCTCACCCGTGCTGGGCACTGTTAACAGGGGCACTGAGCAATCATGTTCCTCATCCTGGCCAGCCCAGACGTGTCTGCAAAGCCAGGGAAGCAACTTTTCTGCCTCTAAAGGATCCTTAAGGGCTCTGGACTTAAGTTAAAAAATTGTCATCATCATTGGAAACTATTAGGCTCAATTGTCAGGGAGCATCTGAAGGACCATCAGGTGCTGCAGGAGCTTGTACGGTGACTGCAGACCCAGAGAAAAGAGACTGAGACAATCCATCCCCCTGACATGGGAAAATTCAGTGGGGAAGGTCAAAATGGGATGAAAGCTTTAAATTCAGGATGCTGGACCTGAGGTCTGTTTAATAGACACACCTGAAAAGGGTCACTGGGGGAGAGAGACAAGTGAAAACGTGATGGAGAGATTATACTGCTCTCTGTCTCCTTTCTGCTGCTTTTCTTCATCTCCTGTTTTATAAGCCCCTGTTTCAGATTCTCCATCCCAATCCCTGCTCCAAGCCCTGCCATCAGGGAACCATCAGGAAGCAGCTCCAAGTTACAGCTCAGCAGAGAAAGCTGAGAAACAAAACAAATTAGCCAAAGCCGTCTTAATTACGGGGGCTCAGATCGCTTCATCATCCTTTTCCTTCTCTTTACGGCCTGCATTTGTTTGTTTGGGGTTTTATGGCACTGAAATCTGACTTTAAAAATGATCTGTTCAGGGAAATGCATGCTACCATCTTACAAGTCATTTTTATTTCACCTCTGTGTGATGCTTCAGTGATTAAAGTGCTTTCTAAAGGGGGTGGGTGCCATCTGTGCCCCAAACTGCCCCCGTGGCTCTGAGATGTGCCGTGATGGACCAGCCCTGACTCCAAGAATCCCTATCACCAACCCAAAATGAACTCAGAGCCACGTTATCACCATCAAAAATGCCACAAAAATCAGTATTTATAGAATCCTAGAATTCCAGAATGGTTTGGGTTGGGAGGGCCCTTAAAGCTCATGCAGTTCCACCCTTCTGGAACACCTTCAGCACAGGGGCACCTTCTGCAAGACACCTTTCATAGGTTGCTCCAGGCCCCATCCAACCTGGAATGCTTCCAGGAGTGGGGTATCCACAGCTGCCCTGGACTCCACAGCTTCTCTGGACACTTTCCAAAGAGGAGAAGATTTGCTTGTCCTAAAATTGTCCCAACTGCCCCAGAATGTGACACAGGCAAAGAGCTGTAGGTCTTCGGCATCCCTCAAGGAAAACAACTAAAGAAACCATTTCCATTGCAATATATCCCAAAAATATCCAATTATTCACCTACAACAACACATAACCCTCAGCCTGCTGAGCTCCACAGCTGCCCCCTGGAGAGCTGTGGCCCCCCAACATCTCCCCACCAGCACCCTGTGCCTCGGTGATCACACCCTGAGCTGCCAAAGCCAGGGGTTGTTATTTTTTTAATGATAATCCGCTAGCAGGAAGGAAGAAATCCTTCCCCTGCAGCAAAAGTGTCCCTGTCTGTGGCAGAGGGGTTGGCACAAAATGAGTTTAAGGTCCGTTCCAAGCCAAGCCATGCTGGGATTCTACGATTCTAACCTGCACGTTTTTGGGGCACTAGAAGCGACTCTTCTGGGCAATTCTGCGGGAGAAGAGGGTGGGGAGGGACTTTCTGGTTCAGTGCCCGCAGCAGCGATTTCGGCTTAGCTGCGAGGCAGGGGTTCTGCACTGAATTTGGCAAGGAGGGGAGCGGGGAGCCGGCGGGGGCTCCTCGGGGGGGTCTCGTTGCCCCCGGCTGCCCCGCTCTCACCTTTCCCTGCTTTCAGCCCCACGCACCACGTTTGTTATTTCCAACTTCCTCCTCGGAAAAGGCTGCTGCGGGTTTGCCGGGCTGTCCCACCGCTCCCAGCCCGGCAGGAACGCTCCGGTGTCCCCGCAGGGTGCTGGGACACCCCGGCGGGTCGGGCGGGGCAGCGGGACCAGGTTTACCCACCCTGACCTCTCCGCTCCCTCCCGGCGGGGTTTGGATCCAAACCCAGGGGTCCCCAAGGGGCAGGCAGGGGGTTCTTCTCTGCTCCCACGGCGTGGGGTGACTCCCCCTCCCGAGCCCCCTGCCCGTGCCAGCCGAGGGCAGCCGAGCCTTACCTGCCCCGTGGATCCCGCTGCCTCACCTGCTCCCAGGTGAGCCGTGCTCCTCCCCTGCCCCACCCGCCTCCTCCCCGCCCGCCCTGGGTGCCCGCAGCCTCCCCAAAGCCCAGCCAGGAGGGGACAGTGGCCCTGGACACCGAAATCCCCCCCTCCTGCTCACATCAGGAACTGTAAGTTCCGGTTTCTCCCCCAAAACTCTTCTGTGAGTTCCCGACTTCTGCCTGTCTCGAGGCTTTCCCCCCAAAATCTTTATTTTCTCACATTTCATGCAATGATGGAATTTCCTGCTCTCAGCCCCCCTGTCACCCACCCCATGCAGGGCCAGGGGAGCTGTCTGGGGAATTACCCCACGCTCCAGATCCCTGCATTCCTCACCCCAAAACACCGCATTAATTATTAACTGGATTAATTCCTCCAAAGTACTTCATTTTCCGTGCCTCCCAGGTCTGATGCATGCTCCTCCTGGGATCCCCACTCAGAACCCATATTTCAATCCAAATGCAATTTTCTGACCAGGCCTCCTATAAAACTGAGTTTATCCTTAATAATACTTTCCACTTTCATCTCCAGCCCTGCGAGTGCTTTACAAATGTTAAATAATTAACCCCCACGATGCCCTTGGGAGAGAGGGAAGCATTATTATGGCTATTTGTAAGGGAAGCTCTGACAGGGCCTTCTGTGCTCCAGCCCTGGGTTTTACTCACTTTTAGGGAGCAGCTCAGCTACTTACAGCCCTGAGAGCAACTACACCTGCCACAGGGAATTTGTAGGAAGAAAGCTGGATTTCAGTGTTTTAAATATTTTAAATATAAATACCACCCTGTTTTATAAACGACTTGAGGGTTAGAAGTGCTGTCTGGCAACCCCCTGTCTGCTCCTTATATTATTATATTATTATTTTGATTTATTAGCATCCAATCTATTCCCTCTCCCTGTCCCACAATGCTGTTTAAAAGGTAAATCTTTAAATAATAAATAACTATCCATTAATCCACCTTTTCTCACCTCTCAGAGAGGTGGGGGCTGCTGGAAGGGAGGAAGTATCCCACAGTCATCCTCTCTTTTAGCAGTGGTGGGGTTGGATGCCCAAACCCTGTGTGGTTTATGGAGGTGGGATGATTCATATGTTCCAGAGGCAAAAGCCAAGCTCCATGAAATTGTTTCATGAACATCCCAGGAGGTGCTGACATTTTAACCTGTGTCCCACAAGCCCTGGAATAAATCAGAATTAATCAAGAGGTTTACACTCACCTCATACAGGAGGATTTAACGCCAAAAAAACAACCCCCAGAACTGAGGTTGAGAAATAAATGGAAGCAAAAGAAGTGGCGAGATGGAGGGCTGGGAAAATGAAGAGTTATTTAGGTGGGGAGTTGCTGGAAGTTCATGAAAAGAATTCCAAGGCATGTCCAAAAAATGCAAATGAGACCCTAAAAATACTACAGGAAAATCTTAGTTGTGAGTGATGAAGTTTCTGGAGCTGGCACATAAGAAAGACTGAGTGTGGTTAAAAACTCAGCCTTTAGTTAAACCTGACTCTAAAATGGGAGTTTGTTCCTACCCAGTGCTCTGCCAAGTCATGTCGGCGTTTCTGGGCTACCAGGAAATTTGCACCTTCAAATATTTGCAGAAGCAAATCACGGGGTATGTAGGAGGTGGATCTTTCTCCCAGGAAACAAATAACCTCTCTGTGTGCATTTACTGTAGTAAAGACCAACCCTGAGCTGGCATTAAGCGGAACCTCAGCAGAATGTGTCACTTCCACATGGTCCTGAGCAACCCTTTCCTGATAAGATGAACCTGATGTCATCTCTGGTTTATAGTTGTATCTTCCTAGAGCTCAGCCACTCTTAAAACAGTTCCTTAAACAGCCTTGAAATCACACGTAAAGGCTTTGAATTCATCAAACCTGTGTCCAGTTTGGGTCTCATCATCCATGGGAGCTGAGCTGGAATTCTAGTCAGCACAGCACAACCAGTCCAAAAAACCCAGGGATCAATTCCTAATTAGCAACATTTCTAAATCTTACTGCCTTCCTATGAAATTAGTCCAGAAAAAATTTCGTAATTCCTATTCTAGGAAATTTTGAAGCCTCCAAAATCTGTTTTGTGTCCTGCCCGTCTCTAATTTTCTACCTCCTGATATCTGTTTTCTCCCTGCTTATCCCACGCCGAGCTGCAGCTCCTAAACACATCCATAGGAGCTCTGGCAGCAAACAGCAGCCTGACAGTCTTTTCACACTGACATGCAAATCCGCAGAGAATCACCAAGAAAACAGGAATGGGCTGCTCTGGGAAGCGTCTCGGGATGCCCTCTGGGAAGATAAGATGGCACATGCAGTCCCCACGGATGCAGGGGGTGATACAGGCAGTGGGGAGAGGAGAGCTCAGAAAGAGCTCAGAACTAATTGCTCAGAGAAATGGGAGAAATGATGGAGTGTAAGAGCCAGGGAATGAGCTCCCTCCTGTCCCTGTGCTCGCAGAGGGGATGGGTGGCAGCGTCACCTGCCACGGGGACACGCATCCAGAGGGATGAGGGCACAGGCTGCCTGCCATCTGCAGAGGCAGGAAAATGGAAAAGCAGGCTGGAACACTGGCCAGCCACAGATATTTACCTGCTCCCTCACTGGGATATCCATGTGTTTTCCAACTGAGATAATGACACCTTCCCCTCCTCCTGCACCCACGAAACCTTCCTAAAGGAGCAGGTTCTGTGGGATGCAGCACCCACTGCAGGCAACGGATCTGCAGGAAAATGGGTTTGTGTCTACATTCCATTCCTAAGTGAGCCACCTCCTGGTGGAATCTCCCTCAGCCCTCCTGGTAGTCAGAGCAGGATCCCTTCGGAGCAGCCTCCCATGTCAGGGCTGTTTGTCACCTGAGCGCTCACCCATTGCGTGCAACCCAGATCTCCAGTGATGCTGAAGTACCTTGGAACAGGGGAAGGGGCAGAGACCTGCAGCTGCTCCAAAGCACCTTCACCTGAATTTATCCCTTTCTGTGGACAGCTTTACTCCCTACATGCTGTGGGATAGGGAGGATATTTGTGGGTGGGATATTTATTGACCTTCAGCAATGGAAATACAGCTCTGGGGAGGCACAAACTGGGAAAAAACAAAGGGGATGGCAAGGGACCCTTTAAACTCTGCCCAAAATGTGACCTAATTCTTGCAAACACCCTGTTCCCTCACAAAGACGTCCAGGAAGAAGTTTGCCAGATGGCAAAAGAAGGAGGTGAATAAATCTGATACGGCACATCTGCAGCTGTGGGGAGCACACGGTGTCTATGCACAGCCAGGCTGGAAAGGGATTGCTTGGGGCTCAGCTTGGCAAGGAAAGCAGACATGAGCAAAGGGAAACCCCAAAGGCTTCCATTACACCCCCCACGAACAGATCTGAGACCCCAGCTGGGTAAGAACAGGCAGGAATGAAATGAAAGCAGGGAGAGCTCAGCCACAATGTGATTCCAACTGCATCAGTCCCAGCTGGATGCCAGGGCTGGAGCGTGCTTGGACATGGAAAAAGCATTAATAAGGGACAGAAGATCTTTAAAAGGAAAATTATGTATCCAGAGAAGAGTAATGGAAAGGAAGGAGAAGACAGAGGGTGAGGAAACAGTGACAGACAACAGAGAGGGAGGTGCAGGGAGAGATGGTGAGGGATAAAAGTGACAGCAACAGCACCCAAAAGGGATCACAAAGAGGGCAAAACTCAATGGGAAATTTTAACAGGGTAAAAAAACAATTCACAGCTGAAGTGGAGTAAAAAGAAAAGCAGGAGGGCAATGAAATGCTCCCTGAAACCACCTCACGTGGAGAGTGAGCCATCCGGGAGGGGTGCAGGGAGCTGGGCAGCCCTCAGGGCTGTGCCGTCAATAACGTCCCCGGGAGTCAGGCAAAAGTCAGTCTTTTCATCCTGGGATTTGGGGATTCTCCCCCTCCTTCCAGCTGCCATTCCGCAGTGATGGAGCAAGTGCACATCGCAGTGGCAGAGGGAGGAATGTCACCTCCCCAGCAGGGCTCGGCCCCGCCGGCCATACCCACGTCACCAAACAATACCAGGGGCATTTTGGTGGGGACTCGTTCACCATCAACACCTGGAGTGGAAGAAACGTCTCGGAGTGTCTGTGACGTTACTGGGGACACAAAGCTGCGAGGGCCCAGCAGGGTCAGATCCAGTGGGTAGTTTTACCTGAAAAGAGGGAAAATCAGTTCAATCACCTTGACACATCAATACTGAGCCCTTTGCTTTTGAAATTAGCTTTGGGAAGTGCCATTAATACTGATATTTAATTTGTTTCCTCCCCATATTCGTCATCTTTACAATCTTCCCCACTGTTCTTCTCCCCAGCACTCCCACTACAGCTCTCATTCCCAAGCAAACATTTATAATTTCTGCTAATTTTCCTTTATTTTTCAGTGCTAGAAGTTGCATTTCATCAAAACCCATACTTGAGACCAGAGGAGAAGATCGAATTCAAACCCTGGTGTTTTCTGACCTTTAGCAATGGAAACAGAACCCCAGTGTGCTACAAACCACGCTCTGCAGAGGAGACCTTGGACAGGGAAGGATTCCAACCTGCCCTGTAAATCCATGTCCACGGAGAGGATGTTTTGGGATTTGAGACCTGAGCGTTTGGGGAGCAGCCTTCACAGCTGAGAGGTTGCACTGGGGATTTGTGATGTTAAATGAGAGAAGAGAGGTGGGAATCGGGGGGTCAGGGGTTCCTTGTGGATGCAGGGATGTGGGATGTGGGGTGTGGGATGTGGGATGTGGGGTGTGGGATGATGACGCTGCCCCAGCCTCGGGAAGCAGCCGTCACACGGCACGACCAGACGAGCCTCGGGTGTGCAGGATTGAAGCCCGGGAATGTTCGGGAACACTAGGGGGTGCTGAGGGCCCGCAGAAAGGCTCCTGCCACCACCGAGGGATGCTCAGGGCTGCGAGAGGGCAGGTCTGGGAACCGAAGGCCGCACCCCCGTTTTGGGGTTGGGGGAGCCCAGTCCCAGCCAGTCCCACACTGCCTGTGGAAAGCTCCTCGTGTCACTTTGCCACTGCCCTCCCTCTCCAAAGCCTCTTGGCAGCAGCCAACACTGAGTTCAGGAAGAGCAGCTCTATCCCTGTCCCTTCCCCTCCTTTCCTGGGATCATCCCGGACATCACATCCCTGTTTTACCATGGGGAAACTGAGGCACGAGGCAAGGCCTTACCCAGGGCGGTTCCAACCCTACCCCCTGTCCCAACTCGACTGGCAGCACCTGTTTTCCAGAGGGGAGGTAGCACTGCCTTTTGGGGGGCCCAGAAACCAACGCCAAGGGATTCAAACCATCCCTGGAAAACTAAGGCTTGCAGCGAAGCGCTTGTTTCCAGCCGCCTTTGGTGCTGCAGCTTTCACACGCGGGGGTGAGTTTTCCAGCAACCTGTGAGAAACGAGGGGGCTGCTAATTAGGGTGAAAGCCCCTCTCCCCCAGCCCCCTTTGCCCACCGCCCCCTTTCCTCCTCCCCCCGCGGGCTCCGGTTACGCGGCGGGTCCATAAACAGCGTCTGAAATCCTTGTGCAGTTGTCACCGCCGGGCAGGGAGGGGGGGGCTATTTTAAAACGCCCGGCTTAGCCCGAAGGGCCGAGGGGATTGTGGTCCAGCCCAGCTGTCCCCGCAGAGCCGGGCGGGGGCTTCAAAGTGCCGGGCGGGCCGTGGCAGCGCCAGCCTGTCCTGGGACGGGGCAGCCGCGAGCAGCTCGTGGGGTTTTGATGTATCGCTTCAAGAGCAATCGCTGGGGCTCGGGAGATGTGAGGAGCAGCTGGGAGAGACCTGGGGGTGATGGGAGGAGGATGGGTGGGAGGGAGGGAGGAATAAGGGGGAGGTTGGGAAGTGGCTGCAGGTATGGGAAGGTTTTATATCCCTTTTCTCTTCAGAATTTTGGGAGAAAAAATCCCCAAACAGGGCGATGCTGCAGTGCCTCTGCTCCAGGGCTGCAAGCACTGGACAGGGGAAACAGGGACAGGAGAGTTCCAAATGCAGAGTAAGTTTAGAGTGGATATTGAGAAGAACTCCTTCCCTGGGAGGGTGGGGAGGCCCTGGCACAGGTTGGGCAGAGAAGCTGTGGCTGCCCCTGGATCCCTGGGAGTGTCCAAGGCCAGGTTGGATGGGGTTGGAGCAACCTGGGCTGGTGGAAGGTGTCCCTGCCCACAGCAGGGGGTGGAATGAGATGAGCTTTAAGGTCCCTTCCAACTCAAACCATTCGTTCTAGGATTCCATGTGTCCAAAGGGAAGCACATCTCACCAAAACATTTCTCCTTGCCCTGTACTATTTCTGACAGCGACATGGGCAGTATCTCCTCTCACCAGGCAAAGCTCAGAGTCTGGAAGGAAAGAGAAACACAAACATCTCATAATCCCAAGCTTGGGATAACCAAGCCTTGGCCATGCCATCAGGGCAGGGCTTCCCCATAGCTCCATTCAGACAGTACCTTTCTGCTGCTTCTAATGTAAGAGCTGATGGTTAAAGTATTATTGGTGCCCATCAGCCCTAAGCAAACCCAACCTGACATTCCTTCTGGTCAGCATGAGGCTGGATGTCTGAGAAGACAAGGATCTTGCCTTCATCTTGATCTCTTCTTGTTCTCCTGCTCTGTCTGCTTTGAGCAGGACTGCCCTCCCTCCCGATGGCCACTGGGGGCTCAATCATAGGATCCCAGAGTGGTCTGGGTTGGAAGGGGCCCTAAAGATCATCTGATTCCAGCCCCCTGCTGTGGGAAGAGACACCTTCCACTACACCAGGTTGCTCCAGTCCCTGTCCAACCTTGCTATCAACTATTTACAGTCTCATCTAAAGACCATCAAGGTCTTTCCCACATCTCCTGTCCTCCAGACGTATCTGCATAGCTGTGATGTGCCATTTAGGAACTTCATGAAGCTGTGTGAGGACACTGAGGGCACTGGGTGTGTTCAGCTGGAGCAGAGGAGACTGAGGGGAGATCTCAGTGCAGTTCCAA
>JAWWES010000067.1:190618-229787 GCA_035583135.1 Lophotriccus pileatus
CCCCCCCCCCCCCCCCCCCCCCCCCCCGATGTGAAATGACAAAGACCAAATGGGTTTGCTTGTTCAAGCTGAAGCCCATGGAATCTCCAGTTGGTGATGCTGAGGATGAAGCTTTGGTGACTGGAGCAAAGCTAAATGCTTTGTTAACTTGGGAACAAACCTGGCTCCTGGTTTTTATTCCCCTTTGGAAACCAGGCCCACGTTTTGGCATAATGTCTCTGACCACAGGAGCTTCAGGCTTCTTTCCTCTCCAATCAGTATGTGCAAAAGCCAAGGAAATGCCCTGAAACTCTTAATCTGTTTGTTGTTTGGTTTTATTCAGCCACACAGAGATGGTTTGATTTGAGCCTGGTTCAAGTCTGTGGCAAAGTTGCCAGGAGGGGGAGAAGATAAACCAGAAGGAATTTCCGATGGCTCTTCTCCACGAGTCTTCTTACCTCTGTCTGCATTTATCTTCCAGTTATGCAGCAACAGAGGTTTTGCTCAGTGATGTTTTAATCCCAGCCACTTCCAAAAGCAGGACTGTCCTGAGCATGGAAGTCCTCAAGGCCACCTGGCTGTCACCATCCAGATTTTGCAATTTGCAGCACCACCTTTTCCTGCCAGGGGTGATGTGGCCCATTTGCTTTCAGATGTGGTCCCAGCGAGGCAGGGACCCCACCCAGAACCCCCCCACGGACCACACCAAGCTCCAACCAGCTGCTTCTAACCATGCCTGGGCAAAGGCCACGCTCTGCTCCTGGCCAGGGCCAACAAAAAAGCCAACAAGGAGGGGTTTATCACTGTGAGCTCTGGGTTATCCCAACAACCACACAGGGCACTCAAAGCACTCCTGTTGGAATTTTTTGGAGGGAAAGGGGAGAGACCAGGAGGAGGCCGTGTGCCATGAGAAAAAGGAATTAAATGTCAGACTATTTCTTCTCCCTATCAAGAAGGATTAATTTCCTAGGATTCCCCTGCAGGGAGAAGTGAGTCAGTCAGACCAGTCCTGGTCTTGATACAGCGGCACATCCTGGGGCTTCCAAGGGAAAAGCAAGAGACAAAAGTTTGATTCATAAAAGCTTGGGGAAGAAGGGGAAGGGAGAGGAGACGATAATAATAATAATAATAAAAATGCCTGGGGGTGATTTCATAACACTAATAGGTAATGTAGTCAATTATGTAGGCTTATTTTATTTCAGCAAAGTGCAGGTGGTGAGCTACAGCTCCTCACAGGTGCTTTTCCAATTAGCTCCACGTATTCTAGGTGAATAAATGGCCCAGTGCCAGCCCTCCATGCCACCAGCAACACACTAATCCAAACTAATCCCAAGGACTCATCTTGCTTCATATTAAAGCAGCCAGAGTCTGTTTTATTTATTATCTCTTGAAAGATCTCTCCTCTTCTTGGAAAAACAAGGAGGGCTCTTTCACAGTGGGGGCCATAAATACATTTCACTCGGCGTTCGTTGAGGGCTGGGAGACTATCACTGCTTCAGTTCAATTATTGCCATTATGTAATAGCAGATGAATATCCTGTTCTGCATTTGCTAAATGTTTTCTTTTAATAATCAACTCATAGCCACATAATGGGGCAGCTTATGCAATGAGCTCTTCAGGGAGACATCTGTTTTTCAGCATTGGTAATTACCACCATCGGATCATTAAAATGTATTTATTTACTTTTGTTATTACAACTGGGCGAGCCCCATTGCTTAGGAAAGCAGCAGGCTGATAAACCAGCCTAGTGTGGGCATGGTGTAGGCAGGAATTATCCCAGATAGCCCCACACACACATACCTGATGCACCGGGCACTCTGGGTTTAACGTGACTCCTGGCTCCTCCTGGAGCGCCTGCTGATGATGGCGGTACAGAGGAGAAGGGCAGAAATGGGGCACAACCAGCCCTGGGGGCTTAGCTGGTCGTTGTCAGTCCAATCCCAGCAAAACCCAGGACCACACTTGCAGAAACATCCATGTTCATCCCATGGGATGGATTTTATGGGACATCATCACCAGCCTTGTGGCTGCTGGAGGTCAGACACTGGGCATTCTCCTAATGCTGAGGGCTCAGCAGCTCGCTGGGAATTTGACCCGAGGAAAGGGCCAAAAATGCTCCAGTTAAACTGATGCAGGGAACTCTACAACCCACCCACATCTTTGGATATCCTTTGCCAGACCTCTGGTGATTCTTAGCCAAATCATTAGGGAAAGGAAGTTTTTCCTCACAGTTTTCCAGAGGAGCTCATTTACCCTATGACTGAGCAAGCTGCTGCCAGAGGCTCTCAGAGGTCCTCCAGTCCCCAACTCTCCTGAGTTTCACTGAAATCTCAGCCCCTTGCTCAGTGTTGGAAGCCCCATGCTGGGAGGCCAATGTTGGGGGTTGGAATTAGACCCTCTTTGAGGTCCTTCTCAGCTCACCCCACTGTGTGATTCCGTGTTGCTCACTGGCATCTCCTTCTTCTGGGGTTTACCCGACCAGCAGCTCTGAGTCACCCACAGACCCTCAGCACCTCTTGGGATGCTCCTGGAAGCTCCATGGGTTCTTGGAGAGCCCTCTAAACAAAGCCAAGCGGCTCTCCATCATCTGGAAACGTGACCCCAGGTTGGTGGGGAGGAGGAGGCTGCCAGGGTGAGAGCTGGCTGACATCACCCGGATCTGCTCCAGGACCATCAGACACCTGCTGAGCCTCCCAGGGCAATTCCACGGCAGCTGCTGCCCGAGCCCACGAGTGCACAAGCGGGAACATGAGTTGTTTGGATCACTTTGCCTCCAACATTGTTCTCTGGAGTGTTTGAAAAAGGCCTAATGAAAAGTGACTCAGAAATAACTGACAAGTGCCAGCCTCACCTTCTTATTGTCTCATCAAAATGGGAATGACAGTGAAGGAGAAGAGTCAACCTTCTCCATAAGATCCGCTGTCCCAACTTGCCTGTAACTTGCAGGCTGAGGGAAATGTTGACACAGGGTTGACATCTCTGCTTGATTTATGAACAGCTCGAAGGAGGGGGAAAGAGGGGGAGAAGAATTAAACATTATAAATCAATGAGTAACATCCATAACCCTGAAGTGCTTGTTGTAAACAATACAAAACACCGGCCTAATTTTTATAAGTGTAATTTATGACGAGCAATTCCTTCCAAATGAGAGAATTTAAAAGGAAAAAACCGTCACTTGTTAGAATATCATTAATTCAATCAGATGAGAACTAAGCCAGCCATTGTTCCTAATGGTGGAAAGTCTCATGGGAGCTAATTGCTCCTCCATGGGGCCTCTCAGCGTGTCTCAGGATTCAAACTGGGAGTGCTGGAGGAGAACCTGGGCTGGAGGCGGGAGAGGTGATAGACCCTCAGTTCTGCCAAGTCCTTGGGGCAGCCCTGGGGACCACTCTGCCCTGGAAAACCTGCTTCCAGGTGTGGAGCGTTATCCCAGCATCTCCCAGCTCGCTCTCCTCTCCAGGGACTGACTTAGACCCTGGAGCAGAGAAATGTGGCCGGGAAATGATCCCATCTCTTGGGCAGTGAGGTCTCAGGGCAACACTGGGTCAGCCACCTCCCAGCACAGCCTGGTTACTGTGAGAAAGCAAAGGGTGCTAAACGTGTTCCCAAAGTCAGGGGGTATTTTGTAGCTGGAGTTGCAGCTGCACCTTCAGCTCCCCAGACCCTGCAGCTCCCCAGACCCTGCATCTCCCCAAACCCTGCTGACATGGGTATTAAAACTTCTGTGAAAAGGAGGTGACATAAAGTCACCCCTAAAATCCTTTGCCTGCCTCATTTCTCACCATCAGCCAAAACTCCCTCTCGTATTCCCCACCTCCAGTGCTGGAAGCTGCAAACAGCACCAGGGGGAAACAAACCCAAACCTATTTTCCACGTTGTGCAAGCACAGAATAAGGAATGGCTCCTTCCTATCCCCAAGATCTTTCAGTGCAAACAGAAAAGCAAGAGATGGAGAGAAAAGTGATGTTTTCACACTGACTATCACGCCCGGGGTCCAGGCTAATGGTTTAAATTAATCTGTGGTTTAATTTAATGTGTTTTAGTTTGTGCCACAGCACCTTGGGAGTGCACAGACAGGGGATGGGACAGAGCCTCTCATCCTCTCCACCTAGCTCCAAAAACCATGTCCATTTACACCACGCCTGGATTCAAGTGACCTGGTTTGCAGAAGCAGGAATCGAATCCCACCTGAATTCCCAGCCTTGCCCACAAGAGCCTCTTTGTGTTTCTCCCCGGCTTTTCGCGGCAGGTCCCGTCTCTCCGGACTCGCGGTTTGCCTTCAGGTGATTAACATTCTCCAGAGCGCTGGGAATGGAAAGTTCCTGATACACAAATAAATGGATCTAACCGAGCCGTAATGAGGCTGTAATTAGTTAACGTTTGCAGAACGCCGCGAGAGGCAGGACGAGCAGCGCTAACGAAACGCGGGCTTATTAACGCTGCAGAGAATGTGTTCTCGTTGGCGCTGCGGGAGCATCGGCGCGGCTCTGTGCGCTCTTTCACAACTGTTACTCCTCCCGAAGGGCAGCGGGGTGTGAAAGCCGCTGATTTGCATCGGCAAACTGCTCCTTCGTCAGGGCAGGGAGCGAGAGCTGCGGGGACACGGAGCGGGAGGGCGGTGCTGGGCAGGAGCTGGGTGTGCAAAGCTGGGTGTGCAAAGCTTGCCCTGGATGGAGGTGCAGCCTCTGCAAGAGCTCATCTGAGAGCTCTGCTCTGGGGAGAGCAGGGAGAACACCCAGGGAATGGCTGGAGCTGTGTCAGGGCAGGCGCAGGTTGGATCTCAGGGAAAGGTTCTTCCCCCAGAGGGTGGTTGGCACAGCCCCAAGGCTGCCAGAGCTCCAGGAGGGTTTGGATGATCCTCTGGGGCACAGGGGGGGACTCTTGGGGATGGGCCTGTGCAGGGCTGAGGGTTGGACTGGATGGTCCTTGTGGGTCCCTTCCAGCTCAGCATATTCTGGGATTCTGTGACCTCGACTGTGGGATAAATATACTGTCAGACCAGGGCTCTTCCACTTTAAAGTTAATCCTCAAGAGAGCGAGAAATGCCTTACCAGGGAGCACTTGGACATTGCTGCTCCTTGCCAGAGATGCCTTTACCTCCAACTTTGCAAACAATCTTCAAGCAGCAAGTTCAGCATCAAGTTTTAGAGGTTTGGCCCTCCTGTCCCTCAATCCCTGTTTATCCCTTGCATTAAAGGTAGGCCTCTATAGTTTTGACAGCCTCAGTACATAAAATTTCAGAATGGTTTGGGTTCAAAGGGACACCTTCCACCAGCCCAGGTTGCTCCAAGCCCTGTCCAACCTGGCCTTGGACCCTTCTAGAGATGGGGCAGCCACAGCTTCTCTGGGCATCCTGTGCCAGGGCCTGCCCACCCTCACAGGGAAGGGTTTCTTCCCAAATATCCCATCTAAACCCACACTCTTTTAGACCCTTTTACTCATTTTTTACAGTCAGGTCTGACAGTGGTTAAATATAGGGCAGAAAGCTCTATAGGTTGGGAGTTATCTTAAGTTGCTCCCACACACTTGAGTGCAAATATCAGGATTGAGCTAATCATGACTGAATACTGAGATTGGGGGAAAAATATGTTCTACAGCCTGAGCACCTGCCCTTTCACTCTGTCCTTGTGCAAGTCACAGAGGCACATACATTGCAAAGTTAAGATTGAAGATTTCCTACAAACAACTCTGACTAAATATTTCCTTCACCAGGAATATCTGGAGAGTGGGGGGAAGCACCCTTAGGAGGTACAGGGACACGTGCACCTTATACACATACAGATGCATCAACACTGAAGGAGGGGATGACTGTGACCTTTGGAGGGTCTGACAAGCAAAACAAATCTAATTTCACTGCATCTTGGAGGGAAGGAACTGAGGCAGCGAGTTGCATTGTAGACACTTGGGACATTGAGCAATGACATTTGTTTTTCTGGTAAGTTCTTAAATGCTTTGAAAGAGGTGAAACGTGATCCATCTACAACATAAGCTCAGAGTCATCGACTCTAAAGCCACCCTTTCAATTACACTGACAAACAGCATTTCCCTCTCCAGAATCAGGAGCAATCTCCATAATCCCTTGGCCATTGTGGCTCAGTGATGACATGCCACGTGGGCTGCCAGCCCAGTGGGTCTCCTGTGGGCAGGGCAGGAGGATCACTTGGACGAGGGGACCATGAGGCGATAACTGGAGGTGGCACCACAAATGCGGTTGGTAAAAGAGGGAAGACTCTGCTGCAAGAGCTGGCACTGACTGACTATGGAGCCTGATCCAGCCCTTGCTGGATATCTGGGAGCTCCTCGTGCCACCCTGATCCCATGCTGCTGACCCTCATCCCTGCCCTGCCCTGCCCTATTGGGGAGGGGTAGGGTAGGAAGGCAAGGAGGAACCCACCCAGCCACACTGAAGCATTCTGGGCTGCTAAAGCCTTTACCAAGCTGCAAAGCTTTCAGTTCATCTTCCCAGCACTGGCAGATGGGGCTTGGGGCAACATGGCCTCGTGGGAGGTGTCCCTGCTCCAGGCATGGAGGTTGGAACTGGATGGTTTAAGGTCCCTTCCAACCCCAACCATTATGGGATTCAGTTACTGGGGAGGGAGCAGAAGAGCTCAACAGAAATGGTCAGAGGACCAGGGAACATGAACTACACAAAGAAATGGAATGAACTCATTTCCACTGATGCTCAGATTCAGACTGTGAATCTGTGACAAATCCATCACCACAACCTGGCTGCAAAAAGAGCTCTCCCACCCTGGCTGCCATGGCAAAGATTGCAGGGAAAACCCCAAAACGCAAGAACTGCAGCAACTTTGTGGCTTCCACGACTCAAAGGATGGATTAGGAAGTGAAACACACCTGTGGAGAACACGGGGCTGCACCTGGGACAGCAAAACAACCCCCAAATCCACATCTGAATGAGCTTCACAGAGCCCTGCATGGCCAACTGCACCTTCTGCCCATGAACAGTCTTATCTAAATCTCTCATTCCCACATGGGTCCTGTGTCTCACCCACCCACAGGAGCGTGGCTCTGGCAGGCCAGCCCCAGGAGGGAGAGTGGAAGGCAGCTTGATTGCCAGTATCTAATCATAATGGGGAATCCAGAAACTACTTATCTTAGGAATTGCTTAATAATGCACTGAGTGTGTGAAGGCTTATCACTGTGTAATTAAACACGGAGAGTTACATGGAGGGAGATAAGGATCCTGTGCAAACGGACAAGGAGGAAGGTAATTGAGATTTCAGCTTCTGCTCTGCCAGCTTCTCACCCAGATCACTGAGAACTGCCTCAACACGTGTGTCTGGAGAGAGGAGGGCTTGGAAAGTGGGAATGGAGAGGGGGAAAGCCAGCCATGGGCACGTCACTCGCTCCTGCCCTGTTTGTCCCCCGCTGCTTCCATGAGCTGTGCCCACAGAACCCACAGGAAGGCCTGGAGTGCAACGGGGGAATTGGTGCACAGGAACAATGGAGCCCTGGGGTGTCAATTATTTAGTGCTGTGGAAGAACAATTAAGCTCTGTGAGCTATTAAAACCAGCCCTGTGGCAGAGCGAGGATGGAAGGTGTGACACACGCAGGGGACGAGTCGTGTCCAACCTCCAACAGCCCCAAGTCATTGCCTTGGCTCAAGGGACAAAAAAGTCGCTGTTGTGGGACTGAAAACACCCTGAGGACTTGCACAGGAGGTTATTGCCAACCTGTAGCTGAGCATTTCAAGGATTGATGGCTGTTAAGGAGGAGTTGACATAAAACCATACAGCTGTTTGGGTTGGAAGGGACCTTAAAAATCATCCAGTGCCACCTCCTGCCATGGGCAGGGACACCTTCCATGAGCCCAGGTTGCTCCAAACCCCGTCCAACCTGGCCTTGGACACTTCCAGGGCTGGGGCAGCCACAGCTTCTCTGGGCAACCTGTGCAGGGCCTGCCCACCCTCAAAGGGCAGAATTCCTTCCCAATATCCCATCTAACCCTGCCCTCTGGCAGTTTAAATGTGACACCCCAGCTCCTGCTGCCTGTGAGCTGAGTTGCCAGGTTGCAGGAGGTTTAACATCCCTTCTTGAGGAGAGAAGAAAAGCCCTCGAAGTGTATCAGATTTATTTTGCTGCTTTGCTGGCAAGGGGTGTGGAGCAAACAGAAAAAGAGAAGGGAGAAGAGCAGGAAAGTGGAGGAGAATACAAATGAGAGTAGAGGTCCCAGCATGACATTGCTGCCACAGAATCACCTACATTTCAGCAGTGGTTGCTCAGCTCCTGGCAGATTCCTGCCCCAATTCCTGGGGTTACATGGGCATTAGCAGCACTATTAGTTATGACATTTATCATGGAACCCATAAAGCCTCCCAGACCCTCAGTGCCAGGCACTGAGAAAACACAAATACAAACAAGCAAACCCCTCTTCAGAGGGTGAGCACGCACAGAGAAGACAGGCTTGGCCTGTGGGAGGAGGAGAGAGAATGAAAGGAGAAAGGCAGCTCTTGCTTACTATTATTTTTTAGTCTTTTCTGCCCAGAGGAAAAAAGTAATTAGGAAATATGACTGGAATAACACAAGGATCAATGGGAATGCAGGAAACAACCTGCAGCTGTGTTATCTGCACCTCCTGAGTCTCAGCTGACACATCTGAATTACAGGATCCAGCTCCAGCATCATAATCGAGGTGGGCAGTGACCTTCAGAGAAAAGACCTTCCAACACAGGATGCTCTTGGCCACCCTCCCCACCCCGAGCATGGAATCCTGGAACGGTTTGGGTTGGAGGAGACATTAAAGCCCATCTCATTGCACCCCCTGCCAGGGGCAGGGACACCTTCCAATAGACCAGGATGCTCCAAACCCTGTGCAACCTGGTCTGAAAAAGCATCTCAGAAGCCAGAGGATTGTTCTGCTTTTCCTCACCCAAGGACACTGAAAGAATAAGCAAACAAAAGAGTCAAGGGAAGAGGAAAATGATTCAAGGCCCTTTGGCAAGACAAGCAGTAGGTGAGCAGCAGCTTTGTCCAGTCAACACATCCAGGAACAAAACAAAGATGTAACAGAGGAGGGAGAAAATATTTATTTGCCTTTTTTTTTTTTCCTAGTTCTTTTGCCTTTCAGCCAAATAATATTATGCCATCTGACATTATGACTCTGACAGTCATCTGGAAACCACACAGAGCCTGTTTGTTCCCACTCCCCTCCCGGACCGGTGGAGCAGCTCCGAGAAACGAGGGTGAAAACCAATGGCCCAGCTGCTCTGTTTAAAAGGGAAAAGAGGAAGGAGCAGGGCAGAAGGGAGAAGGCCCTGCAAGGGAGGAAAGAGGAGAGTTTCAGAGCCAGAATTCCCTTTCACGCCAGTCTCTGTTCATTTGGAGCAGCACAGCATCTCTTCTCACCCAACAGGGCCCTCATTGCACTCCAAACCCAGTGCTGAGCCACCAACTCAAATTTAGCTACAGACATCATCAGGCTAATATTTCACTCGCACAACAAATCCCAGGGAATTTTTAATGGTGGACTTTAAGCCCTGTTAAATCGCAAAGATCTGCAGGAAATCTTGAGTGACGACGTTGGCTCCTTCCAACCAGGCATTTAGGACACGATAAATTTGGTCTGAACTTAAACTTCCTCCCACGGGGAGCTCTGCCAGCCAAAAAGCATTTTTAAGGCAAATTTAGAGTGATGTAATGGATGTGTGACTAAAGCAGTGGGTTTTAGGTAAGCCTTAATCCTTAATAAATTACAGATAATTTGTATGTAAAGGGGTTATAAAGGCTATCTGGATACTTTTAATAACTAAATGGCAGAGTGAGGAGAGGAAAGAAGAGATGAGAAGACCAATTAGATATGAATTTAAACAGGAGGAACACTGGCCTGATGGAATTAAAATGCTCCGTGGGAAGAGGACAGTTTTTTAAAGCATGGGAGAGCTTGGAGGTGGACAGAAGGAAATGAGGAGCTGGCTTAGAGAAAAAGTTGTTTCCTTTTGTGGGGAAAATAAAAAGATCACAATATGAAAATTGAGCATTTTGAAGTGCTCAGATTGATCCTTCTCCAACATTTGAGACTTTTTCTACGTCAATGGCCTTTAAGCAAATTCTAGCCAATGGCCTTGTCAGCAAAGCACTGATTTATCAGCAAGGATTTCTGCTTCAAAAAGGAAGCTTTTGGTGGAAAACGGCTGTTAAGATTAAGCACTGATTTATTTTTTCAAAAAGGACATTTCCATTTCTTTTTTCAGTTTGATTGCTCAGTGTTCCTCAAATGCAGCATAATTCAATTATCTCAGACTCTCAGCATTCCTGTATCGAGTGGGATGTTTAGAGCATAAATGGTCATGGGCTGTTTGCCCCAGCAAGCACCCACGTGGTTCAAGCAAAGGTTTTCCACTCATTAATCCAGCCCAAAGTCCCTCTGCACAGCAGGGGATTTACTGTAACCTGGGCAGAACATCACAGAGGGGTTTGCAGGATTTGGGATGTGCCACTCGATGCTTGACTTTCGCCCTCGGCATCCCGGACACCCGGCTGGTCCCTCGAGGGCTCTGCCTGACTCCCTGCAGCCAAGCACTGGAGGGTCCCCCGTGCTCTGTCTCAGACAGGTTGGTCACCCCAGTTTGCTCAGAGCCACTGGCCCATCCCAGACCAGCAGGAAAATAAACACAGGATTTTCTAAAGCACTTCCTGAAGTTTCTAAGCATTTTCTAAAGTTTGCTGTTTGAACACAGTTTGACACTCGTGGAGTCATGGAACAGTTTGTTTGGCTTGGGAGGGTGGCACTTCAAGGCCATCCAATCCCACCTCGGACACCTTCCCAGTAGCCCAGATGGCTCCAAACCCCATCCAACCTGGCCTTGGACATTCCAGAGATCCAGGGGCAGCCACAGCTTCTCTGGGCAACCTGTGCCAGGGTCTGCCCACCCTCACAGCCAGGAATTCCTTCCCAATGTCCCATCTATCCCTGCCCTCTGGCACTGGGAAGACATTCCCCCTTGTCCTGTCCCTCCATCCCTTGTCCCAAGTCCCTCTCCAGCTCTCCTGGAGCCCCTTTAGGCCCTGAACTCTAAGATCTCCCTGGAATCTTCTCTTTTCCAAGCTGAACAGCCCCAGTCTGCCTCTGGTCTCGCTCCAGCAGCTCCATGTCCTGGTGTTGGGGGTCCCAGAGCTGGAGGCAGCTCTGCCGGTGGGATCTCACCTGAGCAGAGGGGCAGAATCCCCTCTCAGCTGCTGCCCATGGTCTGGGATCAGCCTGGGACACAGTTGGATTTCCAGGGTCACACTGGGCCTCTCATCCACCCACACCCCACTTTCTAATGTTACTTTAAAAATCTGACCCTTTCCTTCTCACAGGATCACAGAATATGCTGAGTTGGGAGTGTCCCACCAGGATCATGGAGTCCAACTCCCAGCCCTGCACAGGACACCCCAAGAGTCCCACCATGTGCCTCAGAGTGTTGCCAGTACGTGTCCCATATGTCTTTTAAATCCCTTTTTCTCTGCCAGGCTGCCCCTCCTGCCACTGCCAGACGCAGGCAGGGAGGAGCCCAGCACCCACATGGGCATAGACACTGTGAGGAAGGGCCAAATCAGTGCTCTCCTCCCTCCCAAACCTGATCTTCCATGACCCACTGGTCCATTTGAGCAGGTGATGGATCTGGGGGACAGATAATTCTGCTTGCTGGTTAATTAATCCAGCGTTACAAGAGCCTAATGACCACTCCTAATCCCCCTGCAATAACACTGCATACCACCTTCCCCAGCAGGGCCACCTGTTGGGGTGCAAACCAGGGTGTTTGGGATCCTGGGGCTACTGGTGATTAGTGCCATACCCACTGCTGGTATTTTATTGGCCCCAATTGGATATGTTATCTGCCTTGTGCACTTGATCTAAGCCTGAAATATTGTTTTACAACATTCATTAAAAAGCCCTGACACCGAGTGCCTGGTTCACATGCTGCCATGTGATTTACGGGTCGTGTTTAAGCACCTGACAACTGGGATTTACCACATCTACCTGGTGGGTACCCTGGGCACTGAAAACAACTAATGCTTGCTGGCTTTATACCTCGCTGGGGAAGGAGGGAGAGTTTCTCATGAACAGTAAACCCCAGACACACCAAAAAAAAAAAAAAAAAAGACAAGTCAGATATTTCAGGCATCTAAACTGCAAACAAGATAATGTGACCTGGGCAGAGTCCCACAGCAGCTGTTTGTAGAGCATTGCTTTATTAAGGATCCTGGTGACTTTTCATGGAAGGTTTAACTAATTAGTTGAGTAGGCCCTCAATAAACGAGACACTAAGTTATGTTTAGCTTTAATTACAGCGAAGCCCCACTGGCCCGTTCAGTTGCTCCGAGTCAGACACGTGCTGAAGTGTTTGGCTGAATTGGGGTCAGCAGAAACGCACAGCTCCTGTAAGCACCGAGCAAGCTGTGCTGATATTAACGTGGTGAATGCGGATTTGCAGCTGGGCAAAAAATATCCAGAAAAATAATGAGGGAAGAAAACAGCTGGAGCCTCGGCTCAGAAGGGGCACAGCAACAGGCACCTCCTGTTGTTGATCCTCCTCACTTTAAAAGGATGACACGCACATTTGGGGTGAGGAGCAGCTTGCTCTGGCACTTTGCCCTGGTGCAGTCAGATTTCCAGCTCCAGGGAGGGAAGGTTATTGCAGAGGGCCCTGAAGGATGGGGAATTTAGCCAGATGTCCTCCTACCAGCTTTGTCCCATCACAGTCCTCTTCTGCATCTCAACATCCTTCTTGTCCCTCTCCTCTGTTCACCACAGGCTCCACATTCCCCCAGTCATTCTCTCCTGCTGCTATTTCCATCTCCACTTCAGCCCTCTCCTTCCACCACAGCGATTTTAAATGCACAGCTCTCTCCCATCCCAAACTCCAACTGCTCCTTCCAGTGCAGCCTCCTCCATCTCATACCCTATTTACAATTTGCATCATCTAATTTTCACCCACCTCTTTCCTTCCCTGGAAGCCTTGGGAGCTCCTTAGAGCAAGTGGGTCACAGCCAGCTTCATAACTCTTTCCTTTCCACACCCAGCTGTAAGAAAACCCTGAATCCTTCTCTTTTTCAGAGGTGTTGGGTCCTAAATCCAGCCAGGACAGAGGGAATGGGTTGCCCTTACCACTGCAGATACACCTCCTCTTCTTTGTCACCCACTGTCTCCAAAGGACCCTCTGTGCTGTACTAATCTATTCCTCCAAAAATTCCAGAACACCTCACATTTATTCTCATTTTCTGTTCTTCTGACCCAGTTTCTCCTGGTTTTCCCTTCCTGGATGGTCTTCCCAGCAGTTCCTTACCTTCACTTTACCTTCAGCTGCTCTCAGGCTCTCACTCACCTGCTCTCTTTGGTATTATTGTTATCATCACTATCATTATTATTCCCCATTTATTTCCCCCTCAGCACAAGCACACCCTAATTTAAACCCCCATCCCTCCCATCCCCAGTTGCTTTTCATTAAAAACCTCCTTGTTTTTTTGGCAGTTTTTTGTCCCAATACTTCTGGCAGTTGCTCCCCTGCTCCTCTTTTCCCTCCTCTGCCCAGTTTCTTTTCTGCCCTTTCCCCTCCTCCCCCTGGCACACAGGATTTCACTCCCATTAAATCACCATTTCCCAAAACAAACAGGGTCAGCATTCAGGTGGAAAATGTCCTTAAAAACTCAACATCTTTGCTCTCCAGATGAATTTGTGTTACCCAATTGTTTCCCAGTTCCTCTGTTTATGTAACCTTGAAGCTCTTTTGTACAATCCTTTAGTTCTGACAGCTCAAGATTTGTTATGAGCTAATATTTTAAAATCAAAATAACTCAGAGGTACGAGAGATTGTTGCAGAGTGCCCAGACAATCTGTGCAGGGAGAAGCAACGCTTATGTTATTATTTTTTTTTTGAAAAGGAAAGGCTTTTCCTGGGTTACCTTGTCTTCAACTCAGGAGATGTTTGAGTAAAACAAACCCACTCCCTTTCCAACGTAATGGCCTTTAGGAAGTTGAAAATATACACATGGATACACAGGTATTGTCTTTCTACCTGGCGTTTCTATGTCAATAAAGGGCTCTGAGCCAAACCCAGTCAGATAAAATCTTTCAGGAACTTTTACAATGTCACATACTTGTGCAAATCTCCCGGGTGTTTATAGCAACAGGCACCACAACAGACCCCGGGCAGAACCAGCAGCCCCCTCCACTCTTTGGGTGCTGGATGGACCTGTGGCAGCGGCTGGGGAGTTCTGGCAGAGCTCAGAGGTGCTGAGGGCTGGGGAGACCACTGCTCTGCACTCCCCCCGTGCTCTGGGACCCCAGGGGAGACCCTGGGGAGAGACAGGGTCCAAACACGGAGCCCAACACGGCGGCCAAACAAACCAACCCTGATTCAGGACGAGAGGAAAAGGCCTCAAGTTGCACCAGGGGAAGTTTAGGCAGGACACTGGAAGAATTCCTTCCTGGCACAGGAGTCCCCATCCCTGGAAGGCTTTAGCAGAGCTGTAGATGTGGCACTTGGGGACATGTTTTAGTGGTGGCCTTGGGGAACAGCTGGGCTCAGTGAGCTCAGAGGTCTTTTCCAACCTAAATGATTCCAAGATTCTGTAGTTGTGGGTCCTTTTGTAACAAGAGCCTGAGCTGCTGCACCAGTTCCTGCCTCTCTGTATGAAGGAGATTAAACAGGACTGAATCACCTCCTTGAAGGTGCTGTCAACTGTCAAAGGCCTGGAAATCCTGGAGTGTAAGATCCAGCATGAGAAGGAATTTTTATTATCATATTTTTCACACTGTATTGCATTATACTTTGAAGATAAACTTTCAGAGATCTACCCAGACAGGACCTTCCAGCCTTTGCCTGAATTTGAGCAGGAAGAGGATGATGGTGAAATAACTGAGGACTCCGATGAAGATTTTATACAACCACGTAGAAAACGCCTAAAATCAGATGAGAGACCAGTGCATATAAAGTAATCTAATGATATGGACCTGAAATTTATTGTAAAAACTGTTATTTAAGTGTTCCTGGAATATTATCAAGTATAATGCATTACAGTGTGAACTGTCTTGTGAGGAGTTGCCCAATGGATATGGAGAAAAATCATTCTTCAGTTGTGGTAAGATAAAAGAGGAAAAAGACAATTCTTCTGGAATGCAAATGTTCCCACCAAAATAGTTATTCCAGAATAGCTAATCTAATAAATATCCAAAAGCAGACAGCTTCTGTGTCCTGGAAGGAAGGAGTTTCATGATTTTTAAAGATTTCTAAGCATGTTTTTGGCTGTTTTACCAGACAGCACCTAAAATGGAAGGTTTCCACTGACCTGGGCCAGACAGAAATATAAATAACATCCATGAAGATAACATGGAAGTGATTCATTTGAGTTCTCTTTCACAGAAAAATGGGCTGGGAGGATAAAGCCAAGACATCCTTAACCATAAAAACTTTCCTACCAGCATTTATCCAATACATTGGTTTCTTCAAGGAATAAATGAGCTGGTTTAATGTTTCTATTTCTCAGTGGAAATTACTTTCAAGAAGCTGGGTAGAGTTTATTTGCTTCTCAGTGGACAAGTCCTTTTCTTTTTGCACCATTCAGCGAGGCAGGGGGTGGAACCTTCACCTGCCAGGGCTGAGTGCTGCCAATGCAGATGTCTATCAACAGGTAAAATGAGTCCCTGGGCAGCTCAGGGGGATGGAGAGCTTTGAAATGGGATGGAAAAGTGTCCTGGGAAAGACAAGCGTGATTTATTGAGCTAAATCACGCAAATAAAAGCAGATAAGTGACTCAAGCATGTGCTTGCCTTAGCAGGGGTCAGCACAGTGAGGCACATCCCTCTTCCCACCTGGTGGAAAACCACCCCAGGGGATCCTCCCAGGATCCAGTTGCTGATCTGGGGAACATCACTTTGAGCCAGTGTGTTTCATTTCCAGTCGCCTGGGATTCCGGAGGAACAACCACAGGGGTGAAAAGGGAAGCTCCACCCAAGTTTGTGTTTCACAGGATGAGAGGAGCATTATCAACTGACAGCGAGAGCTGCCCGAGGCAGAGAGTGCCGATACAGGGCCTGCATGGGCCACGAGCTTTCATTAATTACCCACTGGAGCTTTGGAAGTCCCTCCACTGCATTCACCAGCTGGAGGAGATGCTGCTGGTCAACAGGGAAAGGTGACAAAGAACCCTCACCCCCAGCCTGCAAACTCCTGTCTTCCTGAAAAACCCTTTGCAAATAGAGATGGTTTGTGAAGGGCTCAGTTAAGCGGGGTTTAAACAACAATTGGCCGGGGACCGGCCGTGCAGACACAGAACTGCCATAAAGGAGGAGAACTGATTCACTGCAGCACCTTTGGAAGCGACACTGTCTTGCTGTGGGAGGAGAGGAGAAAGTACCGAGTGCCCACTCGCCAAACCTCTCCTTGCTCAGAGGGAATTTTTATATTGCCACCCACACAAACCCAAACCCCCGTGAGTCATCCCCGGAGAGGGAGCTCAGCCTTAAAGAGACCACATTCGGAACACAATAAAGGTTGTCTCCTAAGCTGAAAGTGCTTTTTCCAGCTTTTCCCACCTACTCCAAGAGGTGGAAATATCCTGATTTATTTTCCTCTGCACTTCTCCCAGGAAACGAGGCTGTCAGGAGATCCCAGGACTCCTTGAGCCGAGGATTTTTGGACAAACACCACCTATCCTCGACATCCAGCAGAAAGAATCCCGGGAGCTGGCAGGGCCCTTGTGCTGTGGGAGCAGTGCCCGAGTGGGAACCCAGAGCTCTGGCCCGGGATCAGCTCTGGCCTGAGATGTTTCACTCCTTCCTGGCTCTTCTCCCACTGCTCCATTTCCAGCTCAAACCCAGTGGTGGAGCACAGAGAAGGGATTTAACACCTGAACACACCTCCTACCCTCCGCAGCTGCTCTTGCAGGGTAGGATGGGGCTATGAATCATGCACCCCTCTGGATTTTGGACAAGAAAAATAATTCCCAGAGGGATTTTGAGGCTCAGCTTCAAGTTTAGGGTCTCTCAACCCTTCTGTGGTTGGTTGGGTTGTAGGTTCGTTGGGTTTTTTTCACATTACCCCTTTGGGCTCAGGGTTCCAATTACTCCTTTTCATTCCTTTTTTCTTTAATGATTCGGAAATATTTAAGTGACAGATCTTTTATTAAAACATTGTTATCAGAAAGCATCCAAAGGTGGGCAGGGCTAGTGCTGCACTCAGGGTTTCCATGCCTGAGGGAGAGCAAAGCTCTTCCTGGCTCTCACCTGGCCTCTGCACAGCAGAGGTTTGTTGTGCAGGCTTGGCTGCAGGAGACAGAAAAGCATGATTGTCCCAAAGGTTTGGTAGGAAAATTAGTGTCCATCACCCCAGAGAGGGAAGAGATGAGGCAAAGGAGAGATCCTTCAGGAGTTTCTTCTCACCCCAGTCCTGGCAGGGGAGCCATGATCAAGGACAGTGGGTGGGCAGTGGATGGGCTTGTTCACCTTATCCTTGTGACCATTCACACAGCAAAGAGCTGAGTCCCCTCCTCCTCATCTAATCCTTCACTCACCCAAGATAAATCCAGTGGTGGTCACGTCTGAGACCCTTCTGTTGGAGCATGGAGCTTTCCATGAGTCATTTTTCCATGGTTCACCTCCTCTCCTCCTGCTTTGCCCATTGAGTTCCCTGGGACAAGAAGCCTGTAATGGTCCATCACTTGCTGGTACAAAGTTAGTGCTGTGATGGCACCTTCTGACACAGTCACTGCACATAAAAGTCTATGGAATATATTCCATGGAAGGCCAAATCACTTCTTCATGGATCTGATGCAAAACGAGCTTTTACTCATCAATCTTTTTTTTCCCCCTCACTAAGTGCATATTTCTTTTCTTTAAGGATCATTCCAACATGAGCCTTGGAGCACTGGGGCCAGAACCTGAAATAATTGTATTTAAAAAGGCCTCACCAGGGGTTGCTATTTTCCAAGAAAATGGGTAAGAAGAGTCCAGCTACTGTCCCCAGCTCACCTTGCCTGAGGAATTCAGGGGTTTGGGGTGGTGGGATTGAGTGCCCAACACCAACTGCTCTGTTTGCTCGACACAGCACTGCTTCCAGTGCTCCCAGCCTGATGTGGTTTCTGCCCAGCCAAGACAATTTACACCCAGTGGTTGTGATAAAAGGGGAAAACAACCCAGCTATTTGTTCTCTCCTGCCTATTCATGAAGCAATTCCAATTATTTAATGGACTAAATGAACCCGAAAGCCACAAGGAGCACCTGTGAGAAGAGAGTAAACTTGCCAGCTGGGTGTGTTCGGTCGGTCACTCCCAGGGTTTGGCAGGAGGGGCATCACTGGCACCCAGGGCTTGGGTGGTCTCGAGGCACAGGACAAAGCCCCTTTCCCAGAGGCCACCTGTCGTTCAGGAGATCAGTTTTTTGGGAAGCCAACGTGCTTTTCCTCCCCGAGGAAAGACGTGAGTGGGAAGGTTCCACCCGGCCTGCAGGGACAGACCCTGCTGAGGGCCCAGAGCCAAACCTGCCCCCAGCTCGTGCCAGGGGCTGCCAGGCAAGCACAGCCCCATCCCGCCCTCCTGCTCCCCACTGCTTCCTCTCAAATCCCTTTTTCCAAAACAAAATTGATTATCAGGGCTGTTTCCTCCTCTGTTTGGCTTGGCTGGGTCACCTCTGTCGACTGTTTGTCCTCCTGAGCAGTTGGACACGGGCTGTGCCAGTGGGGCAGTGTGGGGGAGAAGGGTCTGGACACGCAGGATGAGGTTCCACTTGAGACTCAAAATTGTGGGGAAAATTCAGCCAAAACATTCAGTTTCCTGTGCAGTTCCTTTATTAGAATTTAATTATTGCTACTATTAATATTACTTTTATTATTACTGGTGTTGTCTCGGACTGAAATACCCATGTTGGGATTCTATTTTTGCCTCCCCTTGTTTTCCCAAGGGAAAAAAATATGTCTGTATGTTTGAGGGAAATCCATGAACTAAGCAAGCCTTGGGGAGAAAGTTGGGAGTTGGATGGGAAAGAGCCTGGGAAGGAGCTGGGAGAAAGGTGGTACAAAGGTGCTCAGGCTACAGGCTTTGAACTTGGGTGAGAGACATCAGGGGAGAAACACAAACAGTGAGGGACAGAAAGCAAATGAGAAGCACTTTTCCTGCTGCCTTGTTCACCCAGAAAACCAGAGGAGCAAAGCAATGTACATCACGTGTGCCAAGGGGAAGGGGAGGAGAGGAAAACCAACAGCATTGCTGTCTCAGAGAGATCTCCAGGGACAAAACAAACGGCCTTTTGTGCTGTCTGGGGAGACACTCTTCCATCATCTTTACGAATTTCCACCTTGGGCAACGGCTAAATAGCCTTGCATATTTACCATGGAGATACTAAGAGCCCTGCTGTAAATCTTAACCTCAAACTATCATTATTTGCCGGGGAAAATGAATGGTTTGCTCTGCACATGAAAAAAGAGCAGAGCTCCTGAAAGGGGAGACCCTCTTGGCCTGAGCACCTCCCCGGCTGCATTTCGGTCTCGCTCCTGCTTGTTGGAAGGATGAGTGATTCTTGCACATTCAGCTTGCAGAAATATCCATGGAAATGTGCTCTTTTCTTGTCTCTCAAAGCTGATATCATCTGTTGCTTGCAAGAGCGAGTCAGGTTGGGAAACGCTGCCGGGTGGTCAAGTCTCAGCCACTCATCTGCAAAACGGGGCTAAGGAATAAACACTGAAGATTCTTGGGGGCCCAGACATGACAACAATTGGGGTTAAAAAAAACACCTTGACACAGTCAGGAACAGTGCCCAGAGCTTTGGCCTTCCTCGTGTCCCCCACGAAGGACACAGAGCCCAGGTAGGGGCAAAAGCCAGTGCCAGCCTTGGCCATGGGGCAGCTGCAGTGAGATTTAATTTCTCTCCTCTCATCACAGTTTCCTTTGCCCGCTGCCTGTGAGCCCTGAGGGACAGCAGGGGATGAGGGGAAACATTAGTTTCTTAACAAATTCTTGTGTCATCCTCTTGACAGCACCTTTAAGCACTGAGTGACACTCAGGAATGATGTGGCTTAACCTCAGGAGTTCAAGCAAGGGAGCATTTCCCCTTGCCAAGGAGCAGCAGTAATCCCCGGAGAAGAAATCCATCCCAGCCCTCCCCTCCCTGCCAGCAGCCACCCAGTGCTTCACCCACGTGGCAGGGACACATCCAAGGCGCCCTGTTCCCTCCAGGAGCTGGGTTGTCTCCAGGGTACCTCTGCACTTTGGAGGAGCAGCAGGGTGGTTGGTCTTGATGAGCTTAAAGGTCTTTTCCAGCCTCAGTGGTTCCATAATTTTGTATTTGTGAATGAAGGGGTATCCCATATTCCCCAAAAGTGCCAGCTTTTCTGACCACAAACACTCTCTTAACCAGCTGCAAATGGAAAAGGAGAGGGGATAATGCAAAGCATGGGGAAGGTGAGCCCAAGTGGAGCAGACTGTGGAGCATCATCATTCCAGTGGGATGCAGGCTGGGCACACAGGGTGCCCAGCACTGCAATGAGAAGCTGGATGCCAAGGTTTCCCCCAGCACTCCCTTTCCACACTTGTTATCTGGAGACAAATAAAGAGCCACTGTTTTAAATCCCAGGGATTAAAGGTTTAACATGACCAAGAAGAAGCAGCCTGGAGAGCATTAATTAATGTTTATATGTGGTTTCTACCTTCTCTTTCCTTTTTTTTTTCACCCTTTGTCTGCCTCAAAAGATAATAGGTGGAAACAGCTTCTGCCAAGGCCAGGCTTCACTGGCTGAGCCTCTTCTTTCTCCTCTCCAAAATATTTCAGTGTGTGGCCTCATGATTCCTGTGGCTTTCCCTCTGTTTATCTGCAATTACAGCTCCCACTGTTCCCCAGCACTGGACTTTCTTGTAGGTTGTGTTCTCCACACGGTGATCCCAGCCTGGGAAACCCTTGGCACCGCTGCCTGCACCACTGGAGCACCACTTCTCCTTCCTCTCCCAAGTGGAGAGGTGATGAACTTCCCATGGATGTGACATTCAGAGCTGCAAATTCCCACCCTCACTGGATTTTCGGGAGCTGCTCTGCATGTGACCCTGACCCTTTTTGCTCTTGTCTCTGGGTCAAAGCTGTTCCTTTTTCATGGGCAGGGAGGGCAGAAGATGACACACCTAATTCCCAGCCAGAGGGTAGAAATGGCTCCCCTCTGATTTGTGTCAGCTGGAAATACAACTCAGCTACTTCCCTAGGTTTCTGTATAATATCTGTCTAACATCTCACTGTGCTGCACTTGAAGCCAAGAATTGTAGCTGAGCAAAAATGTCAGAATACAGGTGAAAAAATGAGGGGCTGTTCCCTTCTCCTGCTCCAATGAAATACAGATCACCAAATTATTTAATTGAAAAATAAACAACAAACAAACAAAAAAACCACCTAGATATCATTTCCTTTCAGGTATTTATCTAAGTTCCTGTAGTTTTTTTAACCACATCATACCTTTTCCTAATATCCAACCTAAACCTCCCCTGGCACGACTTCAGGCTGTGCCCTCGGGTCCTGTCCCTGGTCCCCACAAGGAAGAGATCAGGAAACTTCATAAAACCATCCGTATTTTAGTTGTGAACTCCAGGCCTTGGATGCTGGGAATGCTGAAAACTGGGTGCTGCAAGATAATGAGATGATAAATTAATCTGTGGGGGTTTTTCAGGAAACATCAACAGAAACAGCCTGGGGGAGATACAAAACCCAATCTAATAAGATACCCTCTTCTCTGCATTTTCCATCGTTCCAGTCTGGAGCCCCACTCCGTGTACTGAGTGACCACAGACCCAGCCCAGAGCACCCAGCAGCTCCTGGCGGTTATTCCATCCTTTTCCTAAAGAGTCGTGGTGATCTCGCAGTGCCGGGCTGGGAGGTAACGTAACACCACGAGGGGTAACCAGTGTGATCCCCTCTTTTCAGCCCCCTTAGAAGACAAGCACAGAATTAATTTTAACTAGAGGAAGTCTCTTAGGAAGGGAAATTCTCCCTGGATATCAAGTGTTTCCAGTAATGGCAGATCCCCCATACCCTGGGCACTGTTCCGTGCTCGATTATTCGCGCTGGTAAAACATCTCCTCCATCCATCCTCTCCATCAGGCAAAATCCAGCAGATTTAGAAAATGACACCTGTGTCATTTCAGCTTCTATATGAGTTTTTAATGCAGGAAAAGAAAAAACGTTAATTACACAAAACCTTCCCCAAAGATTTGACTCTCCAGAAGCTGAAATCGCAGCTCTGCTTCCGACCGGAGCCCAAGAGCTGCTGAACTCGCTGCCAGTGTCAAGCCCTGCAGGGAGGGACTTGGCCCAGCCCAGCCCTGTGAATAGAAGGTCCTGTCCTGCCCCATCCACGTTAATGCTGTGCCCGTTCATAAACCTGAGCCTGGCATGGGGGAAAATTTCCAAATGGGATTGTAACAGTCAGTTTTATTAAGCATTAAGCAACTGCAGCATTTTCTCTGCTCGTTCCCCAGGTTAAAAACAAAGGCTCAACACAACATCCCCACTCACAGCCTGTTCAGAGAGCACCTATTTTTACTGCAACATCTGTTAATACACCAAAGAGCTCCTGAAAAAAAAAAGAATCTGGGTAAAAATAGACTTTGTTAATTACAAACACCAGCAATCACAGGGATGATGGGTTTGAATCTGCTCTTACTGGCAGCACAGGGACCAAGTGAGAGAAGGAGGGCAGGACTGTGACCCAAAGGCACGTGAGGGTGTCCAGGGCAGGTCTTTGCCCCCATCCTTGATGGGCAAGAGGTGGATCAGGGCAGGGGGGAGGAGGAAGGTGCTTGAGAGCTTAAGGAGGCTGCAGGACTCTGAAACCCAAGAGCCAAAGCGTAATTTGTGTGGCTAATGACCCTTGGGTCATGACAGCCAGGAGTGTTGGCAAGGCAGATCCAGTGTCACATCCTGGGGTTGACTCAGCTGGCAGAGGGCAGAAAAAGGAAGAAAGATTGCTCTGCATCTGCCTGAGCCCTTGGCACTCACTACTGACATGGGCTGGACAAACTGGACTCTGCTCTTTGGACACCCATTTTTCTAATTAACTCCATATTCTCCACTTCCATGGAATTCCAGACTGGTTTGGAAGAGACCTTAAAGCTCATCTCATTCCAACCATGGGCAGGGACACCTTCCCCTAGACTGCTCTCTGTTGTGGGTGGTCTTCAGCTAAAAACAAAGTAGTCAAACCCTAAACACCTGCTTTTGCTAAAAATGCCCAAAGATCATTAATTCCCATGCAAATCAAGCCCTAGTGGCTTCAGATGTTACTGAGACTGCAGCAATCTAAATTAAGGAGAGGATCTTAACCTCTGGGGACAGTCAGAGGTGTCTCCAGAGAGTGATTCACCTCTGCAGACAGGATAAACTGTCTCTTTATCTGCTCTGGCCAGATGGAAGGAGATGGTCAGCTCAGACTGAGCAGCAAACTTTTAGATGGTCTAAGTCAGGTGAGATGAAGCCCATCCAAAGGGAGAAGTGTTTCCAGCTGCTGTTGTGTAACTTTGCCTGACGGATTCTCAAAATGAGAATAAAAATGTCTTAATTTAAGAAAATACAAGTGGTAACAAGGTTGATTTCCTCACCTCTGAATTGTCAGTCCTGAAACAGCTCATTTTTTACATACCATAAAAGCTACAAAACTTTGTCAAATTGATCCAGCTGCCAACTGAAACTGGAGGAGAATGTTGGAGAAGCAGCAGCAATACTGTGTAAATCATCATAACTTCCACCAAGAAATCACGGCAGCATTCCCATTAAATCCAGGTGAAATCCACTGCTTCTGGCTCCTTTGGCTCAGGAACATGACTGATGTGGCAATGTGGACATAAGAGTTACAGCAACACAGGAGTGGAGCCCAAAATACCTGAAGTCAGACCCAAAGCTGATCGTGGCTGCCCTGGAGATGGCTGTGAAAATCCAACTGCAGACAGGGCTCGTGGCTTCAACCTGAACTTCTCTGAGGCTGAGCCCCTCTGAGCCCCCCAGGAGCTCGTGGGGGTTTGCACACCCCGTTTATTGATGTCCAGCTTTGGGTGCCTTCAGCAGCTCACCCCCAACAGCAAGTTCCACACGACTGTGGGGTTTCATGATCCAACTCCAGACCTGAACTGCTCCCATTCCTACCTCTCACCTCCTCCTGTACCTGCTGACTGGACTAGAATATTACCAGAAAGTCTGTTATAATGTTTCCCCACACCAAAAGCATGTCAGTTTGGGAGGATTTATGAGAAACTGTGGCCAAAGCCTTTTGAAGACATTACAACACACTTCTGATGAGCAGCTGAACTCCAGTCCATGCTCCTGTCCAGACAGGACCCCAGGGCTCTGCACTCCTGCCACTCTTGTCTTCGTTATTTTGGGAATTGTGCTTCAGCTCTTTGTGCTTTTAGTTTCCACATCTGTAAAATGGGCACTTAGCTTCAAAGTTCTGCATTAACTAATGTTGCTAAAGCATTAAAATCATGGTCATGGAGTTCTTGTCCTCTTGATTTCACCCTGTGAGGAGAGTAAAATCAAAGCTGATTGCTACAGAAAAGAAGCCTTTGTGTCTCATCTTCCTCCATGAGATTGAGTTTCTAAGGTATGTTAAGAAATGAGACCCCAGAGGGGTTAGTGGTGTCCATTTAAATCTCTCAAATACCTACACAAAAATACACCAAGTGCATGAGGATTAACTCTGAATCTGAGTGGATTAGTCAAAAAGCTTCCACAGTAACATGGAACTGCTGGAGGAAAATGTATAAAATTGTCATTTTTGTCAACTTTGCAACACAACTTGATCCCCCATGTATAATGAGCTGTAAGCCTGGCAATATCCCGGGATCAGGTGAAGAGAAAACTTTCACTTGGGAAAAAAACAGAGGAATTCAGAGGGTCAGAGCATCAGAGACATGAGAGATGGGAAACCTGAGGCCACCTTGCTCTCTCACTCAACACCCCACAGTCCCCACCGGCTGCGCTCCTGGAGCTCGTCCAGTCCTGCCGCGAACCCACCGTCACACACGTATATAAATACATGTTTACACACTCCCAAGGTATTAAAGACAACTCTGAAAGATTAGGATGTGAAGGACGTGATTCAACATATGAAATAACATGAGCAAACAGACAACCTTGCTGCTTGGTTTGAAGGTTATACACATTATGATGCTAAAAAAAAGAGGGAGACAGTTCCCTTTCAAGAGGAACATCGAAAATAAAGCAGGGGCAGGTTCCTGCAGCACTTCCCTGCCTCATGAGATGGTTCAGCTGAAGGAGGGCAGACAAAACCACCTGTAATAACTGTACTGGTCTAGGCACTGACCTGTACAAGTTGCCACCAGGCTCCATGGATGGAAGAAGTTTCCAAGGGAAAAATCAGCTCTGACATAGAATCACAAAATCCCACAATGGTTTGGGTGGGAAGGGACCTTAAAGCTCATCCACTCCCACCCCCTGCCACGGGCAGGGACACCTTCCACCAGCCCAGGTTGCTCCAAGCCCCATCCATCCTGGCCTTGGGCACTTCCAGGGATCCAGGGGCAGCCACAGCTTCTCTGGGCAGCCTGTGCCAGGGCCTCCCCACCTTCACAGCCAGGAATTCCCTTGAGTCTGTTGGCAGAAGACAGGATGCACCACTCTGCCCTTCTGGCAGCTATGGGGCAGGAATATTAAAGGACAGCAAGATTTTTTCAAGGTTATCAAGGAGAAAAGGTCAGACCTGCTCTCAGGCTCCATATCCAGGATTGCATTTGGTTCCCAAAACTCTCCCTGCTTTCTCCCTAAAAAGCTTCCCTGCCTGGGCCTGGTTGTCAGTGGCTGCATGACTGGTCACAGCTTATTCATAGCCTTAATTAGCAGGTGTGTGAGTGCCTGTTCAGCCACATTTTTAGATCTCTGGGCTCTTGCAAGCTGTCAGGGAAAAAAAAAAAAGGCATTATTTTAGGAAAAATAGCACTGCAAACCAGTGACATTCAGTTTGACGTGTGGGGATAAATTAAGGATGAGAATTCATTAAAGAAAACTCCTTCATCACATTCCTGTGTTCAAGGGGAAACACAGCTGAGTTTCAGTTGATCTTGGCTTCTTCACTGACCTGGAGCAGTAAATTTTCCCCCCTTTTAGTGTTTAAATAGTTTGTCAGTGAATGATCCCATTCATAAAGTGCTGGCGATGACAGTTCTGCAAAGCTAAATGGCACTTAACTGTGCACCCAATAAATCTGCAACAAAAATAAACACAGAGGGCGAGAGGGAAAAGAAGATTAACAATGGCAGGGAGCTAAAAAGGAAAATGAAAAAAAAAAGAGTCGCTGGCAGGTATGAAAGGACATTGTCATTAAAAGTGTTCGGAGTGCATTGAGCAGCATTGCTCCCATTTCCCGCCCCTGTTTGCCTGACCTTTGAATTCTCAGAAGAAAAAGGGCTGGGCTGATGTCTGGGAACTCGGTTTTGGTCAGACGAGTGTGCTGTGGGCACTGCAGAGCCATCTCTCTGTCTCTGGGCAGGCTCCTTATCCCCTGGCACCTCCTGAATTAGCCAAAGGACTTGTGAAAGCAAAATTTGCATTCCTGAAATGGTAACCCTGAGTCCATCCAGGAAAAATGAAGGCAGATCCTCACACTGATGAAAGCAAGAGCCAGACTGAGGAGGGAAATCTGGAACTGCTACAATCCAGTAAGAAGCAAATCTCACGTCACAAACAAGATCCTTATCACAGGACCACAAACCCCAAGAGCAAAGGTTTTCATAAACCAACCCAGCACTGAAAAAATGCCACCTGTATTTAAGAACTGGGAAGAAAATTTGACATAACAGACTTGAATAGCCTCAGAAAATAAAGCAACCCCAAACACAGAGGAGATACAGGGAAATGGGATAACGTGGAAAGATGTTTGCTGTGGATAATCCCTCTCTTCAATGGGATAATGGATTTTCTAGACAAAGCCAGGGCCGTCCACCAGCAATTTGTGTGGACTCTCTAATGCTGTAAAGGGAATGAATAACTTCACTGACAAAGCAGGGGGTTGTGTGAGAGGGTTCAGAGATCTAAGGAAAATGTGTTCAGAGAGAGACAAGTGGGCTCAAGGCAGTTTATTAACAGAGTTGATCAGGATCCTGACTGGGGCTAATTTTATATAAGCATTTAATTAAAACCAGGGGCAGTAAAAGCAGCGTCGAGCCATCAAAGTTTGCTGATGACAAAAAAGCTGAGTCAGATTCCCATTCCCCAAAGGAATTGTACAACCTGCAGGAAACAGGAGGTGGAGGACAGGAGCAGAGGAAGGAGGGAGGACATGGAAGGAGCAGACTGCGAGGGTGATAATCACTGAATGATTAAATGAGGTCTCTGGCTACCAAAGTCAGGTGGCCCACCTTCAAAACACCAGCAATTTGAACTGCCAAATGAGCCAGATAAGATATCTGGGATGGAGGCTGCACTGCTGTGAGACCTTTGCTGCAGCAACGTGTGTAGTTTTCATCACCTGTGTTCGAGAAAGATAAATCCAGCCTGGAACAGAAGTAGCAAAAGGACATGGGAGTGATCCTGGGAAGGAGTTTATCTCATGGGACAGGCCTCCAGGAGCCTGGCACGATAAAGGCTGCTCTGAGATCTGATCCCCAGCTTTAAATACCCAGGGAGAGAGGCAGCATAGAGGGAGAACTGCTTGTGCTAGTGGACAATGCCAGGGGAAAAATAAAATGCAGTGGAATGGGACATAGAGAAGTGTAGATAGAAAATGTAACGAAGGGCTGCCACAGGAATTGGGCTCTGCAGCAGCTTTCCAAGAGGAGTGTAAACCTGTAACAACCCCCAATTTTTTTTTAAACAGAGACTGAAATATTTATGAAAGAGAAAGTAGGAACAAACACATGGAACTGCAACAACCTGGCCACGTAACCCAAACAGCCCCTGGTAATCCTGCCTTTGTCTCCTGCCATGGCACAGGATCCCAGCTTGGAAGGCCCCCCCAGCACTAACACACAGAGCCTTGTTGCACAGGGAAAAGGGGAATAGTTGTGTAATATTTCACAAGCATCCTTTGCCCAGTCTGATGCTGTTGTAACTACTCTGGGTTTAATCAAAGTGAGCCGTGAGAAAGAACAAGCAGGAAATAAAACTGACAAAAATAGGATCCCCCAAAAAGGACACACAGCTCTGAGGGGCACGTGGAACATCAGGGCTTTGGCAACACTCCCCGTTTACCTGCTCCAGGTTTATTGCCCACAGCTAGAATTCAGTTTCTTTGCTAACAGCAGGTCTTGAAAAAGAGAAAATCTAGAAAGCTTTGTTTTTCTGGAAGGAAAAAAAGCATCCTGCCTTTGATGGATGTGCAGCAAGTCCTGACTTAGGGGAGCCACGGCTGGGGGAGGCGCGTGTGACACCCTGCAAAGGGCTCTGCACCTCCAGAGAGCTGCTTGGAAATCAGCATTTCTCCTGGGTGTCTCACAGTCTGAAGCCTCATCTTGGCCCTTGCTCCACACAGACTGCCCAAGCACTGAGGAAATCAGGGAAAGCTCCCTCTCTGCTGCCTCGGGCTCCCCCCAGATCACTGCCTGAGCAGATGGGCTGTGTCCAAAAGGTCAACGTGCCTGGCCTAATCCAGCCCAGGGCTGGGAGCCAGGGAGCAGAGCATTCCCTGGGAAGGGCTTCAGGGAGAGTGTTCCACAGCTTTCCAACAGCTCCATGAAGGGGAGGATCGAGTTCATGGTCTGTTGCTCATCCCTGGTGGTGACACGGCAGGAGCAGAGGGGCAGGTCCTCGGGAAGGGGAACAATGAAGCTCAGACTGAGCAGGGACATGACTGGCTGATGCTTCAGGAATGACTTATTCCCTCTCACCTTGAGCTTGGAACAAATGCCAAGCCGTGCTCTGCTCTCTGACATCTTCATCTCACTGCACCATGGGTGACTTTTCACTGCATGAATGGATCTAATTATTACCCGAGGGGTAAATATTCGCTGAGGCACACGGAGAATAAGGCAGGTAACTCCCAGTCTGGTCTTCTAATCCCATTATCAGACACCTCCTCAGCATCATTATCCTAAATACTACAAAATGAAACACAGGGGAAAAATACCACTGTCTTTCCAGTAATGAGAAGCATGGACAGGAGAGGAAATAATTTCTCTGAGTCATGTTCCCCACCCAAATAATAGAAATATCTCCGTGTGGAGGAGCAGATGACGTTATGGATTAGCTGCTGTTAATTTTCACCATGAAACAGCTCTTGGGTGCCAATCCCAGCATGGAAAGGGAGGTGGCCCAGATCTTTGCTCTGTTTGAGGTTTGCAGAGAGCTGATGCTCTCCATGCCTTGTTTGCAAGGGATCAGGCCTCTCAGCCTGAAGCTGTGCTCCTCCAGTCCTCCCACACCAATCCAGGGATGGGCACAGGCACAGAAAAAAAGGGAGAGATTGTTCTGGATACAGAAATGGGCTTGGGAGCAGATTCTGGTGTCTAAACCCCTCAGCGTGGGTGGATCACAGCTCCGGGAATCCCAGGGGATGCAATTCCCCAGCTGCCAAAGCCCAGAGGACCTCCCATGGGAACAGCTCTGACCAGGGAGGGGCAGAGACAGGAAGGTTTGGAAGAGAGCTGGAATTGTGGGCAATCCAAACTTCCAGGAAGGAAAGGGACACTCCCCTCCTGGCAGGACCCTGGACCCAGAGCACCAGGGCTTGTTCATGCACTTCAGGTCAGGGATGGAGGATGGAGGATGGTGCCCCCAGCTCCCAACAGAATCACTGTGAGCAAGAGTCCCCAGCCTGTGACCCGCTTGTGTATTTATCACTTACAATCCACCACTTCCAGATTTTTTTGCTCCTCATTTAGCCCTAAATGCTTAGGAGAATCTGTGTTCTGCAGAGGCACCAGGAAAGCTCCACAGAGAACTGTGTGTTCTGGCTTTACAGATAATCTTCCCCTCTCAATGTTCACTTGCTAAAAAGTTCCTGAAAGCCCCAAAAATCTGCAGGGTTTGTATCCAGCAGCCTCAAGGACAAAGCCCTGCTGTTTTCATGACAGTTGACACCTCTTTTTTTCCCATGACTTTTGTAAGAGTAAATAAGTAAGAGCAGGACCATAATACCAGAATTACGAGGTGACACTGCTGGAGCAACTGGCCAAGCTGTGACAGGAAAGGATGCTGCTGAAAGCTTTCCTCACTGCATTCCTTCTTGCATAAATACCAGGACCTGACTGACTTCAGGCAGCTCTCTGACCTGTTCCAACTTAATTCCCACTCTGCAGCAGCCTCTCTGACATCTCACAGGGCTGCAGGGTCTCAAACCTGCCTGAGCTCACTGGGGTCTGTAAGAATCAGCATCCCAATTGGGGTTTGCAGCTCTGATGTAACTAATAAAGGTTTTGCTTCAGTTTAAGAGCTGGGCTCTGGGTGTGGTGAGAATGAAGTGTCCAGGAACTCAACCTTTACCACCTGACAAGGCCTGTTTGGGAAGGACATTAATGGCCCTCGTGTGGGAATTGCAAAAGGCCTGAAATATTTCACTATTGTTTTATCTACAAGGGTTTGGTTCCTTTGGTTTATGCAAACACCAGAAGCATTTGCCCAAGGGGTAACCAGCACTTCCTCCCCTTTTGTTGGTGCTCCAGCACATTCAGCCTCCTCCTTCCCCGGGAAACTTTGGCTTCTGAAATTGCTCCTTGATAAATCAGTTTCTCGCTGAGCTCTGGAGGGAAAGCCCCTCCTCCCAGCTGCCTCCTGGCAGGTTATCCAGGAGCAGATGATTTCAGGAACCTCTCTCTGCGAGTAACACTTTCTATTGCTCTCAGTTGTTTGACAAAACAAGAGCTCTGGTGTTTCCTGCAGTGAACTGACCTGACAGAGCAGCCTGGGGGTTCCTGTCCATTGGCAGCTGAGCAGCACCTCTGCCCTTGGAGGGTTTTTTGATTGGAATTTTGACCAAGTATCTCTAATTTAAGAGATTTAAATGGCAACTTCAGTGTAAAAAGAAAAAGCTACTCTGCTCCAAAGATTGAGGCCCCCAAACCACCTCTTCTTCAGTTTATAATAAAACCTGACAAATCCTCCCTGGCAGTACCAGACCCTGGGAAGAAAGAGGAACAGGGTTCTCATGGGATATCCATGCCCAACATGTAAGATTCTGTAGGATCTGGGTTTCACCAAACCTCTCCCTTTGTCCAGACACAAATTTGGGCTCAAATCCAGTATTGTCTAATCCAACTGTTCTTTGCCCAGTTACGCTTTAACTTATATTATATAAAAATAAACTTATGAAAAAACTTGTCAGTCATCATCCTTGCACATGTAGCTAAACCCCAGAAAAATCTCTCTTTACAGAAATAGAGCTTTAGCTGTCCAAAAAAATAGTTGGCTTTTCACCATAGTTATTTTCCCCCTAATTTTTATATTTCATGTAGTTTCACCATGCAGTTTGAAGCAATTAAGCTTTTCCCTTTTGCCTTTTCTTTCACCTCTTCCTTGTCCCCTCTTTTTTCAATCATTCCTTTCTTACCCTCCTTTTCCATTTTGCTGCTGAAGAGAGATGATGGAGAGAGGGGGGAACTGCAAACCCACACAAACACCAAGTTTCCTTGTACTGGCCTGAAGTTAAATGAATCCAGACTTCTTCTTTTCCTTGCTGGGACCTGGGGGAACCATCCTGTGGGATGAGCTCAGAGCTCTGCAGAATTATCTCAGCAGTGGGTACAATCAGAGGTGGGTCCCAGCCAGAACTCCGGATATGAGCGGTTTCCATCCCTGCAGGGGAGTTTGGATTTCGACACTGGGACTTGTTCCTCGCTGTCAGGACTGGAACTGGAAGCCAAACACCCCTGAACTGCAGGAGGTTCAACCCCAAGGGCTCATGTCTCTGGTCAGACTCCCGGGATGAGCGACCAGCACTCCTGGGGCAGCAGCTCCTGGGACACACAAACACTCCACAGCCCTTTGGAGAAATCAACCCCCCTTCAGGACCCACTAAAAGGCCTTGGATGGCCCTTTGCTGTCACTCCGTGGATGGAGGGGAAGCATCTTGGTGCACATTCCCTCAGTGCCCACCCAGGGAGCAGCAGTTTGACCTCACATCTGAATTAAGGCCAAGGCAGAGACAGCCCAGAGACTTGTGCTGTCCTTTCTGGGAACAAACGCGACTCACAGCACAAGAGCTGGGCAGCACCACAGCCCCTGCTGGGGGCTAAACTCCACAGCTAAACTCCCTCCAGCCCAGCTCTCAAGCCCAGCCCAGCTCAGCCCAAGGCAGATGGAAGAGTTGCTCAATTCTTGGCATTCCACCAAAAAGTCAGCCCAAAGGAGGAAAAATCTTAAAACAAGAGGAAAAGCAGCCCCTTCCCCCAGCAGTGGCTGGGATCAGTATGTTCAGTTCCACTAGAACTGGTAGATGTTTCACTCCAACATGGGACAGACAAGAAGGGTGAAAAGATTTGGCCAAGAAATAATTCAGTGGTTTCCCCCCTTTCTCCCCTGCTGTTTCCTCTCCATCCAAACACGTTCTGATCATGCTTTCCATGAACACTCAGGAGATTATCAGTGAAAGTCATTCAGTGTGAGCAGCAGCAGAGGGTGTTCTGAGGGCTCATTCTGCACTTAAACAATCCCATTGAAAAATCAGATACTGAGATTGCTACTCTGACAAAAGAGGAACAAAAACATCTCCAGTGTCTTATGGACTCATTAAAAACTAGCCCAGGCAGTTGGAGTATTGCATTTTCACCCAGATTGACTCATAAGTGATTAGAATGGGATTAACAAGGAAAAAAAATAATTAAACCATCACTGGAATTGTTCCCACTGCAAAGTGGGGCTGAGTCAGAAGCAATTATTTTCATCTGGGAAGTGGGAAATGTCATTTTGTAAAACTCACTTTACCCTAGGCTGGCAAATGGCCAACTTTGCTTTGCTTGGGGTTTAGACACATATCCTTAAAATTTTGGGGAAATTTTATGTTCATACTTAGCCATTTCATTGGATAGCACAGAAACCCCACACACCACTTCCTAGGTCGGGGCAAGAAAGTGATTTTTTCCCCTGTTTCTTCTTACACAAATCTATCAAAATTCTTCAGGAATTTAAACTAACCCATTGGGTACAAAAAGCAAAAAAACCCCACCAAACCCACACCCATTATCGTTGTGTGGAATATGTTTGGGTTGAGTGACAGGCTAAATACTGAAATTCCCAAATGCTGTGTTTAAAATACACCTCTGAAACTTTCTCGAAAAGTTAATACAATCCCAGAATGGTTTGGGCTGGAAGGGACCTTAAAGCTCATCCCTAGACCAGGTTGCTCCAAGCCTTGCCCAGCCTGGCCTTGAGAACAGATTCACTTTGAGCCCAGACAAGTTAAAATATCTTTGATGCCTTCCCTGACAATCAGCTTTTTGTTTCTAGAATGTTCTGCACCTAAAATTTGATTTAATCAATTATTCGGGTTTATAAGTCAACAGAGTAGAGATTCTTGCACAGAGTTTTTTTGTAATCTGATGGTGAAACTCATTATTAGACAAATTATTTCCAGTAAATTGCTCTCTTCACCCTCCCTGAGTACTGTGGCATTTCAGACTTGTGCAAACATTTTATTTTGAGATAAGAGTGCTGATGCCACTATCCAAGAACAATAGAGGATGATTATAGATCTCAGAGACCATCTAATCTAATTCCTGTATAAACAGGCCATAGGCCTTTTTTAAATTAAATGCCATTTCAAGGCCAATAGACACGGTTGAACTAAAGCACAGCTCTGGAAAGCAGAGGGGAAAAAAAGACATGCACGGATAAAAATGTGCAAACAACACACTCCAGGCAAGTGCCAAAATCCTGCCCCACCACCTTTGCCTCTCACTGTGCCTCTCACGAGCCTGTGGAAAGAAAAACTGTCCAAAGACAACCACATTTTGATGCTTTTTAATGGCAGACAAAGACTTTGCATCTCCCAGCTGTTTTCAGCACAACTGGCAAGAGGGAAATGTTTTATCCCATTTCCATCTCATATTGGAAAAAGGAGCATCAGAGGCATCAAATACCTGGGATTTTCCAAGTTCTTTGTAAATGAGTCTTGCTGTGGTAAGGCTGGATTAGGTTTAGGTGCAAACCTGTAGATGCACCTCAAGCAGTAGTTGCCTTTTCCAAAGTGGATTATTGTGTGTTAAACATGTCCCACCCTGGCTTGGTTGAAGGCAGCTGAAGTGTCACCACATTATTACTTGATTCAGGTAATCCTGTCCCAGAGCTGTAATTAGACACTTCCAAACACCTCCGAGCAAGAAGCTGGGGAGAAAGGGTTTCCTTTCTCCCCACTCAGCTCTCCTTGGATAAGGCACTGGGGACCTCTGTGTGTAATCCCTGCCAGCACCCCAAAAAGGGATATCCAGAAATCAGCTTCTCCTTGTCACAAAGGGACATTAATTGGGTGGCCAAAATTGGAGCAGGGGAGGCGACAGAAAATAGTGCCCTGGGTCTGACACATTCACCCAGTGACAAGTGGTATTTACAACCTCACCTTAGCAAGGTGCTGCAAGTAGTTTGCACAGAGCTTTCTGTGCAGGAAAGTTTGATTACTCCCCTTTCTCCAGGTTTTGTTAGAATAGAAAAAACAAGCCCACAAAAGTCCCTGTCTAACACTCTGAAGTGAGGATCTCTGAAAGAGAAACAACAACCACACCGGTTTGATTTATATATTTAATTTTTAATTAAAAAATAAAGGTTATCTTAATACATCTCTTGCAGCCTTTGGGCAAAATGCACCCTTACCAAGACTTTATGAAACATGATGCACATCTATTCTTGGCACACATCTTAAACAAACACCAAGTTTCTGCAGCAACTTCTGAAATCCATCATCCTCCCCAAACCCTGAAAACATCGAAAAGTTCATTTAAAAAAAAAACAAAACTACAAAAATTAGTAGTGGGCCCAAAGCAAAAACCCCAGATCGAAGCATCCCAAAGCTTTTGGAGCAGACTCAAATCCAAACCCTCATCTCATTCCAAGTTTAATCCTGGATCACTGCAAATTCACAGACACGGCACCCAAACAACCCAGAGAGATGCAATTGGAATCCTGGCCCGGGAAAGTATCTCCCTTTGGAAGCTTTGAGCTCACCCTGGGCCAAAGCAAACCTGGGGGCCTGAGCCCCTTCCTAGAGTTGTCTTGAGTGGGGCCCATCCCTGACAGAAGTAAGTGCTGGTGACAGGAGGAATCGGTGCTGCTGGAGCTCCCATTCCTTGTCTGTCCCTGCCCCGACACCAGGCCAAGCTCTTTGTCCTTTTGCTCAACTCCAGGGCAAGGATAAAGCCAAGGGAACACCCCGAGCCCTCCAGCCCAGCCACCCCACACACCTCTGCCTCCCACCTTCCCCTGGACCTCTGCAGGGGCTGGCTGGGCGTTCCATGTGTGCTTTCCCTGGAATCACGTCCAGGCCCCCCATCCCAAAGTTCCTTCAGCAGAGGGACCGGTTGGCACCACTCCCACGGGATGTCTTTGTTCCACCTGGCCCATGATGGCTGATTCCCAAAGGCACAAAGTGACCAATCTTTAGACTTATGCACAAGGTCTACATATATATATATATATATATTTATATATATATGTACACACACACCATTACATACATATTTAAATATATATATATACACATATATATTTGGTTTTGGTTTTTTTCTTTTATCTCTTTTTTTGCTTTTCTTTTCCCCTCCTTTCTTTCCCTTTTAGCTTAGTGGTGCAGTCTCCTCTGAGGAGGGCTCTGGTATATGTTCTGGAGACTTCTCTGTCTCCAACGAGGCTTCTTCTGGCTTCTCCTCTGTCAGTTTAGGCTCCTCAGGGGCTTGAGATCCCTCCAGCTCCTGACTCTGGGCCTGGCTGTTCATTTTCTCCTCTGCTTCAATCTCCTCCGAGGTGGGAATGGAGTTTTTCTTTGGGCGGCCTTTGGGCTTGGTTGGAGCTTCCTGGCCCCCCTTCAGCACCTGGAGCAAAGAGATCAACCATCAGGGTCAACTTGAACTCCATTCTGGTCCTGTGTCTGATTCCCTCTCCCTTCACAGCACCACTGCAGCAGCAAGACACTCCCAGCCAGAGATCTGTATCCAAGCTAATCCCAAAGTGGTTTGAAGTGGCAGTAACTGTCCCACACATTCCAAGGAACAGCCTAGAACTGCACGTCCTCTCCCAGATCAGAATTCCCAAACACCTCCACTGGAGAACATCACAGCATCGTGGTTCCCAACCAGCATTTATTGCAGGGTTCTCTTTTCTAAAGAGATTTTAACTGGCCACGAAGCTAAGAATAAGTGAAAGAGGAGAAAGGAAGAGATGAAAGGCAGGAATTGATGATCTCAGCTCTCCAAACTGCACTGTTTTCTACAGAGCAACACGATCTTTTTTGTCTGTGCACAGAACCAATCCCACAAGCTCTGAGATCACAGGAGTGCCAACAATGCAGAGGGAGATATTTTGGTTCTTCCCTCTGTTCTACTCTCATTTCTTTCACCCCTTGGCTTTGTGGTCCCCCCTTGCCCACCACACATGCTGAAGAATGAACACGTTAAAAAAAAGAGACCATCTTTAGGAAAAATGACCAAGAATAAAACCAAACTTGGTATAAATAGACTCAAGTTGCTGACATGATGCTCAGCTTTCAAACCTGTTCTTTTGCAACCAGTTTTTAAGGACTGTGGGGACATGACAAGGAACCACTCACCATTTTCTTCCACTTCATCCTCCGGTTCTGGTACCATGTCTTCACCTGGAGCTGAGTCAGCCCCAAGGACTGGGCTAAGTCAAGCCTGGGAGACAAAACAGGCACTGAAATGAGCTTACAGAGGACAAGAACAGCTCAGATGCCAGATACAATCAATCCAGCATTGTAAGAGCATTCAACAGTGTCCCTCTGATCAGTTGTTTTGAGAACAATCCCACAAAAGCAGTGAACACCATGAATTCAGGATGTAAGGACAGAGGCTCCTATGGAAGAAACTCCAATATTTAGGTGTTTTGGGACTCTCTGTTCTCTTTTCTCTTCCTAGAGGTCACAGGGTTTGCCTGCCCTCTTGGAAACACAAACCTGCTGCGCTCCAACTGCTGACACTCCCCGTTTGCCCATGAATTAGGGACATCACATCCCTGAAAAACAGGCCTCTGGTGTTGGAAGCAAACACGTAGGAACAGACACCAGCATCAGTCTGCCTTTGAAAGTGCTACTCTTTGTATCACATTTCTTCTTCACTACCTACATCAGTCATAATCCTTTCCCACTGCTGATGGAGCAGGAGTACATCTAAATCCATCCATTTCATCAGCACTCTGCCATCGGAGGCAATTTGGGCTTACAAGGCAATTTGCTATTTGCGTGTTTTGCTTCAGGGTCTGAGTGGCAGACAGCCCATAATCCTCATTCATCCTCCACAAATCTCCAACCCAGCCAAGTTCATGTGAAGCCATTCATTACTTCTATATTAAACCCCAGGATATGAGGCAAATGCAGCTCAGAGTAACTCCTGATCCTTCCCCACAGGTGAACGGGGCAGTTTTGTAATGGAATTGCACAAGGGATGGGGTTGGAAATCCTCAGCAATGCCAGGAAAGTGCCCCACGTTGTCCCACGAATCCTGCAGGTGGGACAGCTCCAACTCAGTGCCACATTCCAAAGTGATCTGGATTCTGGGACTTCTTGGCAAATATCTCCTTGCCTTTGGATGGAGGAGCACATCTGTCAAGGCTGAGCTTTTCACAACCAAACTCTTGTTTCAGTTGGGCTCCTGGGGCAACCAGACTTGTATTTGCAAGCACCCACATCCCCCACACCACCTCCCTGGGCTCCAAGTCACTCTCATGGATTCCTGCTTCTCCCCACTTTGGATCACTCTGGACATGCAGGTTTGTTATGCCACCACATGATGTCTCTACCCCAATGGTTTAAGATGCCACTGCTGTTCTTTAAGAGCAGACTCTGGCAGTCATTGCCCTGTCACACCACACTCCCTCACTACCAGTAAACCAGGTGCTCCAGGTGCCCTCCCAGGGGTACAACCTTCTCTGCAGGCCAAAAGCTGCAGGAGTGAACACAGATCACAATCCACTGCTTTGCCATCGCGTTTCCAGCCGTGAGCTGAGAGAGAGAAGCACAGCTTGGCCAACTCCTGGTGCCTTAGAGCGCATGTCCTGTAACTCTTTGACTAACTGCAAGCAGGGTGCACCTCTTGCCACACACCTCTGTCACCAGCACTGCCTGGAAACCCAAGGAAACAAACACAGGGGACGTGCTACACGGACAGGAATTGCTCATCAGCCCCAAACATGTACAAAGCCAAGGAACAGTCACACGATAATGTTAATTAACAGCCTTGAGGGCTTCAGCGAGTGGCAACCACCTCACAAGGTGGAAGCTGTGAGGAGTCAGTGCATTAGGAACTCTGCTGTGAGACAGGGTGGCCATGGCCAGGAAATCTGGTCTTGCTGAGACCCTTGGCTTTGGTGACAGGCAGCAGAGAATGCCATCTTCAGTTTAAATTTAAATCCAGGGCTGGGGTACCTTTCAAACCCTCTCTGGGTTTACAAACTTCATAGGAATTGGATGGGTCTTTTCCCTGTACCTTCTCTGGGCTTACAAACTTTGTAGAAATGGGATGGGTCTTTTCCCTATAATTTAAATTTGAAGAGTAGAACTGAAAGCCTTCAAAAAGGCCAAAGCCTCCCTTAGTTTGGTTTGCCCATGTGGTACCAGGTAATCTCTAAGAACTCACCTTTTCCTTCAAATGACAAGGGACTTGCTTGTGCCTTTGCAGGCAGAAGTCAACTCTGGGCAACCGTGGCTCTGTTTTCTGAGCTGATGGACAGGACACACCACCTTCCCACTGAATTGCTGCCCAGGGTGCTGGATGGGGCCAGATCAGCAGCCAGCTGGACAGACAGCCAGCCCCTCAGGTGCCATGGACACACAGCCATGCACCACCAGAGCCCAGGGCAAGGCAGACTCCATTGTTTTTCAAGTGTGGAGCAGGAGTGGGACAGACAGAGAGCTCCTGCTCTGTACCTGTGAGCCTGGAGAGCTGCTCCAAGCACATAAACCACCATCTGGCATTTCCACTGGTATGCTCTGTTCCTGTCACCTTTGATCCCAGCAGGAGTTACCCTTGAAGTTGTATCTGGCCACCCAGCAGCCAGTCCCTAACATGCAGCTGCCCTGGGGCTGAGCTGCTCCTCCTGATGCAGAGGCTCAATTGCTGCCA